>JAWNPB010000147.1:0-147953 GCA_035045355.1 Drosophila lacicola | reverse complement strand
CAACAACAACAACAATAGCCAGCGATAATTGCAATTAAAAATGTAAATTTATTTGTTTAGTTTTATTTTTAGCAACAACAATAAAATACTAAAAAACAAAAAAAAAAACTAAAAACTAAAACTCGACGCGCGCCCAGTCGCATTTTACAATTTTACAACTGACACTTTGCTGCATTTTTTTCTAATTGCGCTTGTCTCTTTTTTTTTGCCTTACTTTCAATACCCTTACTGCGAGTAGTGTACAATTTAAATTGACTATGTCCTCTATAGTAAAACGTATCTCTCAGCTACTTCCTTATATTTTCTTACATTTATAAAATATTAGAAATAAAATTGTATTCACATGGGATCTTATATATAGTATAGATAAATAAATTGTATATATAAATATTTCTTTATTTAATACTTAAAATATATGTATATATATGTATATCTACATATATATATATACATATATATAGTATTTTTTATATATACTAGCGGGTATAACCCGGACTTGTCCGTAACAAGTTTTGTGCTAAACATTTTAGATATTACTTTTTCATCCGGAAGCTCGTGGAAAATGTAATTCTGCCCGTTCTATCTTGATATATAGATGTGTATTTGAATATATATACACATATATATATATATATATATATATATGTATTTATTTTTAATTATTAAATAAATAAAATATATTTAATAATATATATAAAGTGATATTAATATATATTTTTACAATTTATTATATTTATATTTAAATATTTATTATAGTTTCAAATTGTATCAACAATTTAATAATATAGTAATATTTATTATTTCTGATAGATTTATGTCTGCAAGAATATTTATACTTCTGCACTACGCATATAACTGGGCTTTCTTGTAACTTGTCACAAGTTTTTTATTGGAAGTCGCAAATCCAAAAATACGTTTGCTTTATGAAGAAACTTATTGTTTATAAAGTACATTTGGTAGCTGGCGCTCAAAACAGAACAACATTAATTCGATGACTAGTTAGGGTATTTAAATTTCGTTCGTCACAAAGACAGCTGTTCTTTCTTGTCGATTTTTGCTCTTGTTTTATGCACAATAGACACTTTTCATGTTATTGTTGTTGCAGTTGTTGCTGCTTCCATTGCTCTTTACAATAATTATTTTGCCGCGCATTTGGCACAATTATTAAATAATCACATTCGCCTGTAGTATCACAGTCTGTGCTATTTTTGCTTGATTAACTTTGTTATTAACTATATAAATGTCTATACAAAAATAAACAACAACAACAACAAATGGCAGCTGCGGTTGCCGCCAGGCGATGACTAATGCAGTTCTTTTGAATAATATGACTTGATAAATCAGACTATCTAATTACAGTCCATTAAGGCAATATTGCATTCAAGGAAATGTGTTAGTTTATATTTATTATATATATTTTTTGGAATAACAAGCTCTGTTTTAGTGAATCGAAGAGTTATTGTGAAGATTTATTATTTATCTATATACTATATACCATTTATCTGCTACAAAAAACTAATGAGACTTTGGCAATTTAAGCATATTTCTGCAGACTTAGAGAAACAAATCTAAAACTATTATCAAATTTATTAAAACTAACTAATTATTCCAATTAAAGAATTAGAAATGTATGAAGCCTTGGCTAAGAAATATTTATCGATAGTGAAGAAATTTTTTTTTTAGAATTTTAAACTTTAAATTTATATTGATACAATTTAATTTCAAATATTTAGCCATGTTAATTTGGCTTACAATGAAACTCAACTTTTTTTCATTTTATCATTTTAATTAATATATTTAATTGCTTGCAACAATATTCCTCTTAGAAGACTTCAACCTAAAATTTAATATTTTCGATATTTGTTTTTCTTATACATTTTCTTGCTCACACACTTGAAAGCTATGTTGCGTTTGCTTAAAGGAAACTCATCTTAAGATTACATTATTTTAATTGAGGAGTGCGTGAATTGAATTAAGCCCTGACAGACTGCCCACTCGGCCTAGGGTTGGGCCCACGCACAGATCTATGAGCTGCGATTAGAAACATTTCCGTTTCCGTTTTATGTCTGCATGTGTGCTGCCGGTCAGCTTCTATATTTAACACCAAACGGTGGACTGAAAAGTGTGAGCAGGGGCACGGGCTGTCAACCCCCCAGCAGCAGCAGCAGCAGCAGCTGAGGCAACTTTGACTTAAGCTTGGAGCAGCAGCAGCAGCTGTGGAATGTCGCGTCAATTTGTCTGCCTTGTTGGCTGCTGGCGTAGCAACAATCTCAGAGCGAGTTGAACATCTGCTGCGCATGATGAGCATGATCATCATGTTGCTGATGATCATCATCATGTTGTAGCGGCTGTTGCTGCGGCCATTGAGTGCAAGTGTCGCGTTGATTTATTAATTAAGCATTGGAGAGCTGCGCGTGGCAACTGCGTGGCTAATGAAGTACTCGGACTTGGACTCGCATTCGCTGGCAATTTTTAATTAACGATCCGATCCGATCCGAGCCAAACCGATCAGATGAGATCTTTTGGAAAGCGTATACACACACGCACACACACACGCACGCACACACAGTTATCAAATAGACTTTTGGGGCAGCTGAGTTGTTGACTTATGACATCACGCCCAGCTGTCCAGACAAGCTGACGACGCATTGCGCATACGCCGCGTGGCCCGGCCAGCAGCAAGCCCAAGCGCATCCAGATCCAATTTGTAACTTGTGCTCCACTCCAATTTGTGACTGTGCTTAATTTGTCTAGACAATGGCAAAGTTCAAGCGAGTGCCAAATGGAATCATATATGGTATTCGTATCTATGAGCACACATTGCCTAAGCAAACGCAAACGCGAACGCAACCGCAAGTTCAATTAATGCTTTTGTCACATGGTTTTCTCTTGCCACCAGCCAAATACAATTTGCATACATTTACTGCGTAGCTTGGCCATGATTCATGCTCCCAAGATTCAGTGGAATGTCTTAATTTGAAGCATCTGTCTCTGTGCGCGCGACTTGATTTCGGGGATGGCGGCAGCCCTTGAGATCAACCCCAGCGAAGCGCATCAAAACGAGTGCAGTGAACTGCTGCGAATGCTCATGTCAAATCGATTTGACATCAGGTCAAAACTGACAGTAAGATATGGGAAAGATCTCGGTTGGAATTCACTGCGTAAGTAAAATTTTCTCAGATTTAAATTATAATTTTGCTTAACACAATATAACGTTTATTTTTGTTTAGTTACTGTCACAGTTGACAACCACTTAAGCTGTTAGTTATTTAATATTTGACAAGCAGATAGTGTTCAGTGTTGCCGCTCTGCTAAAAATCTTAGGTATGGCAGCATCATATAGTGTTCACTGTTGCGATTAACTTTCTAGTGTATAGATAGATGTGATACTGAGGGTTCCGTAAGTAATCCTTAGTTAAAGTAATTGAAAACCTATCTATGCTCATAGATTTCACGAATAGATACATTTATAATTTTTAAATTATTTTTATATATATATTTTTTTTCACTTCTACCCTTTAAAATTAAGCTTCTTAAGGGCTTTGCTTATCAAAGTGCTCAACCGAGCTCACATTCGGGCAAATAGGTTGAGCTTAAGCCATGCCCAAAATTGAGAACAATAACAAATAAATCATATGCATTTAATCTAACGCCATTTGGCATCGCAGCAATTAACAATTTATGGTTTATTACTCAGGCCCAGTGGCTGTGGCAGTGGCAGTGTTAATGTGCAGCTTGCCATTTATCAAATGCATCATCTTCTTCTTAATTCGAGCGGCTGCCGGCTTCATGGCCGCAGCCAGAAGGCAGCTTAATGTCAATCTGTTGCATTGAGCTGAGCTGCAATTGCTACTGCTGCTGCTGATGCTGCTGATGCTACCTCTTCGCTGGCTATTAATGCATTACAAATAGGTGCGCCAGACTACAACAACAACAACAAACAAGTGTGCTCTAGTCGGAGGTGCCCAACTAGGAGATACCCATCTAAGCATTAACATCCTTCCAAACATTAACTTGATTGACTTTGCTGCTTAACGTCCGATCTGCAGACAAATTTCAGGTATGTAATATAGCCTACAAATGTGAATATATACCCATACTTATAAAGTAAAAACTAATCTTTAACTGAATATACTACTACTTAAGTAAGCCATGTTTTAAATCGATTTTTATCGATATTATCAAAAATTATGCCCTTAAATCGATCTTTTTTGACATTATGGATATGGAAGAATAAATCGAACCAAATGATTAGCTGATCTACATATGGTTTAGGTTTTGCTCGTCATCCTGATCAAGAATATGGCATCGAGTAAGCTTTCTTCAGCCAGACACAAACAATTGCACAAAAATATGATACCCTATTTAGCCATTTGAAATAGGTTCAGGGTATAAAAAGCAACCACAACTGGTAACCTGGCCATAGACGCGCCGGTGCCGTTGACCAATGTGACTGAAGCTGTGGCAGATGCTGTGGCAGAGGCTGTGGCAGAGTCTCGGGCGGAGGCTAAGGCGCTTGGCGCTCTGTACGTTGTCCACAGCAGACGACCTCAAGTGTTGGCAACAATCGCGTTTGCCTGCTGCACGCTTGGCCGCAATACCCGCACTTAAGTGCAGCAACAACTGGCTGCAACTGCAACATCAGCCGCAGCAGCAGCAACTGCGGCAGCAGAAGCAGTTCAAGTTTGCGCCGAGGAATTCCTTGCCGCTGAAATAATTAAGCATTGCAACATTGTTTATTGTTGTTGCTGTTGTTGCTGTTGTTGTTGGGGTGTTGCAGGCTCGTTTAACAAGGCAGTCATCTTAACAAGTGCCTCGCCGAGCTGTTCTACAACTTTTTTGCGCTTGTCTGCATTTTGTTGCAATTTTTTGCCTTCTTCTTTTTTGTTGCTGTCGCTGTTGTTGTTGTGGTTGTTGTTGTTTTTCCTTTTGCCCAGGAATTTCCATTTTATTTACATTTAAAAAAATGTGACGAACGCAACGGCTTTCGATTTGGCCCATTTGCATAGCTGCATCGCCAGCAACAGCAACAATGTTGTTAGCAACAATGTTGACGGCAACAAAATGAATCGAATCTTTGTTGTTGCTCATTCTGTTAACACATATCACAAATGTAAAAAAAAACCAAATGATTTTTTCTGTGACTTGCTGCTGATTATGAAAACGCACAGGTTATAAGCCTGCCATCAAAATGTATAATGCCAGCATAATAATTTAATTAAAGCAAAAAGTCGTTTTTCCGCTTTGTTTGACGCCCGACGCCCGACGCCTGCTGACTGCGTGTGGAAGGCAAAGCAGCTCATAAAAATTAATAAAAAATAAAAACACACAGACAAATAATACAAAAATACAATAAATGTATATATGAAAGAAGTAAAAATTTAAAACGTTTTTGCCTTCGCTTCAGTTATGAGCTTTGCTTCAGTTATATGCATATATATAGATATATATAGATAATGTTTAGTGAGCTCTGAAAATTGCATAATTATATGGTGTCAGCTCCGGAGGCCCATGGCTGAGCAGCACTTCCTCGCCCCCCGGAAGCGTTGCTCATTTATTTTCCATTTTTGTTTTTTTTTTTAATTTTTTTTTCATGGTCTGTCCGGAAATGCAGGCAGCAATGCGTGAAAGTGTTGCAAAGTCTCGTTGTTGCTGCAGCTGCAATCACGATTTGTTGCTGTTGCTGTTGCTGCTGTCAACAGCTTACAACAACACAAAACTTTTCCATAACCTCAAAAAAAAAAAATAAATAAATAAAAAAACAAAACAAAAAAGTGTCGGCTATTTTTATAATGCGCAATCTTCGCTGCGTACGCCGCCAGCTGTGTGCCATGCAGCCAAGCCATCGCCATCGCCTCGCCTCCCTCGCCTAGCCCACCTGCCGCCCATATAGACAGCATCTTCGCTGACCAGCCCCCCCCCTTCCAAGTCAGGCCCCCCTCCTCCCACAGCCTCATGCGAAACACCACTCACAATGTGTTGTCTGCGTTTATTGATTTATTAGAAAATTCCAATGAACAAGTTTTAATACACGACGGCGTCGACGTCGACGTCCACGTTCATCGTTGTTGATGTTGTTGATGTTGTTGTTGTTGTAGCTGCTGTGGCAAAAACAATATATAGGAAAGAGCATGCCAAGACAGCAGCAGCAGCAGCGGCAGCAACACACAGAACTGAGTCGGCGACTGGCAAAAGTAACAAGTGCAATATTTTAATTACGCTACCAGCAGCAGCAGCAGCAGCAGCAGCAACAACAACAACATGGCAACATGCTGCTTTAATTTGGTTAACAGCGTTGCCAGACTGTCAATAAACATTGTCGTTAACGCGGCGTATGCGTAATGTGCTCTGAAATTGACAAGAGAAATCCTTTTTAGTTATACAAGATAAAAACTATATAAATACAAATATTAAATAAAATTTAGTTTAAAATACTAAAATATATTTGCGACTTCTGAGTCCTTTAAAGTGGTTCAATAAATCAATAATACGTCAAATTATCAAGATTTATATAAAATATGTTTTTATTAAATTAGTTCATTAAGATAAAAATATATTTTATAAACGCCTTCTTTATCATTTTCATTATTTATTCATTCATTATTTATTTACTTATTATTATCATTAATGATCAGTGTTCAATGCGAGGATAATGGATTGTCTCCTAGTATTTGCAGATTGGTTGACTGCCCAAAGAAAAGGGCTTTGTTTATTTTATTGGCTTATACTTTGCTTTAGCATCTTAACCTTGCTGAACAATAAAGGGAAATAAAATTTATTATTAAGTCTTATACGTCGTATATATATGGTTCGATTTAAGCTTTTGTCTATCCAAGCGTTTTTGGTAGATCGATGAGCCAATCCTGCGAAGTCCCCGTCGTGGGGTATTGCGACTAAAGAAGTGCTGACTTTTTTAAAATATTATTTTAAATATATTCTATGAATAGTTGGTAGAAATTTTAAATACTCTCTTTTTACTTCTGATAACGTAATTAGTTCAGTTCCAAGAGCTGAAAGTAATTTTAAATTTGATACATTTCCAACACTTAGTTGTTTGTCAACACTTGTCATCAATTTACTTCAAAATCAGTCTGGCAACGCTGTCGTATCAACTCACATGGCGTATAATGAATACGCTCAGAGTCTTAAACATTTTGCAATCAATTTAGATTTACATTTGCTGCAGTTCGATGTGAATGCAGAGTCCAACCAGTTGAGATGCCGATTTCGGTAACCAAATCAACACCAACAACAACAAGAAGAAGAAGAAGACAGATCTTGCAGCCAGAGAGGCCGCAAAGAAAGTCGCGCAGCTGAGCTCCGAGCTGAGCTGAGAGAGTTGAATATTTGTAATTGTCTGACTGGACAGTCGGGCTTGTTTGTTTGTTTATTGTTGCTTTTTGGGCTTGATTAATAATTAATCGCACTGGCACACACGCACGCACACACAGGCGCACACACAAACATACACAGGCACACACATGCAAATCGCTGCTTGATTTTAATTACTCAACTTAAATGGCGCTTGAGCTTGAGCGACTTAAGCAACTTGTGCGCCAGCGTGTGTGTGTGTGCGCCAGTCTGTGTGTGTGTGTGTGTGCCTGTATGTATGTGTGTGTGTGTGTGAGTGTTGATCGACTCTCACTACTACGCGCTCAAACTAAGTAACTAACTAGCTCGCCACAGCTGCTGCCGCCGCCGCCGCCGCCGCTGCTGCTGCTGCTACTGCTGCTGCTGCTGCTGCTGCTGCTGCTGCTGCTGCTGCTGCTGCTGCTGCGACTGTGACTGCGGCTGTGTCTGTGGCTGTGGCTCCGCTGTGCCGCCTGTTTGTCTTGCCCGGCCGCTTTGGACGCTCATTCAGTTTTTTGCGCTCAGCGCTCGTTGTACGGAACCGAAAGATTCGTCGTTGTCGCCAACGTTGTAGCTCGACCAAATATACAAAAAAAATATATGTACATATATAAAAAAAATGTAAAATAAAATAAAAAACAACATTAAAAATTTACAAGCCAAGGCATTACAACAACAACAGCAACAACAACGGCTGCTTGTCATAACTTGATCTAACTCGTTAAGACAGGGCCCAGCACATAAATCTGCATATCTAGCCCAACGTATATATAAATACATATACATTTATTTATATAGATACACATATATATATGTATGTATATATATTTCTTTTTCGGCTGTTGTTTTTAGTTATATTTCGCGGTTTTTGTGTGCTGTAAAAAAAGTTAAAGCTGTGCAGCAGCCACAGCAACAACAACAACAACAGTAACAACAACAACAGCAGCTATCAGAGATAGCAGCTGAGCTCAAGAACAGTAAACAGCTTCAAGACTCGAATCGAAACGCTCCGCTTCGCTCCGCCTCGCCGCGCCGCGCCGCGACCCACCCGCGTCCCGCTGTGCGTCTGTCAACTTGTCGCGTCTCCAGCGATTGTTCCGCGATTGTTGACGTCGCCCAATGCCGATACCGATACCAATACGATTTTCATAAAGCAGCAGTGAGTGTGCGTGTGTGTGTGTGTGTGTGTGCTGTCTGCGTGTGTGTGTGTGTGTGTATGTGCGTGTTCGGCAATAAGCCATAAGCCAAAAGCCCAGTAGCCAAAGCCATTGGCCAACATGTGAAGTGCAAGTGATTTGTTCCGCCATAATATATATTTTCAGCATATATATGTGTATATATGTATCTGGAGCAGTCGGCGTATATATCGATACATAAGTATATATGCATGTGCGTGTATATAAATATAATGTATGCAACGTTCGTGAATTGCCAAAATTGGTTGTTGTTGCATTTGCAGCCAAAGGATTTGTGGATTTTAAAACGTATTTAAGCCGTGCAGCAGGTGCACAAGGTAAGCCAGCCAAAACCTATAAATACTATATACTATAGATAAAATAATATATATGTAAATAAGTATATATACCTGTATGCTTGACATGTATCTAGTGGTTTCTATTTGGCAGTATACTAAATAATGCGCATACGACATGGTGTCTGCGTGTCGAATTTTGCATTTGCCTAACACGCTGAGCGAATCATTCTTGTCATTTATTTTATTGAAACAGCTGTTAGAAAGTTTCAGAACGTTCTATGTTCATTCCTTGAGTAGTTGGCCATTACAAAATGATTGATATAATGATATTGATAGATATTTATATGGGAATTTTCTTACATATAAAGTAATATCTTTATTATCATCATAATCATTGATGATTGATGATGATGGCAAAATGAAAATTATCAATAGCTAGGAAAGTATTATCATTATAAACAATTTTTCATTGAAATGTAGATTTTTCAAGATTAAATGGGTTTTTTATTCATATTTTGCTAAGCAACTAATGGGCTTTGAGGATGCGTTTAGGTCGTCGGTTTTCTTTTATTATAATACGATTTCCTTGCGGCTTATACTGAATATAAGAATTAAGGACTTTTTATTTGCGCTGGGTGCTACTGTCTTGAGTTTACGGAACCTTTGTTTTCTCTGCAGAAAAGCACCATATATTATATACATACATACACATGTACAAGTATTCTATGTCCAATTGTTATACGGACCCGAATTTTAAGCAACCGAGAATATTTATATACAAAAAAGGATTTCTTTAATATTTGTGTATAAAGGTCAATTTTAAATTTTAGAAAAAAGTTTTCTTTTTCCCTAGTCATTAATATATATTAAATATTATTTATATATATATTTGATGTATTTATTTTTTGTAGTTTTCGTAATATCTCTCTACTCTTCAAAAACCTTCTAAACATTCTAGGCCTTACATATACATATAAACATCTGATAACATTAAATAATGCGAATCGAATGTTCCAAATCCCATAAAGTATTTCGCCTTTTTGCATATATGGTAGACTTTAAATACCTTCATGTGGACAAAGGAAATACGTTCGCTGTAAACTTGAAAATCCCAACTAGTTAATAAAGACTTAAATTGTGATTAGAATGCAGAAATAAAGGGGTATTTTTGTTGTTTGTAATAGTTTTAGAATCAATTTTATAAACGGACTGCATATTCATAAAGTCAAATGACGAATTTAAATCAAACGACATTCCGCAATTAGCAATTGACACCGACATTGGTGGTAACTGGGGCTGGCGATGGCGCTGGGGAGTAGGTAATGATCGGCCCTAGCCGATATGCCATATAATATTAATGGTCGTAGAGTTGTTAATTTATGACGCCATTTGGTTAATTGAATAATTGCATGTGACTGGTTGGCTTTGGGCGTGTTATTGGTTATTGTAATCGTTATAGTTATGGATATGCCAACGCCTCGAGGCCTCGACTGCCATTGCATAAGCCAAGAGCCATAAGCCGTAAGCCATAAGCCATAAGCCATGCTCCACATTTGTCGACAAACTGTGTGAATCTGTTGCCCTATCGTGTTACCCGATATTTGCCATGCTAATCACTGAACGCCTTTGACATTTATGAAGTGCTTCCCTGTCCATATCAAAGCTCTGGCATTATGAATATGCTGTTCGGAGAACAAGCCAAATGGATTGTTTGTTTGTTGGTTTGCCCGCAAAACTTTGATTGTTTGGCCACAAAAGACAACAGCGAAGCTGCGTAGCTGCTCGATTTAGAAACTCGTTGGCTTAGGTGTGAAATTGATAGCCACAAATGAAGCGGGGCCCCACAAACCTGATAACAAACTAAGCAGCAACAACAAGTGGCAAGCATCAGCAGCAGCAGCGGCAGCAACAACAACGAAGGTCTTCCACTTTCTGAAATTCGACAGAGAGAAATAACAACAACAACAAATTAACCAACGAGCAGGAACAGCCAACTTCGGCACGCCGAACATGCAATACCCTTGAGGGCAAGTGACAAGTGAAGCTCGTCGAGGATGAAATACCCTTGAGCACAAGTAGATACTTAAGGAGCAGGATATCTGGAAGCACAGAATAGTGGGCCACGAACAACTCTATTCTCTACCAATTCTTCTCCTTAAGCTGATTAATTGTGACTTATGATTTGGCAGTTTGCTATGATAAGATTCAGCTCCAATTAAAGGAGGATGGTAAAGCTCGTAGACGTCAAATTTTGATCAAGTTATTTGGTAAAAAGAAAAAAAAAGTTTTTCATAAAATAATTTATCTCTCTTACTTTCGTTCCTATGTCAGCTATATGCCATATAGAGGTCCAATCTGGCCGATATCTGTCATTTCATGAAGTTTCTTGAAGCTAGCTTTAAGATTAGGACAACAGTTTCCATAGAAACAAACAGGCGATAAAAAATATGAGTATGTTTATGTGTGTGCAGATGTCTCAGCTGTGTAACATATTACGTGTCCAAGTTATAATACCTTTTGCAAGGGTATAGGGCAAATTGTGAACAGCCGCTGCGAAGCGGGTTCGGTGGTTTCTCGCTCTGAATTGTGGCTCGAAATGTTGATGTGGCTCTGCGGCCAGGCAAATCACAAGGCGACGCTGCTGCTGCGCCGCCGCCGCTGCTGCCGCCTCTGATAACAACAAGCCAGCAATGCGGCAATAATTTGCTGCAGCTGTAAGTGGCTACTGGTCATCAGCAGCAGCAGCAGCAGCAGAGGCAGAGGCAGCAGCAGAGGCAGCAGCAGCAGCAGCAATTGCGGCAGCAACAGGCTTAGGCCAGTGCAACATTTTATCAAAAGTGGTGGCATTAGCTGCCGCACCACATGCCTTCCCCCCACGCGCTTGCTTTGCAAAGCAAACTGGTCACACTGGCGCATACACACACACAGACGCACACACGCATACAGCCACACTTGGCCGAGAGGCAGGCGCACAGCGGCAGCAGCTTCCAATAGTTTCACTTATTTTACACACATTTTCTTAACGATAAATAAATTCCACAAGCAGATGCGGCTCCTGCGCTGTGTGCAACATTCAGGCCGAACCTGGCCTGGTCAACAGCAACAACAACAACAACATCAACTTTTGCTATCACGTTTTCATGCAAAAATTTTAGTTGCATGCCGCATGTACTTGAATTATACAAAAGGCAGAGACTGCGACAGGATTGCTTTGATAGGTTTGACAGGGCGCCTGCAGAGGCGGGGGCGTGGTCGTTGCCACTCAGCTGCGCTTTGGGGCAGCTCTGCTCCACATAGATTATGGACTTTGCACCTGGCCAATTGGCAATTGGTAATATTTACTCAGCTGGCGCCATTTCAAGCCGAAAGTGTTGAGCAAATGTGTGTTGGATAAAACGTGACGGCGATTAACAGTTATAGAAATGATCGAAACTAATAACAGGGTGGCAACTCTTCAACTTGAGCAGCAACTGCCACAATTGGGTCAGTGTTGATAGAGTTATGTGCGTAAAGTGTTGGGCAATCGTTTAAGAAATATCTATATCAATGAATGATTCACTCGGATGAGTCATTTGTGCGGCTCGTGCATATAAAGCATATCTCTTATATTTACGCGACCTTCTACATCGCTAATAAATGCAAAATTTACACTTGCAAAGCTTATATAATCTTTGAGAGGTCGTTGTTAAGCCAGCTGAGTGGAAGCCTTTTGTTTAGAAGACATTTAGCTGAAAACAATGGACATTGAATTCTTTTAAGCTGCTGATAAAGTTGCACAGATGCTTTCATTTATTCAGAACTTGATTAAAATTTATATATTTATATAGCAAAAAAGTGTTTAGCTATTATTGAAATTGACAATTCTCTGTATGTTTTGAATGTAAATACTCAAACATGGGACTTGAGAGATCTCTGTCATATATTTCAAACTCAATCTTTCAGCATTTTCTTTTAAGGATATATCTACATAATTAAGCAGCCGATCTGATTCTGGTAATAAATATTAAGTTTTTATAATCGTTGTAGATGTCAAAGAAAACTGTAGCTGACCTCTGTCAAAAATTAGGCTTTAACTCTGTAATTAAACAGAGGATATTCCAAGTGAAGTTAGGTTACTCACTTACTTTTGACTTCCTAAGGTTAGAAGGGTCAACCTCTTGCTAGCGTATTTATTTATATATAAGGAAACAGCTTCAGATCTGTTTTAAAAACTAAAGCTGTAAATCAGTAAATCGTCGATTTATACTGTGGAGAAACGTTGTAACTAAACAGAGAATATTCCAAGTTAGCTTAAACTTTCCAAAATCTAGCCTAGGAATCTAAATGGAATACTAAGTTACCAGGCCACGTAATACTCGTATATGATACAGTTAGTATTAAAACTGTGGCGGCTCTAACGGTGCCATTCTTCTAACTAGCTAATACAATCTCGGATTTCAAACCTCAACCTCAAGCTGATGTAGCTGAGCAAGCGAATGGCCTTCGAGTGCTCCACTCGCGTTGTCGTTTTCCTGTCGCCTGTTTATCAGTTAAAACCATATATATATATAGATATATATACTATAAATAAGTAGTACGAACTACGCTGAACTAAATTCAGCCAAACACAGGCGAAGAAAGAAATGTGGAGTGTCGAGTGTGAGCGGCGAGTGGGGCCAGGCGGAGCATTGGAAACTTTGAGGGTCCATTGTGGAGGCTGCTGTGCTGATTAAATGTCGCCTGCTTTTAACTATTATGTACAAAGAGCAAAAGCGAGAGCTAGAGTGTGTGTGTGGTAGAGAGAGAGAGAGAGGCAGATTTGCTGGGTCTGTTGCTTTTATCGTTTTGCTGTTGTTTTCATAAAGCGAATTTCAAGTTCGTTATATCGGAATCGCAGCCAACAGCTGATTTTGGCTGAGCTGTTGTTGTTGTTGTTGTTGTTGGCAAGCAAACAAACAAATTATTTGTGTGCAGCAGCTGCTGGCAGCGACTTTTAGCGTAGACTGTGTGTAGTATAACAGTAAATGTAAATTCTGTCTCCATTTGAGGCTTATCGAAATGAACGCGCGCGCAAAAATAACGCATAAATAAATAATTAATAAAGCAAACGATGTGTGTGCGTGTGTGTGTGTGTTTGTGTGAGTGCCAAGTGATTTGAACTTTGAAGGCAAGACAAGTTGAGTTTGAGTTATGAATTTATCTAAAATCGCAGCATGTTGTCGCTATCGTTGTTGTTGTTATTGTTGTTGTTGTTCCCATTGCCCTGGCCATTTGACAAGTGGTTTGGCCCAAGTGTCAGACGTGATAAATCATATATAATCAATCTATATACATACATATATGTCTATCTGCATATCTTTATGAATTGTTCAAGAGAAATGGCGCAAGAAAAGCAACGCCCAACTGACCCAAAACTGTCTCAAGTTCATATACAATATTAAGTATACGCAGCGTGTGCGCCAAAGTTAATTCATTTAGATTTATATTTATTTTTATAATTATATGTGTATTTATATTAACTAAAATAACTTGTGTGACCAGCTTTTGGTGCTGTTCTTAGCCACTTAGTAACTGATATTATATATAAGTATATATATAAATATATATTTTATATTATTTGCTGGCAAACACAATCTGTCACCTTGAGTCGAGTTCATTCATCCGCAGCTTGTGAAAATTTTAACACATCATTTCAGCTATTAAATGCTGAAAAAAAATCACTTCAAATGACGTTTAAATCAGGTTTTATAACTGTTATAAATTATGAAAATATATATTCAAATTTAAAATATTATTTATTATACAAGCCGTGCAAAATACAGAAGAAACTTGAAATTTTATACCGAAATAGTTTTTATTTAGAAATCTAAAGTTCCGGTTTGTGTATAAATGTTTCGGGCTATGATTAAAAATATCTATGGAAATTTGATAATTAATTATTAAATTGAGGCAATGAAACAAATAATAATAATATAAAAGTATGCAAAAATAAAATCGTTTATTTTAAGAAATTTAAAATTCCGGCTTATTTTTAAATATTCCGGCATTTTTTTGTACTATGTTGCATTTGTGTTAAATTTTTTTCATTATTTTAATTGAAACATTTTGCGACTCTTGAAGAATTCAACATATTATACATTAGTAGATATTTATATTTATAGAGAGAGATCTCCTACCTTAGATCTCTGATCTCCTCGTTCCACCAGTAGCAGGGTGTTCCTCTTCTGTTGCTTAAGTGCATGATTTAATATAAATATATTGGAATATATATTTATACAAGGAAATTTAAATATATTTCGAAATAGGAGAGGTTGAAATAAATTTAAACAAATATAAACATCTAAAAATAGCACATTTTATTACAATTCTTGACATTACATCAACACCTTCCAATCAAAACCAACACCTGATCTCGTCAATTAGCACTCAGCCAAAAGAAGCTATAATAAATTAAAAAAAAAAAACAATAATAATAATAAAATAATAAAAGAAAAACGCGCTCGTATATTAGATTACAAGAGATCGACAAAGTTGACTTTGAAAACACGTTTCCAAGCAATATGCTTGAGTTGTTGTAGTTGTTTTATTGTTGTTGTTGTTATTGTAAGAGACAGCATCACAGTTACAAACGTAACCTTAAAAGTTGGTTAGACACGCCAGTTTGAACCACTTTCGGTTGGATTTAAAAAGAGTTGAAACCAGGCTTTGAAAAAATGTAAAAAATCCGCAGCGCAGTTGCTGACGATGCGACCACAGAAACTGAAAACTGAAAACGACATTTTCAAGGAAGCAAACAAAACATTAACAAATATGGGCATAAATAACTATTATTAAGCTGAAAGTGCAGGAAATTTACATGTGGAAATAACAACTATGTTAAGTATGGGCACGCTTAAGTATATAAGTTGGAGTATAAAACGGCACTTGAATTTTATTGTTGTAATTATCATAATTACAATGGAGGCAGCCATAGCGCTCGCTCTCTCTCGCTCTCTCTCTCTCTCTCCAGCTTTAAGTGTGCGTGTGTGTGTGAGTGTGCGTGTGTGTGTGTTTTTGTGTGCGTGACAAGTCAACATCCTTTCGGTGCATTCACTCATGCCAGAGAGCCGCAGTGCTCTAAAACGTTCCATTTTCGTTGATGCAAATCGCTTATCAAGACAAGAAAGTGCCACGCAGCGAGTGTGTGTTTGTGTGTGTATACGTGTGTGTGAGTGACTAACTTAGTGACACACGTTGCAGCCACACAGCTACAGCCACAGCTACAGCTACAGCTGGCTATCACTGCGGCTGACTTCAGTTCAGTTCAATGCAGCAGCCGCAGCAGCCGCAATGGCAGCGCCAGCCGCGCCGTCTCCCGCCGGCGAAGCTCAAGCTGAAGCAGAGGCAGAAGAAGAAGAAGTAACTGCAACGCTGCCCCTGATAAGATGCCGATGCCAGCGTCGCTGTCGTTGCAAAAGGTCTTCTTTGTTGCCCAGTGAGAAGTTAAACAAAAACAAAAAAACAGCACGAGGTTTGCCGAGGCGGCGCCGTTTGCAGCAGCAATTTACAATAACAACAACAACAGCTACGACCACTATGCATATAACAACAACAGCAACAACAACAACAACAACAAGAACAACAGCAACGAGCGTCATCGACAACGACAACGACTACTCCACAACAACGAGCGGGGCGACGTTGATTGCCCCGGAATGCCGTCAAACAGGTTAAAAATGTAGGTAGAAATTCAATTAAAAATTGGTTATTTATTTATTTAGCTTGCAACGAGTAGAGCGCTGCCAGCCGCCCCGCCCAACTCTACCCCCCTACAGCGCTCCCCACCCCTGCGTTCGTAGCCCAGCTACCCCGTGCAGGCAGTATAATCTAACTAATTTAATTAAATTTCATTTATGTGTCGCCTGTCAAACAAAACTCGAAATTCACGACTGTCAATCAAATTGAACCAGTGCGCGAATTTGAAAGTGAAAACTTCCACACACACTCGCACACACACACACACACACGCACACCTCGCACCTGCCACTGCCCCGTGCCGAACTGCACAGCATGTGCTCAACTGGTCGCATTTAACTGCAAATATAAATATGCATATGTGTATGGAGGAGTCTTGAATAAATGGCAGCAGCTACTTAGTTAAGGTGCAACTGCAGTCAACAGTACGTTTGCAAAGAAATTGCAATAAAAACTAATGTGGCAGCAAATTTGCATGGAAATCAATCAAAAAGTTCGCAGACTGCGAGCAAAGTCGAACCGCGCATACCCTGCAATCAAAATATATTTAATAAAAACCAATTAAACGTTTATCGCTCGTTTGCAGTTTGCAGTTTGCAGTTACAACAGTCTGTTAAATTGTTTACATCTGGTTAACATAAACACTGCCAGCAGAGGCTGCTTAACATAACTAGCAAATGTTGTTAACAGCAACAGCATTACATAACAAATTGTTAACACTCACAGAGAATAAAGCTGTTAACAGATTGTGTTAAATATGAACAGTGCTTTGTATATTTACTAGCGGGTATTGCCCGGCCTTGTCCGTGGAAAAGTGAAATCTACCCATTTTGATCCCCACTTCTATTTAAAAATATTTTTTAAGTCCATTGAATAAAGAACCAAGTGTTGGCATCAACGGTTTCCGCCAATGTTAGTCTTGCAGTGAGAATATTGAAGCTGAAAACCTTTGACTCGCATTTGCCACCCAAGGACGTATCAAATAAATTCTCTCTCTCAGTGGTGTTTTTTTTTTGTGTGTTTTTGTTTTTTTTGTGTTATTTTTTTTTGTTGTTGTTTTTTTTTGTGTGTATGTGGTTTTTGTATGTATGTATGTACATATGTATGTGTTTTTTGTATGTATGTATGTACATATGTATGTGTTTTTTGTATGTATGTATGTACATATGTATGTGTTTTTTGTATGTATGTATGTACATATGTATGTGTTTTTGTATGTATGTATGTACATATGTATGTGTTTTTTGTATGTATGTATGTAATGTATGTATGTATGTATGTATGTATGTATATATGTATGTATGAATGTATCTATGTATGTATGTATGTATGTATGTATGTATGAGTGTATGCGTGTGTGCCTGCATGTATGTCGGTTTCTGGACATTCATTCATACATGAACGCAAGCATGCATGTTTGCATATATAATATACATATAAAACAAACATGCATACATGTATGTACAAGCCGGTATACATATGCAAACTTAAAACTTCGCTCAAAAACCTTTGAATCGCATTTCTACCGAGGAAGCCTTGATATTGTGAAAAATGTGAAACACGTCTCAAAAAGTTATTCAAATAGATCCTTTGAAATGAATTTGAGCGCGAGAAGTCACTCACAAAATCTTCGTCTTCATTTACACCATGGAGGTATGCATTTTCCAAAAACTGCGAAACACCCATCTGAATGAATCTTGTCAAAGATCTTTGAAAATGTTTTTGAATCGGACAAAACTGAAAACTTAGCCCAACAAATTTTTGAATCGCATTTTCCACCGAGGAAGCTTGGATTCTGCGAAGAGTGTGAAACACGTCTCAAATAATATTTATAATTTTGTAAATATTGTGATTGATAGGGGAACTGTAAAGGCATATAATAAACTGCTTTTAAAATTGATAGCTGAACAAACTAGTTGATAGAGCCAATATACTTTGTCGACTCGATTATAAGTAAAAACAGAACCACTTGCACCAGTTGAATCCGATTGCGTTTGCTTTTATTTATGCACATTTTGCTGGTGAACCGCAAAAAGTTAATTTTAGCATTGCTATAAATAAAATACCTTAGCGTCCCACTAACAAGTGATCAAGCGAGCGAGCGAGCCATATACGATACGATACGTAAGACCAGATATAGTTACCACCCAGACCCCAACTGACTGGCCGTAACTGGTTGCATTACTCGCTCGCGCCGTCTCGCTCTCACACAGCGCCAGCTGTCTCTCTTGCTCTCTGTTATTGATTTGATGGATCGTTGCAATTTGCGGCCGTGACATGCATGATAAAGATACTAATACGATCGATTTGAAGATCAGCTAAAGCTGCTGCCGTTCAGCTGAAAGCTGCCCAGCCAACTTCTGCATCTGGGTGCCGAACCTCATTCCAGAAACTGAAACTTAACTGGCAAATATATATATATATATATATATATATATGTATAAAAAAAATAATAAAATAAAAATTCTTCTTCACTTGAAACATTCGATGCGCGCGCGTGTTTACCCATTTGCATAGTGGGGCCTATTATATTATGGTTCAGGTGAAAGAGAATTTCGCTTTCCAGGAAGTAGCCAGCGATCAGACATTGTGTTTGATATATACTGAATATATACACGATACTGGATTGTTCAATGATGGAAAAGTTTTAAAGAGCACAGCTCTTCTTTTGCACATGGGAATTTACGAGTGTTTGTTCCATGTGGGATTTTTTTGGCACCGAAAAAAATTCGGATTAAATATGTGAAATCGGTGGAAAAGTCCATTTCAATGAACTATGATGACAAGCAGATTTTAGTTTTTGCTAGAATATTTCGCATCTCATACCATAAATACCTGGAAAATTGTGAAATCAAGGTGGGGCCAAAGTTGAACTGCTGAATGAGGCGAATCGCTGCGTGGGTGTAAATCATTTCGATCAGTGTGCACTTGCCGAAAGATACAATGGGCTGGAGCACTTTGAAAACATTCCAATAAATATGTCGAATGATAATTCAAACAACGCATAAAGCATAAAACTGCCCGGTTAATAGCTTATCTGTGAAATTGTTTGGGATTTAATTTAAGGGGGTATATTGAAGGCATGTATTTGTTTGTTAACTATTTGTAGATCTTACCAGTATGTAACTATTTATTTATTTTATTTTATTGTATTTTAATATGTAGGATATTTTATACAATAAGTATTATACAACCGTACTTGGCATAATTATTGATATATTATATTTAACAATATTTTATGCTGTCGAACAAAGCAGGACTAAAACAAGTATAACTATAAATAAATTTTTATATCTTTATATTTTCCTATCGTGCATTGTTTGACAGTAAAAAACAAGCTAAACACAATCTAGCTATTCAATACAATAGCTTCTTACAGCAACTAAAAATAAATATTATTTGCAAATTTAAATTAAAGCTCATTAAATAAAATGGAATACAAATCAATTTGGAATAGATTTCATCTACATTTATGTTTACAAAACATTTTATTGATACTATATCATTCACACATCAGCAAAATAGCCACTAGACCCAACGAATTTATAAAGGTTTCGGTCAGGTAAATGAACTTTTGGCCAGCTGTGCTTCTGCTCCAACCATGACCACTAAATAGGCCTGAATCGCCAACTGTTTACCTTGGAATTCGCATGCAACTTTCATGTGTAAATAATTAAACCATAAAAGTCAATTTAGAGCCACACAAAAGTGCGCCCCTTATATACAAAATGGGCCCAGCAGCCGAATCTACGAAAAATCAAATCAAATCAAATATAAAATTCAGAAAAACACAAAAAATACACTACATGAAAGATGTAAAACACTGTTAAGTGGAAGGAAGTTCGCAGTAATTATACAAAATAAATACTATAATATTTTTAAAGTAAATTTATAAATTATAAACTATATATATCTGAAATATATTATATATACACGTTTTATTTTCGTTGTATTATACATCGATTGATAAAATCGTAAAATTTATAGTGTACGAAAATATAAATCCTTTTCATATCTGATATTATAAACTTTAAATTTTAATAAAATCAAATACTTGGAATACATATCTCTTAAATACTACATGTAAAAAAAATAATTATAAAAATTATAGTATTATCCTTACAATATTATTAGCATAGGACGAACTGCTTGTGAAATGTATAGGATACATTTGGGGTAGTGCATTGAAATATTGAAAATCATTTACTGGCGCTGGCTCTCTCTCTTAGTGGCTGGGCCATTAAAAACTTATGGATAGCAAAATTCACGGATAAATTATAATAATTGAAATATGTACTTTGAAAAGTTAATTGCGATATGCGCGCAGCACTGTTAATGCTAATCGCCAAACATAAATTCAGGGGCAGCGTTGGGCCATAAAATTCGCACCCCCAAACCAGATACACATCGATCTATATAGTATATATATATATATATATATGTATATATTTGTGTATAGGGTATAAATTTATATGAAAGCCGGCCGGCGAGGCGCGCATATGTATGCAATATGTTTTGCATGGCACGTTTTGGTCAAGGTTGCGCACAATATGTGGCTAGAGAAAGAGATGGAGAGAGTTTCGAGAGAGAGATGGCGCAACGACTAGCGATCGTTTAATTTCCATGAACGCATTTTCAGCGCGGCAACAAATCAAAAATTCGCTTTTGCTGCTGCTGCTAAATATTTAGACAGAGCCCGTTTACAGGTGGCTCTGGCCGAGTGGCCCGCCTGGCGTTTATCAGCGATTGCCAACTTGCAACCTCGGCAACTGGCAAACTTGCAACATCATCATTATCCAGGCACATAAATGTGTCTATGTGTGTGTTGCTGTCCAGCTGGGCGGCGGCAGCGGTGGTCAAGGTTAAGCAAACGAGCAACGAGCTACGAGTATCTGTAGCTGTGTATCTGTATCTTCAGCTGTCTATCTGTATCTGTATCTGTAGATGTGCATTTGTATCTGTTGCCGCTGCGCCGCAGGACATCTTCAACTGGCTGCGTTCGACAGTCGTGCGCACTTTTAACGATTTCGACAAAAATTATTTCGCTTTCTGCGCTGCTCATTAATTCGTTTCGATTAAAAAACATTTTTTTTGCTTCTTTTTTTTTTTTGCATCTTTGCAGCTTGTTGTGCATAAAAATCACAGCAAGAGCTCAGCGCCAGATAGCTGTATACATATCTATACACAAATATATATATATACTATATATATTGTTTTTTATATATATTTTGTTGCCTGGCATCTTTGTCTAGCGGTAGAAAAACAAGTTGCTGTTGATTCGAGTACATCTGATATTTTTATGGCCACTCTTGCGCCCTGCCACAGCGCCCCTCCCGCTCGGCTCCTTGGCCCCTTTGGCCACAATTTGGGCCCGCTTTTGGCGTTTTCGCTACTGTTTTGTTTATGTTTTAAGTACGTTATGTGCAATTCTTTTGGCAGTTCATTTGTTTATTATAATGCCGCCACAGAATGCCCTGTATGCCACTTGTTCTGCTTCTGCTTCTGCTTCTGATTATTTGCTACGCCTGTTTCTACTTATGTTTTCTCTTTTGTTGTTTGCCGTTTACCTGTAAACATATACACACTCTCATCTAAACACATATTGGCCGCCACTTAATATACAACTACATTTAAACGGCTGCTGCATACCCTAGAACATATTCAAATTCGGAGTGTATGATGCAATAAATGAGAGAATTTCGAATACGGATTTCTGTCTAAATATACTATGTATTTTTATTTTGCAATGAGGTCGTTGAGCTGAGTCAATATAGTCATGGATCCTCTTTTCTAATTTATTTATTTTGTATACTCATTATAAAATTTTTAAATTTTTGCTGTGCTCAAACGGTCCAAAGTTATGTAAATTGGATTCGTGCTCAAGAAATTTTGGTACTTATATATTTATGCAAAAATTAATAAAAGTCCTATTGCCATATCCAGACATGTAGAATATGAAATTCAGTTAGAAACTTCTTTTCTAGGTGCTTTCTTCAAATGATTTAATCTGAATTATATATTTACCCTGCCTTAGCAGGGTATCATGTGCTCGACCTGCCAAACTTTCAGTTAATTTGATGTTTTTTCAGGTATTTTTTTGTTTGTTTGGGGCATTTTTTGTTCGGCTACTTAAACGAGATTTGGCAATGTGTATAGCACACGCCTCTATACAAACTACACGTTTTCAAACTTGCGGCTCTCTCACGTAGTCATTGCAAAAATTTAGCGATGATTTTTGTTTGTGTTTGAATGTTATTTCGTTTCTTTCTTTTTTTTCACCCCCTATTTGAAGTGAGGAAATAAATTTCACACGTATCTGCGAGTATGCAAAGTGAATGCCATTTGTGTGGTGGGTGGGTGTATTTTTTGGTATGTTTAGCGGGAAGCCTGCCGATGCATTGATATAATTAATAATACCTATACTTAGAACACAAACTAAACAAATCTGTTGTCTACGTGTCTGAGACGAAAATATGAATTTTTCCGATTTTGGTGGGCATATTTCAGCAGAAGTTGTCGAGTAAATTAATGATTTGTTTTCGACCAAACTGTTCGCCAGAAATTGATCATTCAGCTCAATTTAATTGGAAGCTCAAGCGGGGCAAGGTTATTAATTAGCTTGCTAATTGAAGATTGGTTAATGTTTGGACATTATATTATTTAATGGGCAGTAAGAAACTGGTGTGTCCTTTATGTGTAAGCTCTATTTTAAATTGAACTTAAGCTCTTCCCTTCTTATACATACCATGAATATGTACTCAGTATTTCCTCACTAGTTGCTATTAGGTTGCGACTCTCTTCACTTTGACTACAACTCCAGATCTTCCATATCATTCCATTTGTTTACAGAAAACAAACTTAATGTTAAACTCTTTTCATTCCAAAAGATTAGACAAGATCGTTCTTAAAGCTGTTCAGACTGTCATCTATATCTATATATAAGCTAAGCCCCTTGTGCATCCATTAACTGACAAATGACGCTGGTTTTCAATACGAAAAGAAAGTCAAAAGTCACGCGATGGCCACTTACTTACTTACCCCCACTTACTCATAATAAAAAGCGAAGATCGTATGGCATAACAAATATCATGCATACGCCGCGTTTGACACAGCTGTGAAGCGCTTTCGACAAACACGCGGCCCAAATCCATTTAAAAGCTCATTACCAATGCTAATTGAGTGTTGGCTTGATGGCATGCGGCGGGGCGGAGGGGGCGTTACCACCAAAACTCGAGCTGACATTTAAACGCAATGCAGTGCACATGCATTTTTTTCTTTGACTCTTTTTGTTGTTGCATGCGGCCCGTTCAATGTTTGTTATTTTCCAAGTGCCCACACGTTAGCCGGCCGCTTCTTACATAAATTATTAACAGCTAAAAGCAAATAAATAAACAAACATTGAGCAGCAGCAGCAATTGCAGTTGCAGCAGCAGCAGCAGCAGCAGTTGCCGGCAAGTTGTGGCGCGCTTCTGGCCCATCGTTGATCATCGCCAACGCTAAAGCTGTCATCATTCATAACCGAAGCTGTTGGGCAAAGTTCGAACTGGCCCTGGCCCTGGCATTGGCCAGAATGCCTGGCATCAACTTGCGGCCAAACAATTAATTTCGCTTCCAATTCCAGTCCAGTCCAGACCCCACCCCACCCATCCCGCTGCATTACCAACTACTTAACAGCAAATCACTAAACATGTTCAAATATTTTGCCAGCGGCAAAACTAAAAAGATACACACCAAGCCTTGACAAAAGAAATGAACTGTTTTAAAGTGCTCCCATAGCAGCAGCAGCAGCAGCAGCAACAACAACAACAACAACAATTGCCAGCGGAAAACTACAAAACCCAAATTGAAAAATCATCAACCTCATCAGCCTTCGGGCTGCTGCTTACTGCCGACTGCTGACTGCCTTCTGGCTACTGCTGACTGCCTACTGGGCTACAGCTACTGCCTGGTCAATATTTGGCTAAGAAATTTTTCACATTACCAGCAAGGCGAGAGGAGCTGAGCGTCTTGTTGAATATACCCTCTCAGTCCCGCTGCTTAAAGGGTATGTCAACTTTTTGATAAGGCATCACAAATTTGATTTACTTGTTAAGATATGTAACATTTTAAATATTCATTACACTAAAAACAATAAATTAATATATAATAATTATTAGAAATTTTAAATGCTTACAATAATACTAAATAATAATACTATTATGTAAAGTTCGTTAGTTAGTAAAGTTGGTTGCGTTTGAAAAAATATTCAATTAATACAATTATTATTATGGTGAAAAACTATTATTTTAATGAAAATTATAATCAATAATTGCTAAGTGTTTGAGTACGTGTTTCAGGGATCGAGTCGCTGGGGAAGCCAAAAGACTTATAATTTTTATTATTATATTTAGAATCATGGCTAAAAATCTAGTTAGGAAATTATTTCGCTCCATGATTGGAAACAATGCCTTTCCTTAGTTGCTTTTCTAAATCCATGAATTCAGGTCAAGACTTGGCCTATTTAAAAAAAAAATTATTATTTGTGTTATCCATTTTTTATTGTTGTTATTATTATTATTATTATTGTTTTTATATCTTTATTTAGCAGGCTCGAGGCTAGGAATAATAATAAAAATAATAAAATTGCTGCTTTTGGCGACCTTTCCATTTTTTAAAGTATATTTATCTGGCGCGAGGTGCTTTTAAATAAATATCTCAAAATGGAAGGGTCGCCAAATATATAAGCATTATATTCTTATTTATTTATTTATATTAGTAAGGGTATAAGCGCTTCAGCGCTGCATTCAGATCTTAAACTCTCTTGTTGGGCTGCGCCTTGGTGTGTCTCGCATGTTGAGTGAAATGTTAGCAACACACAAACACACGCACGCACAAATCCATGCACACACACACACAAACACACACACACTCGCCTTGTAGCCTAGCATTGTTTGCATAGCAGTGAGCTCGACTCCGGGGCCCCGATCTTGGACAGCCTCTGGTCAACGTTTTGTTTGATGTCGGCCTCGTTAAGAGCCAACGAAGCCAACGAGTTGTGGCCATGTTCCATGTTGTAGTTGTTGTAGTTGTTGCAGTTGTTGTAGTTGTTGCCGCTGCCTTCGTTGTTTGCTCATGAACAGTTGAACGTTGTCTTAGTCGTTGTTGTTGTTGCTGTTGTTGTTTTTGTTATTGTTGTTGTTGCCTCTCTGCCGCTTACTTTGCATTAAGTTATTTTCATTTTCAATAGGCCATGGCTAGCTCAAGGGATACGAGGGCGGCTCCTGCCCTGCTGTTGCTGCTGCTGCTCTGCTGCTGGTCTGATCGTAACTCCTGGCTGGAGTGTTTTCTTTCGACGGTGCATTCGAGTGCTCTCCAAACTGTTGAACTTCACTTGTTTTCTCCAGCTATTAAGCCACTTGAGCGTTCATCTTTCTCATATATATAGCTCTACGCATAATATATTGTTTTTTTTTTCTTTTTGGCTTTTCGGCACGACCAACTCGATTTCCCGGGAATTATGCAAATTTTGAACGTCGTAATGCTGGTCGATGAGCGTGTGATTTATGCCTATAAATCGCTCTATCTGCTACTTCTGATTGCATAATTAATGATCTGCTCAAGAGCCTATGCTGGTTATGGACGACTCTCGTCTCAGCTCCGGACTGTAGCAATCTTCTTTGGTGGGAAAAATCTCTCAAGTATGCACAAAACTATAAAACACTTGCTGTGTATGCCTGTGTGTGTGTGTGTGTGTGTGTGTGTGTCTGTGTGTGTCTTTCTAGAAGCTGCTCGCACACAATTTGTTTATTTATCTTTTCAAAATGTACGCGCTCTCAACGTGCAGCAAAGTTGCAAAAATTGATTTGGCCAAAATAACACAAAAGCGGCAACAAATCAGCGCAATTATCAAAAAAATTGTAGCAAATTTCGTTTGCCACTCGAACGACTACCTGCCGACCAGTTGCCCCTCTCCCCACACCCCCCTCCTCCACGCTTGCCGCCTCGTTGCCATGCTCATCCCCTTGGCTGACCATAAATTACCAATTAAATGAGCTTGTGCGAAAAAAACACACATTTTCTAACTAAATATTGAAACGCAAAAAGCCAAATTAACCAAAAGAATACAAATGCGTTTTTGCCGAGCCAAACACATACACACTCACACGCACACACATAGACAGGGCAGTAATTGCTACAGTGGGTCAAAAAAATATACACATACTTATAAATAAATGCGCATTTTATGATTGATAAATTGCACGAGAACTAGCCAGCAATTGACCAGATCGAAAGACAATTAACATGTTTTGGACCTGGTAACAATTTTTATAGAGATTTCTAAATTCTATAATATCTATAATCTTATCCTGCACAAATATCGTTTCACATCACTATATATTTACTGTTTACTAATTTATATATATACAGATTTTGTTAAGTAATATAAAATGAAATATTCAATAACAATAAAAATAATCAAAATAATTTGCATAAAAAAGTAAGAATGATCTTTAAAAATTATTTTTATATATAAATAAATAAATATAAACAAATCTTTAAATATATTTCATATTAAAATCATGTAGCCTAAATACTCAACAAACTGCAAGCTGATTTTGCGGTTCCGCTTTGTGCTATATCCTTAAACGTTGCATTTGCAGTCAACGTTGCTTATTTAGATCTGACGAGAGTATTTAATTTGTATACAGTAAAGAGAGTGAATTAGTTCTTTACTACAGTGAGACCTAGCATAATGCTGTCACTCTCACGCATTTTTGAATTCTGCTTTATACGGCATCCTTAAACATTGCTTCAGTTAACTCAGCTTTGACACAGTGCACATGGCGTACTATACCTAAACTTTAGCCATCATATAGACATTCGACAAAAAAAAGTAACATATTACCCTTACATATCTTTATACTAAATTTACTATATCTATTTCTATATATACATATATCTATATAACAGAAAAAAACCTTCGGCTGTCAGTCTTTTTCTCACTCAAATCTCTCGCTATAGCTCACAGTGCGGGATAGTGTGGGAGAGGGGCGGTTATGTGTTTAGGTGCCCAACTGATTGCTGAAAAGGTTGCTGGGTGGGTGGGGGAGCTGCGAGGCGCGGCGAACGGGCCCGGGGGCCCATTCGCAATTGCGCGGCTCGTTTTTGGCGCGTTTGCGCTTTGCGATTAATGCGCTTGTGTAAATAAACAATAAATATTAAGTGCGCTACACGCCACGACGCACAGATTCCCAGAAACCAAACAGGAGGCAGAGGGCCAGGGCGGCGTCTCTGGGCCAGGCTGCTCGACGGTGTCAGAGTGGATGCGTTTTGAGGCGCGCAATTAAATGTAACAGTTTATGCTGTGGGTGGCATTTGTGTTGTACTATCAGAACCGACCTTAGGCACCCGGTCGCCTGTTGTCCCCATGAACTGTGCGCCCCGACCCGCTTCCTTGGGCAGGCCAGCGGCGCCCACGTTGCGCACGAGCGCCGCTCGGCAAACGTTTGGCTGCAAATGCCGATGTAATGGGCAGCTGAGCATGGCCCCAGCAGCCCCTCCTGACGGTGCGTCGACGGTGCGATGTGTTGCCAAGTGCTGCCCAGTGGTGTGGTGGTGTGGTGGTGCGGTGGTGCGGCTGCAATGTGGCTGCGTCTGCGACCGTGCAGCGTTCAGGCGTAACGCACAAATTGTATTGATAATGCCAACTCGTTATTTTGTATCTTTTTCTCATGGCCCGTAAATTGCATTGATTTGCATGGCAATCTGTTTGCTGTGTAATAAATGCATGCACTTGGTGTGATTTCAACGCTTGGCTGTAAGCAGCTCGCTGAAACTGGCAAATCTCGAGAAGCAGACACATTTCTTCACAGTTGCGGCCAACATTCAATTTCAACATTCACATTTCAATTGCATGTTAAATGTCAAAGGTAAATGCTTATTTATTAATTTGAGCAGAGCTAAGGCTAAATACAAGTTATGTCCGACTAAATGAAGCTGTTCTTACTCAGGCCTTAAGCAAGCAGAGCAAAGTTCCTCGATTAACTAGTTTATATTTAGCTAGACTTCAAGCCGAAAAAAAGGATCATATCTGCCTTTTGGTTTGGCTCGTGCAGCTGCTTTGACACATGCTTGAAGCCAAGTCTTGCTTCTATTACCGTCATATGGCATATTTTTAAAATTATAAGGACACAATTTGAGTTTCTAGTTCAAAACTGCCAGTTGCGCTGAAAATATTGCATGCCGTGCATATTTTCATAAGCTAGACGCGGGCTACATTTGTTCTCTATGCAAAATTTGCATTTATCGAATATGATAAGATGTGTGCAATCTTTGGGATCTCTTTTAACTTAACGTTAAGTTCATTTGTATCTTGAAATTATTTTAAAAGCTAATTACGTGGAATTTGAAATATGAAAAGAAAAAGCAAGAAAATCTATTCCCTATTCTGATGCAAACTACGTTTACTTCAATCTAAAAACTAAGTATTTCCGAATATTGTTGGCTCTAAAAATAGTAATGTTTAGTTTGTTAAACATAATTAATGCTCAATAAAACATACAAAACATGCCTGAATCTAACATAACATTTAGCATTGAAGCCCTCATGAGCTCCAGATTTGCTGTAAACATAAAGAAATCTGACTTTAAATAAATCCACGCGTATAATTTAGCAAAACACATTATGCATAGTTAGATTACGTACATATATATTAATCGAATATCGTAAGATTTTGGGGCACTCCTTTGGCAACCTTCACTCAGTTAAGCCTGCAAAAATAAGTAATCGATGTGAAAATAAACATAAAACCATAATTCAGATCGAATGGATACATTGTATAATCTGGCGAGTTCGACAAGGTTGATGAATACTCGTAAATTCACGAAAATCCACTTGCACAAATGTAATCAACATTTCGTTCGAATCCGTAACGGATAATAATTTAAATGTACTTGAAAGCTGATGGCAACTCGATTGCTTATATAACAAAATAGCCTGAGGCAATACCTGGAACAGGAATCGGCAAATCGGAAAATCAAAGGTCAGAATCGAGAACTACAAAAGATTTTCGCTGGAAAATGCCGACCCAAAAAAAAAATACTAAATGAAAGAAACGAAACGCAAAACGCGTGGCAGCAACTTGTTGGTGAATATTTAAGTGGTGTTGTTGTTTCTGTTGCTGTTTTTGTATCTATGTATCTATGTATCTATAAGATACAACAAGAATTTTGTAGTATTTGGGGCCTGCTGTCTGCTATTAGGGTATTTGGGGGTTTGTCTATTTGGGACCTGTTGCCGCCTTTTGATGTTGATTAATTGCGAATGCTGTTGATTGATTTTTATTGCAAATATTGATAAAAAGTTTTGTATTAATTAACGTGAAAAACACGCGTTTTGTGTTAATTGGAAAATGGTTATTGAAACTAAACAGAACCAAAGCCAAGTGAGCGTACAAAACAAACAAATATACACGAAGGCAACATCAGCAGCAGCAGCTACTAGAAGTAGCTATAGATACAGATACAGATACAGATACAGAAACAAACAAACAGACCGTGAGATACAAGATACAACTTGCATTTTGTGGAGCGTACAAATTAACGCAGCCGAAAATTAAAAGTTTCGAAACAACAACAACATCGGCCATGGACATCAGCAGTAGCTGTATCTATATCTACATATGTACCTGTATCTGTATCTGTATCTGCATTTGTATCTGTATCTGTAGCTGTACCTGCGCCTGTTGCTGTATATGGAATTTGATTTATGCTCAACTTTGATATTTACCGCCTAATAAACAAAAAATTAACGCAAACGCAGAAACAACAACAACAACAACAGCAACAACAACAAACAACAACTATTGTACATAAGTATCTGCATTTGCTGCTGCTGTTGTATCTGTATCTATTTGTGTGGCTAAGCCGCCGCCGCCTGCAATTTTCGCTTTGATTTTGTGCCACTCGCCAAGCGCCTCCGACTGACATGCGTGCGTCTGTCAGAGCGGCAATTAAACAACATCACCAAAGTGCCACAGGCCAACGCTAGGCCAAAGAGATCGTGAGTTCGAGCGATAGATCTCCGGGTCTTCAGATCGTGAGATCTGTGACGACTTAGCGCCGGGACATGCGCGTTGAAATGCGTTGCGTTAATATTTGGTATTTGTTTGGGCGTCCAGGCCAAAACTCATCGAGAGGTTTGCCACGGTGGCAGCCCACCGACGTTGCTGATGATGCCACACACACACACAGACGCACACACACACACATAGTGGCTACCACAGGTGAGTCGAGCGTGTAGTTAAAGTCACGTGCTAATTACAAAATTATTGGGAAATTTAAGTGAGGCAACTATTTGAAATTCAATTAATTAATTGTAAATATTTCGGTGCATTTAGTGCGATAAGCGATTGTTCGATAACATCTTTAACAGCGCATCGCCTCGATAAACTATCGATTAAATTTTGTTTTACTGTTAGCTTCTAGATTAGTTTATGCAGCTCAAGAATATTCAATTGTATAGCTACCGACGATCGAACACTTTCTCTCAATTGTTATCAAATTGTTATAAGCTGGCAAAATTAATATAAATGTCTTTTGATCTTATTTAAAGATAATCAAATAGGATATGCTACAGTGGGTATATATGAATGCATATATTTTTATATTTTCACTCAAAAAAGTTCATTTATTTCATTATCCATATTTTTATCATTTTAATATTTATATTGTCGAATTCGATTCAGCTTTTGGCATATTCAAAAAGTATTTAAAGAAAACAATGAATGCAAATGTCATCAAGCTTAAGTAATTCGAACTCGTCGAACTTCTGGCAGTGATATTATCCGAGCGAGCACTGTATTAATATTATAGCACCCTGCTTTGACATTTATTTATTTATATTTTAAACACAAAAATAGATGCGTGCTCCATCGTTTAGTTAAGGTAATTAGTCAACTGAAGTGGCCAAAGGGCACATCACTCAGCGCTATTTATCGGCGCGCCTTGAAGTTGTGCCTATGTGTGTGTGAGTGTGTGTGTGTGTGTGTGCCAGGACGCAGGAGCCAGTGCTCGTCTACGACGCCTCAGAGTCTCTCTGCGAAGTCGATTGAACTCTGTGGCCTGAAGCTTGCAACAGTCATAAATCAATTGGCCGAGTGGCAGTTGATGTTGCTGTGGCAGTGGCAGTGGCATTGCCGCAGTTGTTGGCCACTCAATTGGCATGGCTAATGCGATGGCAACTCATAAATTTATTAATTTTTAATTAAACCTACAATGATTTGTAATTCCACAGCCAGAGACAACAGCAGAAGCAGCAGCAGCAGCAGCAGCTACGGCAGCTGAGGCGCTCAGCCATTTATGGAGCTGCAACAAGCTGCGGCAACTGTGGCAACTGGTCAATGAAGCTGCTGCTGCTGCTGATGCTGCTGCCCGGAAACAACTCATTATCCTAATTAAAACGTGCGCCATGCGCGCCCGTTGCCATATATGTCCAATGCACGCGATCTGGCAATGAGGCGAAGCTGCGACTGCGCATGCGAAATTAGACGCACGACGCACAGTGGGGCCAACGCCCAGAAAATAGATTGTACCCTATATAGAAATTATAGAAGGAATTCTAAATATAAAGGAAATCGCTGACTCCATGGAGTTTATATATATGCATATATACTTGATCAAGACGACGAGCTGAGTCGATCTAGCACAGGTCCGTCTGTCCATCCGCCTGTCTGTCTGTCTGTGTGAAACCCATTTCAGAAACTACAAAAGCTTAAGACTCGTCAGGACGACAAGCTGATCTAGACATGCTCGTCTGGTGGTCCGTCCGTCTGTCTCTCTGTGTGAAACGCTTCTCGGAACCTTGCGACTGGTAAATTAAAAATATATATTCCACCATACCATGCTCAGAACTCAGAGCTTCTCGTTTAATCTTCCGATATGTTCGTTCATATCGATAAGTATCGATTTTCAGATATAGTTTCTTGAGCACAACTCAAAATAAATAAGATGTTATCTATGTTCCCATATATTTACCTGTCTCTATTCTCCCCAAAATTGTAAATAACCTCAGATCCCTGCGCAATTTGTGCCCACTGTGCGACGCGAACGTCGAACGACGCCTCGTCTGCCATTCATACGCACTGTGGGCACAGATTGGCACATGGAATTGGTATTGGTATTGGTATTGGTATTGGAATTGGAGCCGTGAGCCATTCCATTCACCGGCCAACAGTCAGCCAGTTGGCCAGTTGTCCGCAACGGTCGTTCATTGTCATGCGTTGCATTACAAGATGCCAGCTGGCAACATGACCACATTGCTGCAACAGGCGTAGTTGCAGCAACATCAGCAGCAACAGCAGCAGCAGCAACAATTGCCTAGAAGAGCGTCGTCGCATTGTTGCGGCAACATTGCGGCTGCTCAAGCATGTTGCATACTGATCAATCAGCGGCATCTTTAGGCTCGTCGCACCATCCGCCCCTTCTCCTCCTTACCCCCTTTACCCCTGGTAGTCAATAGTCGAACATGAATGACTTTAACCATTTTTGGTCTACAGTTAAATGCTGTGTGTGCGTGTGTGTGTGTGTGTGTGCGTTTGTGCTTGCAACATCTGCAACATTGGCAACGCAATTGCATTCATAATGAGCCACTCGAGTTGCAGCTATGAACGCTATGAATGAACGCGGCAGCGAGTTTATAAATTGTGCTGAAAAGTTTATAAATTATTTTCAATGTCAAACATGCGCTTATAAATAAACAACAACAACAGCAACAGCTTTTGCAGATTTTTCGCCAACTATAAATAGCAACAAAACAGAGAACATCTCCTAGACTCGCAGCCACATAAGTATCCTCAATCTGTGCACCACCAACAGCAACCGCCAACCAACAACAACAACAACAACTTAAACAAACAAACAAACAGCATGCAATTTTTGCAAATTGAATTTCAGTTGTGGTTTGTACTTAATTTGGCAATCGTTGCAATAATTTTGTTTACAATTTACGACTAACGCGTTGTATGCGTAGCCAGATATTCCCAAGATTTTCCTAGTCTTTCTTTTTCTTTTTTTTTTTGTTTGCATACCCTGAACCCATGCAAAGTGATTAAACAAAGGGTATACACGTTTTGAGCAGGTGTATGTAGCAGACAGAACTAGGTTCTCGACTTGGAAGACAAGCTATCCGTTTGAAAGGAAAATAGTTATATATAAGTACATACATATATGGTATTTTTTACTATTACTTTTGTTTTCTGATAACTTTCCTTACTGTAATAGTATTGATAAAAATTATTAGAACATTTTGTGAGCATCTCCCACGTTCCCAACAATATTAAACCATTCTTCTCTTTATGATACATGCAAATATTTGTTTGCCATATCTAATTCCTAAAAATGTTAGAAGGATTGGACTATAAACATCCAAGTTATGCAAGAATGCATTTTCCACAACTGAAGGCTGAGGAGTAGAAAAGGTACAGAAAAAACTTCGAATCTTTGCAACGGCAACTCAGCGCTGAATACAGGGTATCTAGCAGTCGTGCACATCCGACTGGAGCACTGCTACCTGTCTTTGTTCTAACCAACACTCGCTTCTGCTTTTTGTGGTTACGCTCCGGCCAGAGAATTTATGGCGACAAGGTGACAGATTCTCAACAGATTTTATCATCTTGGCAACAGGCAATTGGCAACAATGTTTTCACATCTCTCTCTCTCTTTCAAATCGATCTGTTCTCCAATTTAATGGATATGCTTTGAGATTTGTTTGGATTCGTGCGAGTTTAGCATTTTATGTGCATAGATGCATGCCTCATGTTCTTATATATATGGCACTAAAGATACGGGATCTATTGCATATGCTCAGAAGGCCTGGCAACATGTATGCGTGCTGCATCTATAACTTACTTTATTGACTGCAAACTTTGCGCCATGACAGATAATTGCAACAACTTCCTGGATAATGGGGTCTGGAATGTGCTCGAAATTGCAACAATTTCTACGAAACCAACCCTCAGAGCTGGAAATTTAACCCAATGACCTAGAGGAATGAACTCTCAAAAGTGAACGATCGTTATTGTTCCTGTTAAGAACATTCCTTATACTGCTTTTGCACTTTTCAACACTGTCACTTGTAGAAGGCAACTTAATTTTGCATAGAAGTGGGAAACATATGTTATTTAATTTAACTGCAAAAATATTATTTTATATTTTTTGACTGGACAGAAAAGGATCTTCTCCCATATTAAGTTAGAAATTTTATTTTAAGAACACGAATTTATACATATAAACAAATATAAACACGCATATCAATATTCAATGGCATTTGAAGTACTGCGCAAAAAGATACTCACATTAATAAACCCATTAACAACATTTACAATAACACTGCGTAATGCTTTTTCACATTATTTTCAAATAATTTCAATAGGCACATTAATAAACGCATTTACAACATTTTACAATAGCGTTTTTAACACTGCATTAGGCAATTTATCATGTTTTCAATCTACTCGTTAATAACACTGGACATTTACAATAGGATTTACAACACTGCGCAATAAGATACCCACATTAATAAACCCATTTACAGCACTTAACATTAACACGCACATCAATATACGCATTTACAACACTTAAAATTAGCATTAGCATTTGCAACACTGCGCAATGCATTTTCACATATTTCTCAAAATTTATGAAAATGAACTTAAAACGCACTTAAACGATTTTACAGCCATGTGGCCGCAATCGATTTAGGCGTATTTATTTCAGTTTGTTCTGCCAGAGGGCAATTAAATTAATAAACTCAAAGAAACGAGAACAGAAAATAATATCGACAATAAATATTGAGCAACATTGATGTAAGTGGCGATTATTGCGCCATTTAAAAGAGCTCATTGGGCGATTACAATGAGAATAGTATAGTATAGTATAATATTGCATATATAGTATATATATATATATATATATATATATTTAAACGTATATAGTAGGTATTTACAGGGACTGCAGGCATGTTTACGCTTGTGCGAAGACAATGTAAATTAATGTGCTGTGTGCTGGAGTTTGTATAAACAACATTGCAACATTTACGGCCACATTGAGGGGATGATCATGATGCTGATGTTGATGATGTGGCAGGCGCAGCTACTTAGCGCCACGCCTACAAATATTTATGAAATCATAAAATTTGATGTTTCCTCTGTGGCACTTGACACTGATGTGGCAGCCCCCCGACTTGCCACCAATTGCCATGTCGACACACAAGTGTCGAGTCAGTTACAGTTGCAGTTGCAGTGTTAATGATGATTTTGATGTGCAGCTAACGGATTGGCCACAGCCCCGCAACCCCCCTTGCCACACCCTTACTTTCTACAAAAAGAAGAAGCAGAAGTGAAGCTATCCTGAGCCCATTCAATGGGCGATTACATAAAGTGCTGTCTGCTGTCTTGTATTCGACTTGTTTGTTTTATGCACGATTTGTTGTTGTTGCCTTAACAATTGCCGTAAATAAATAGTGGCGAGTACGTGAGCTGCCCTCAGATCAAAGGCCTATCAATTAGCACCCGTTTCGATTATGTTGCATGCTGCACTCCCAGACCCAGAAACCATTTGCCGCCAATTCACACCCAATTAGTAATAAATTTGAATGTTGCATGCTGCAATTGCTGAATCTCGAACCGAATCCGAATCATTCTATCTGTATTCGAATCTGCATTGGCATCGCTCCGAATACACTCTGAGAAAAACTCGAGTATGCCACGTTACTAAACTCAACTAAAATTTATGGTTTGTTTGTTTAATATTAAAATTTATTGAGCAAAAAGATATATAAATTATATTTTGGTAAATATATTTATTTTAAATAATATAATTTGGTTATATTTCTATATCTTCTAGGATAATAATTTTGAATATAATTATTTTATTTATTTTAATAAACATTTTAAGTCAAATAAAATTTTTTTTCCAAAACTAAATGTCACTCGATCATAAATTAAAGCTCTTAAAAACAAAACAGGATTGCTTCGTTAAGCGAATTAAGCCTTGGTTTCCTATCTATATATAAATATATTTTATTTATTTATATATTTATATTTATATTCATTATATTTTCTATAAATTATAAAACACTTCAATTTTAAATTAGTAACTGCCCGTCGTGCTGAAAATATTGCAAGCCATAGATATTTTCATAAACTAGATGCGGGCTATATTTGTTCTCTTCCCAAAATTTGCATCTACCAAATATGGTTGGATGAATGCAATGATTGGGACCAAAGTAATTTATACTTTGGGACTGGGTTTTATATGAAACCAAACCATGTTGACAGAATAAAATATAATTTTTTGTTGCATAGTAAAAAATTAATTTAATTTCCGCGATCGAAGCAAAAAATTTAAATTTTAAATTTGTGAGTCTTTCAATCAATTAAAAGATTTGAGTCCAGGGCTTAAATTTGTTGAAATATTAAAAACAAAAAAAGAAGAATGCTCAAAGATTTTTTTCTTCTTAACTGTGTGAGTTATTCTTGAAATTGAATTATTTTTAATCCGGCATTGATTTCGCTAAGTGTATGTACATGTAACTGCACTCCATTAGGACTAACAGTTATGGCGGCCATTAAGTTTTATCGATGGCGCTACACGGCAAACGATTTGATTTGTAACCACTTGAGCTGGGGCCGGAGCTGAAAACTGAATTCCACCTTTGATATTTTCACACATAACAACTCGAGCTGGAGCAAGTTGGATAAGTTGAGGAACTTGCGCTGCCGAAATAAAACTTAATTGCAATTGACTTTTAATGCCCATGCGGGCAGCTGCCCGCTGTGTTAATTTGAATTCAAACTGTTTCCATAAGTGTATTGGCCACATGGCGGCCACTGCCAGCTCCAAAGACTTCAACTTGGACTTGAACTAGGAGCAGCAGCAGCCACCCGCGGGCAGCCAGCCAATGCAGTCCCTCACTCAATCGAACAATTGCCAAGTGGCGCTAATGAAACGCATGCACTTTTTATTTTTATTTTTTCATATATGTATATGGTATATGGGATATTGATATTGTTATGGGCCATATCGTTTGGGGTATTGGGTTACGCGATAGGCTAAAAACGCATAAATCAACGCATTACATGCATTGTCCGGCATTGTGCAGCTCTAATGGCCGTTTGGGCATAAACAAACAAAACCGTTTCAGACAGAACAATGACAACAACAACAACAACAACAAGTGGAGGGTACATCAGCAGGCAGCGTGCAGCATCAAATTACATTAAGATCTGAGCTGGCCCGCAGACCAGGCTAACAAAACGTTTTTTTTTTCCAGCCAGGATCAGCTTTCACAAAACGCAACTTAGACATTGAGTCCCCAGTTGCAGTTGCAGTTGCACTCGCCGTCAGTCAGTCAGTCAATAAGTCAATCAGTCAATCAGTCAGTCAGTCAGTCATTGAGCAACACAATAATAACGTTTTAATTGAATAAAAGTCGAACAACAATCGAGCCAGTCGAGCAACAATTGCTTAGCCTTCCTCTTCATCTGTAAAACCCGTAGAGTAACTCTCAGCCCCTTCCCCCCCCCCCCCCCTCAGCTCTCCGCCAGCAAGAACCTCATCTTTAGTGGCCAGATTGACAATTTTTTTTCGTACTCAGCTGCCGCTGTGCGTGTTCCTGTCTCTTGCCCCAGTCCCTATCCCTGTGCTGCTCCTTGCTGCAGTCTTGCGGCCGCTTTGGTTCTTTTGTGACGGGTTTGCGCCCTGTTTTTCTTTCTTTTTTCTTCTCAATGTTTTCCTCTTTTCTTTTTTTTTGTTGTTTTCTTTTTTGAAATGCCTCTGACTGTCACCTTTCCATCAAAGTGGCAGTGAAAGGCGCACTCAATGATGTCCACGTGCCAGGCGTATTGTTTGCCAACTTTTTGTTTTGCTCCTGCTCCTGCTCCGGTAATTGATTAGCCGACTGATATTACAGATACAGATACATTTGCGGACATTTGCTGTGCATGAGAACAATGCGCAAAATGGAACTTCGACTTCAATTTGGTTCCATTGATGCCGTCCAGCAGGTGGAAGTATTTTCAGAAATCCATGTCTACAGCTGCACAGCTGTTAAATGCGATTCTGAATATTGTTTTTATTGGGAATTCTACGGGCCATACTTTCTTAAAGTATTATTTTATTGTAACATTTTATTGAGAATCCTACGTATTAAATTAAGTATGTTTTGTATTGTGCGATTGAATTACAGTCTGAACAATTTATCCCTAAAACCATTAAAAACCCAATTAATACAGACTTTACTTTTTAACTACTTTTTAGAAAATCTTTTAAAATAAGTTTAAAAATATTTTTCAGTGAATATAAATATAAATGCAATATTAATAAAATACAAATTATTATAGGCATAAACAAATTTAAGAGTAAATGCAATCAAAAAGTTAAAGATTTTTAAATATTCGGATTAAAAAGTGTGAAAGATATCTAAAGTAAATTTGCGAAAGGATCCGTGAGTTTTGCCTCCTTGATCAATTAATAAGTCAGTTAACCAGTATAAAATAGTTTTAATAGCAGATATTTAAACTCCTTGTCGAAACATAGCTGTGCATTTCCAATAGTCACTTCCCACCAATGGCCGCTACACCTCCTGCGAGTCTCATTCTGCTTGGAACCAGCTTGACTGAGATCCTTGTCGCTTGCCTCATCTCTCGTGCTCTGGTCTGGACAATTATCGCCCGCCCCCGCTGCGTTGGCTGTGGGAGAGCGCAACGAAAAGGATCACGAGGCTCAGGATCATTGTCCTGCTGTGCGCCAGACAACTGTGTCAAGCCGTGTTTTCGCAGTGCTACATTTTCCCTTTTTCCCAATCGCTTTTCCATTTTGCTCGTCCGTTTTTTTTTTTGCTTTGAGCACTTGCCCATTGGCCTGCCAAGGATTTTATAAATGACACACGCGTCCGGGACGCAGTTGATAAATGAAGCTGCCACCGATAATGGATTCTTTTAGTTGCCGCTGTTGTTGCAACAGTTGTTGTTGTTCTTGTTGTTGTTGTTGTTGTTGTTGCTTTTGGCAGTGAAAGTAGCGCCGGCGCTTCGATCCGTGTGGGCCAGCCGGGCTGCGCAAATTTTGATGGTAACTGCAGATAGGCCAAGAGTACGAAAAAAAAAAGAAAATGTTTAATGAGAATTTGGTATGGGCTGCACTGCTGTGATTAGGCCTCAATTTCTGGTGGTCCAATACCACGTAAGGGCGTGAGATAAGCAAGAAAAAAGGTGTCCTATTATCGGTTGACCGACTAGCATACACCCTGTCTTTTGTATCAGAATCGAAAATAAAACATGATTAAATTAATTGGCGTGTCTAGCCCTTAAAATCTGCAAGTTATATTTAAAACGTGCTGGCCAGCTATCGATATTTATCGATTTCAGCTAATTGACTGGGGAGTCGGGACTTATCAAAGCTGTAAAATAAGCATAATTAGAGCTTATTAAACGATTGCTTAAATTGGAGTGTCTAGCTTGTAGCTGCCAGACATACTTGAAAGTTACAGGCAAGCAATCGATATTTATCGATTTCCATTAATTGGGATTGAAGGGGGAACTTATCAATTAATTAAAATGAAAGAACCTTCATCTGCATATCCTAGCACTTGTCTTTGGTGCATGAGCTCGCAGATTGCACAACTGCAATATACCTCTTTATTCTTGAAATTTTCAATTGAATATAGGGTATCATAAAGGAATACACCATGCGAAAGGTAATTAAATGCCATTAAAAGTTGTGAGACAGAAGAACGAAGACAGAAGAAGCAGCAGATACCGAAGACAGCAGGCAAAGTATCTGTTTATCTGCTGAATGCAGTGAGAGTGGAGTCACACACACGCACACAGAGACAACCAGAGACAGACACACACACACACACGCACAAACACAGAAACATAACAAGTTGAAAAGAATAAGCAGCAGTAACAAAACGAGGAGGAGCAGACAGACCAACACACACACACACACACACACACTCACATGTATATATCTAAACACACACACACACTGTTGTGCCAAGGGCGTCTACGTGTTGGCTGCGATTAACATACAAAAGGATCTCTCGCGCAGTTTTGGAGCCGCCTTCTACAACTTCTTCTTCTTGCTGCTGTGCCTGTGCGCGCTCATCCGCCAATCGGCATGAATCACCCCGCCGCCAGCCGCAGTCAGCTCATGTGCAGCACTCGGCGGCGCAGCCAACGCGTCGACACTCTTTGGGCGCAGCAGCGGCCTTTTCTTTCTTTCATTTTCGTTGCTTTTTTTCCCTCTGTTTTTTTGGGCACGCATCTCTTCCGGTTTGGTTCTCTGGGCATAGATTTGTCTCGGAAACATGATGCGCGCTTGCAAAGGAGGGCGGCAGACGGCGTCAAGTGCGCCGGGCAGGACAATGGGCAATGTGCAACGTGCAGCGTGCAACGTGCAACGTGCAACGGCTACTTAAGCAGCAGTTGGCGCCAGTTGCCAAGCCAGAAAAGGAAAAGGAAAATCGAAACAGTACCAAAGCCAGAATGTCTGGCAACGCTTAAGTTTCCAGACGTCGCGACCATTAGCGACGCCAGTGGACAGTGGACACGGGACACGAGACACGAGACACGGGATATGGGATATGGGATAGTCAGCTTTGCAGACAAAGAAATGGCACGCCGAAGATTAAATAACCTCTCTTGAACATTTGGCTTACGGCTTTGCAGATATGCGAGAGGCATTGTGATGCTCGAAAGACCAAAGAAGTTTTTGAAGCAAAAACTTATATATCGGCCGATATTGCCTATGTAGATATGTGATATAGTAGCGCGATTATGTGTAGACTTTGCTTAGATGCAAGAAGTATAGTAAAAGCAATCAATGCAAAGTTAGGCCAAGATTTCAAGAAGTCAAGATATAGATATACAAGATATACACCTAGGATTTGATTCCAATATTCTAAATCTAAGCACTCCTCGTTAGATAAGTTGACCAAGTGCGGGCTACTGAAACACGAAGTTTCGGGTTCGAACGCCAGGCTAGTAAATTGCTGTTGTATTTATCATAACTCAGTTAAGTGTAGGATTAACAAAATATCAAGATTGACAAAATTAATTATGTTAAGTTAGTCAATTTATTAACTGTTTCCCAAATCAGGTCTTTAACTCCCTTGGAACGTATATAGAAGAACCCCTTCAGAGCATTAGGACTGTGTCAACCTAACCAATTTCATTCAATGCGCTAGCCTACAAAAAGCAGTTAGGATTTGTTAGGATGACGCAGTCCTTATGCTCTAAAGGTGATTCTGTAGTCGCTCCAGAGCAGTTGAATTCCTAAGTTGGCAAATAATAAATATAATAATAAGGAGTTTAATTCCTCATTTGTTTCATTTAATTACAAAATGATATAAAATAATGCAACTGAATATATAAATATCAATTCAACAAGCGCTTTCCAACACTGGCGACCATTAAGTGGCCACATTTGCTAAAGACAACATAAAAGAAAGAAATGAAACAAATACACAGTACAATGCAAAGGCAAGGCAAGGGCGGAGGCGGAGGCGGCTCCACCTACCCAGGGCCAAGTTAGCCAGCGTCGTTTTGGCTGGCTTGCAGCACTTGCTGGCTGGCCAACAACCACAACAACAACAACAACAACAAGAAGAGCAGCGAGAGCAACAACAAGGTCTGCTGCAGCTCTCTTGGCAACCTTTTGTGGCAGTCACTTTGGCTGCCGCGGGGCCGTGCCGTCCGGGTGTGCGTCAAGTCATCTCCACAAACGGCCAAAAAGGCAGTTGAAATGCATTTAACTGTTTGCCTTGGTATTGGTACACAGCGCCGTCCCGCCGTCCCGCCGTCCCGCTGTCCCGCTGTCCCTACCGTCTGTCTAACTGTGTGCGAGTGCGAAAGAGCTGGCGAGTGTTATTCTTGCGTTGGCCAACGTTTCGGCCCTTCTTCTTTTTACCTCTTGCCAACCAATAAAATTATACTAATTCTTGACTTTTTGATTTCATTTTGTGTGCTGTTGTTAAGGATTTCGTTACCTAAACACACACACACACACTCAGGTGAGTGTGTGTGTGGTTGCGGGTGTGTATGTGTGCTAACAGACACTCTAAAAAATAAGCATTGGCTCTCGCTCGCACCTCACGATCACGATCTGACTGGGCCCTGGCTGGCTGGCTGGCTGGCAACCAGCCCCAGGAATGCGTGCGCCGCGCAACACGAGACAGTTTGGTTTTATACTTGGCTCATTGCGCGCGTGCAACTCCCCGAGCAAAGAGTATTGTTTTTTTTTCTGTTTTTATTTTTTTTTATTTTCGTTTTTTATTGTATATTTTTAATATACATCAATTCTTGATTCGATGCACACATGTGCCCGACCGATTGAGGCACACGCAATTGGGTCGCAGTTCGTTTAATAGCCCCACACAAAGGCAGAGTAAGTAGCCCGGCGTGCCTAAGCTTAAGCTTAAGAATAATAATATTATTAATAAATAATTTGCTTCGATCATTTGTAAGCCAAGCTTGCAAAGCTTCAGCTCAAGCTGATTAATATATACAGCATTCATTGCAAGGGAGCTCAAGCTAAATAAATATAAAATATATTTCAAGAAATGATGAAATCTTATGCATCATATCTTATTTATCATACATATATATATTGTTGCTTATAATTTATTTGTTTAATATAGTCGTCAATCAAAACGCTATAGAAGCCATTAGTTAGTTTTAATTGTGTAATGTCAAGCAAAATAATGCTGGTTTTGGGGGCCTTTCCATTTAATAAATATTTTTGGCTGGATTTCGAGCCAGCCAAACGAATATTTATCAAGGAAAATATTTATTTAACCCATAAATCTGCCAAGTCTTCAATACAAAATTAATTATATTTATTTTTCGAAATGTTAATATAATTTCTTTTATGACTAAAATAATTAAAAACCTTTGAACTCTTATAAGCTTTGTGAACACTTGTGAAATACGAGGCAAACTATTGACTTAAACATTTTATCTTGTTTTTTTATTCAATCTTTATCGTCGTCAATTAAAAAATAACTCATTTTCCGTTAGGAACAGAAAAGGGATTGTTTAAATTAAAAAAATATAAATAGTTACTAAAAATTTAATTTTTGCACTTTTTCACGTTTTTTAACAATGATGATATATTATGATATATTTTCTTACTTACTTTAGGATTATTGACGTCAATAGAAAAATAATTCATTTTAGGCAATCAAAAGATTTATTTAAAATATATCTCACTAATAATTACAAATTTTATTTAAGAATTCAAAAAATTTTTTAATATTTTTTATTACAACTATTATTTATTGCTTGTTCTTGAAAATTGGTGCTTCGACTCAATTAGTGCGTGCGTGCATGTGTGTGTGTGCGTACGTGTGTGTGATGTGTGCTTACGCTCAACTGCTGAGAGTGAATGAGCGACTCAGTCGAAAGCAAAAACTGACGACGCGCTGGCTGCCAGTGGCAAATGGAGCTTCAGACGAGATGGATGCGTGATCATCATCAAACTAATGATGATCATCAACAACAGTTAAACTTGCAGAGAGCGAGCGAGTGAGAGAGACAGAGAGAGAGGGCGAGGGAGAGAGAGATAGTGAGTGCTGAGAGCTGAGAGCTGAGAGAGCTCGTTTCCACTCAGACGCGACGACGACGCTGTCAACGATGAGAGCCGAACTCGTTCGGCTCGCTTTGCTTGGCGTTCGTGCGCGTTTTACCTGTAATCAGGTAGAGGTAGACAGAGAGGCGTTAGTTGTTCCACAGCGCTGATCGAGTCGAAAACAATATTTGCTGGCCCGTTGCCCGACGCCCAAGAGCCAAATGAAAAAGTGTGCCCAACAGTTTTTGGCGTAAAGCAAAAATAAAAAACTAACTAAAATCAAAAAACGGCTCCAAAATTAATTTGTTGTGCGTGTGTGTATGCGTGTGCGTGTGTGTGCGTGTCGCTGGAATGTCAGACTGACAAGTTGTAAAGGGAAACCCCGAAATACAAAAGCAGCAAAATAAATAAATGTAAAATCAATTTAAAGCAAAGCAAACAAACAAAAGATACAGCCGCAAATTTAGAGATACAGATAAAAAAAACTCTATGTGAAGTGCGCGCGGGATTTGCATAGCCAACAACAACAACAACAAAGGCAACAACAACGACAACAACAAAGGCAACAACGGCAACAACGTGAAGAAATCGTCGAAATTAAACGTTTCGTGCGACTCCGTTTGCATTTTTATTTTGGCATTTGGTTTGTTGTCACTTGGAAAATATGTGGATTACTGTGCCGTCAGCAGAAACTCCAACAACAACCACAACAACAACAACGGTAACAACAACAACGACAACAACACGAGCGCGCTGCAAAGGCGAGCGCGTGAACAAATCACAAATTGAATGTAAAGTTTGAAACAACAAGAACAACAAACAAGAAAGTGCCAATGCTTAAAGTATCTGACAGATACGTAACTCCTGTGTCATGTGTCCTGACAGCAACAGCAACAACAACAACAATAAAAACAACAACTGCAACAACTGCAACTGCAACCACACACAATCAGTGCCAGCGGCTGCGCCTGCGCCTGGAATGCGGCAATAAAATTTTTAACAAGAATTTCATCTATTTCATTTACAATTATCGCAAGCGAAAAAACGCAGCGACCAAACTGAGATTTAACGCATTTTTTATCACATATTTACAAAGACCGTGATTTGATTTTTTTTTGTCTACCCCGGCCCGCTGTGCAACACACACGGCTGCACGGTAGCCGCTTGCCACTTAAAACAGCTGTAAATTGTGCAAATATATCTAAAGCAGAGTGCGAGAGAGAGTGCGAGAGGGAGGGAGAAAGAAACCAAAGCAACAACAGCTGAGATAAGCGCGCAGCCCGGAAAATCGACGCAACAAATGTAAATGTCATAAATTCATCAAAGCACGTTTGCTGAGGGCCCTGCGCGAGCCAATCCATCAAAATACGCGGCTTACAAATTAATAACTAAAGAAATAAAGTGTAAAGTAAAAAACGTATAGCGACATATAACTCTATATACACAAGTCTAGATCCCGAGATACGACAACATAGGAAACTATATAAGACTGAGGTGAGTTCTCTGTTCCCATCCTCAGCGACGGGGCGGGCGGGTGTGTGTGAGTGTGTATCTGTGTGTGTGTGTGTGTGAACTGCAACAATCAGCCCACTGGCCCCGCCTTAAAGGCTCAGTTGTCGCTAAGCTTATGTAAATTGTCTCTTAAAACGGGAACGTGAACTTCTCCCCTTGTGAGAACATTACACAAAGACAAGCCAAGCGAGCAGGTCGCATCGCTCAAAAGTAAAATGCACGACTTACAGATACTCTGCACCCTTCTCCACGCTCAGCTGTTATTCCTTGCCACACACAATTAATAAGAAATGCATTCTTCAATTACTTCGGTGCTTACAGTCCGATCTTGCTAAAGTTTTCAGGGCTAAAATACGACACAAGGATATAATTAAAAAACTAGGGTTTTTTCCAATTATGGAGAAAATGGGGGAGGTATCCATAAAGTGATATATGCTTAAACTATAAATTCTTTACAATAAACCAGAAACCAAGTTTGGGTTAGCTCTTATACAATTATAAGCTTATGCTTAAGAAACATGTCTCGACATCGATATTAATCGATATTATAAAGTGGGGAAGTTATCAGAAAAGAAATATTAATTCCTTTTGACTTCCCTTTGATGCTGATCAAGAATATATACTTTATGGTATCGCAGAAGCTTTCTTCTGCCTGTTACACGCACTTGCCCAAAATCCTAAGACCCTTCTATCCACTTACAATGGGTACAGGGTATACAGGGTATAGCCATACCACCAACAAGAATTCCTGAGCCCCCGACACTTAACCCCTGCCAATATGCATAGTCAGTGGTTAGAATTTCATGTGTTACCATTTCAGAGTTCCATTTCATATTGGTAAATGTGAAAATGAGTTGGGCTTAACTTCTGTTTTATTTTTGTGGGGGCATTTTACATAACTTTACGAAGGGTCAAATGCGGAATGCATTGGATAAATGCATTATGCTCAAATTTGTAGGATATTTAATTTTTATTGAATTATAAACGTTTGTCAGCTGCATAATACTGAAATGAGTAGGATATTATATTTTCATTTATGTAATTAATAAACATTTTAAATGTTTGTCTGTATAAGTTCTTTATGCAGATGCATTTATAGAAGTCTGATGTAATGCGAATAATCAGAGCATACAAAGAGTTAAATCTAAGGATTGACTTGTCGCATATGTTTGATTGATTGATTGATCATATAACTGTTTTGTTCTACCTGACAAATATATTTCGTTTCGTTTGCGTTTATTGTTGCATTCAACTAAAGTTAACAAACTAGAATTATTAATGTATAAAAATATTTAGCTAGTTGGAGGTCTGAGAACCTAACATTATAATATTATTAAATATATTAATTTAATTAAATATACAAAATCATCTCTAGCTTTAATATAACCCTAGGATTGGTTAAATTAAAGCTAGCTCTTCCCGCTCAACTTATATATTTAATATAGAAAGTAAAAGACAAGCATAGGGCACAAATATTTGTTATCTAAACGAACTCTGTCATATTTCATACTTAATTGAAGCTTATATTGCGAACGCCTTGTAATCTCTTCGAAGCTATAACTGGTTGAGAATTGCAAGCGCCAGGCGACGCAAAGCGCACGGCACGCTTATATGCACATATTTTCCATATTATTCTCTATTCAGACCAACTCTTCGAGTCGAAAGGGCGTGATATGATACAATTTAGTTGAAATCCCGCAACTCGGCTCGATCAAAATATTTTCACATATTTCGAGTGAGTGAATAACTCTCATAATATATCATAATCGTAATAGAGGAGCGCAGGGGGATTCCGGGAATGGACATTGTTGGCTGACAATAAAGTACCGTTCGGCCGCTCTTGAGTCTTGTGTCGGCAATGGGCCGGCACAAAGGCCACAAAGGATGTCGATGTCAATGTCCTGGCACATAAATTACAAGCTACATAATATGAATTGTATGCGTATTAAATGCCTCAACTAGTGCCATTGTATCTAAGCATCTTTGTGCAACCAACTAACTGTGAGAGCGTGCTGTGTGCCCTTCTCTCAGGTGTATGTGTGTGTGTGTGTGTGAACATATTGTGCTGACTGTCTCCGTGTGCGAGTGTGTGTTTGTGTGTGTGTGTGTGTGTGTGTGTGACACACATCGTTAGGTTCTACTATGTCATCTATTGCCCAATCGAAATGAAAACTTCCAACAAAAAATGTGTCAATTTGCGCAAGAAATTTGCGTTTGCGTTCTGCGTTAACCCAAAACCGAAAAGAAAAAAACTGTATAAAAAAAGAAAAATAAATGAAATTTGAACTTTTCCCAGAGCTTGCGGTTTTGTTCAGCCATAAGGTTGAGGCTTGAAGGTCTGAATCAACGAACGCTTGGAAAATCCCGCATTGCATTCAGTTCAGTTGCCGGACGCAAAGGGGAAACCCCCGGCCAGGTAGTCCTGCGGCATGCGAACCCACCAAACAGCCAAAATTCTGGGAACATATACAAAACAAACGCAAACAAATTATGTAAAATTCATAAAGCAATTGATAAACAATAGATAAAAATCCAATAACCAATGCATAATTATGAAAATTTTCATTCAAACCAATCGCCCCAGACTCGGAGGGCAACAAAATGTTCATTTAGTTTTTTTATCTTAGGCGTTAGATCTGAAAAGGGAAAAACCCCCGTCGCTGGCAGCGGCACCCCCCAGCGTGTGCCAACCAAATTTCTTGTTCTTCTTCTTTCATTTATAACGAAATCTGAAATTCCTTTGCGCCTAGCGCCTGGTCATATAACAAAATTTTTAGTTTTTTTTTTAGTACTAGATAAGATTTTAATCTTTATGTGAAAAACAACATGTAATTTGTTGTGCCAGCAACGGTGTGCGTTTGTGTGTGTGTGCGTGTGTGCGTGTGTGCGGCACGTAGACCTGCTTAAGGTGCCTGCTACGGACTCATCTTGAGATAGAATCTCACAAATTTATTGCCTATAACCGAAAACCGAAATCTATATAGAATACTTTTAATAATTTTCATAAATTTTCCAAGATAAAAGCCGTTTGATTTTCCTTCAACTTTTTGGAAAATGCCGCCTGTGTATAAATCAAAGGCCGATAAGTTCGTTTGTCTCACACGAAAAAAAAAAAACTTGAGAAATGAGAAATGACGAAAAATTATGACGGCCGCGTTTGCTTCTCTAATTTCCCCAGCCCAACCCCCCGCACCCGCCCACCCCGCCCCGCTCACTTAACATATTATTGAACCCACTTTCTGTAGTTGTCCGTGTGTGTGTGTGTGTGTGTATTTGATTTGTATTGAATTTCTAAGCGTAGACACAAATCGCTGCTGCATACCACAGATCGTGTGTCAGCGCGCCGAAAAGGTGCAATGTCCGCGGTTGCAACACCACAAAATATAAAAAAAAAAAGCACTCAAATTGAGCACAGAGCTGAGCTGTGTGGGTTGGCTGGGCGGCGGGAGGAGTGTTGGCTTGGGCCCAGCCAATGAGCCACAGCTCATTTTCGTAGCTTCTGCTTGCTTGCTTTGCGGCAGGACGCACCTTTCGCCGGCCATAAAACTTGGCTTAAGGAAGCTGCCGCTGTCGCTGCTGCTGCTGCTGCTGCGCTACCTGGGCCAAGCGCTCAATGCGCTCTTACGCTCAAAAACGCACTCACGCGTCGCGTCGAGAGCGCGCTAACAACGCAGCCGCAAACGCATTTGCCTTGCTGTGTGTGCGTGTGTGTGTGTACTCAGTCTCTATGTTTGTCTCGCTCTGACACAGGCCTTGCGCGAGCATGCGCGCTCATTGAGCACAGCCAAACAGCTGCGCGCGCTCTCTCAGTTAGTACGCTCTCTTTGAGTGGCAAACATATGAGCGTTTTTACGCCATGCTCTGTGAACGGCGCAGTCAACGTGTGCGTCGTCGCCGGCGTCGGCGTCGTTTTAACCCTATCGACAAATGCTTAACAATTTCCTATGTTTTGTATCGTTTCAGAGTTGCAAGCGACCATGCGCGCATGGCTTCTACTCCTCGCAGTGCTGGCGACTTTTCAAACGATCGTTCAAGTTGCTAGCACCGAGGATATATCAACGAGATTTATCGCAGCGATAGCGCCAACAACAACAACAACAACAACAGCAACAAAGGCCATAATAAATAGTAATATAACTAAAACAAAAACAACAACAACGACAGCATTAGCAAAAGCATTTAAGCCATTTAACGAGTTACTACTCAGCAACAACAACAGCAGTGATAGTGATATTAACAACAACAACAAGAAAAACAACAAAAACAAAAGCAAGCATAGCAAAAGTGCCGCCTTGAAACAGTTTAACGAAGTGCATAAAACAAGAACAGACCAATTAGAAAATTCCAAAAATAAGCATAATAAACAGCATAAGCATAAACAATTAACTAATCATAAAGCAACACCAACAACAACAACAACAATGGCCAAAAAGGAGCTGCAACAACAACAGCAACAAACCGCCATTGCGAACGTGTTTGCCCTCAGTCCCGCCTCCAAGCCCGCCCCTAGCTCCAGCTCCATTCCGGATTCGAGCAATGCGAATACGGACATCGTTTTGGGTGAATTCGAAATGCCGGGCATTGCGGATGCGATCATCGCCGAGGACGAACCGGCCACATATAGCAGCAAGGAGATAATCAAGGACAAAGTGAAGCCGGATCCATCCACTCTAGTCGAAATTGAAAACAGTCTCCTGTCGCTGTTCAACATGAAGAGGCCGCCAAAAATCGACAGATCCAAAATCATAATACCGGAGGCAATGAAGGTCCTCTATGCCCAAATTATGGGACATGAAATTGATTCCGTGAATATACCCAGACCGGGACTATTAACTAAATCAGCGAACACTGTGAGAAGTTTTACACATAAAGGTGAGTTGCGCCCATCATCTAGATAAGCTATAGAAAAACTTTAGCTAAACCTATATGCTAAAGAGGTTGACAAATGTTTCAAAGTTGGAACAGTATTCGATTTGATATCCGATTAGCTAGGAGTACACATGGTTATACTAAAATATGATGGAGGTGGGGATTATTAGATGGATAGATAAAGTCGTTTATGGGAAGAAATGCGTACACTTTTTTGTTCAAGTGGAAAACTAGTTAGAGATTTCTTAGAACACTGTGCGTACCCAAGATTCGGGAATATGACAAACATAAATCAGATTATGTTATTAACCTTAGAAACAAACATTAAAAACAGACCTTTAAAACTAACCTCAAGAAGTACTTCTAAATTGTATAAAAATCATAACAGTAGGGGATTTTTCAGATTATTCCTTAAAACACAAAAATATATTATATATCTATATATATCTTTATATGTATATATAAATATATATATATTTTTTTTTTTCAATTTATTAGATCTGGAATATAGATTTGAAACCATTTTGTTCTCATTTTTTTTGGGATCCTTTTTTTTATATATTTTATTTGTTTTGCCAAGAATCGGCCATAAGTTTTATACATATATTTCTATATATATATGTTTATTAATCGACTGGGAAGGTCTCCTTTATCTGTCTTTGTCTTCTCTGTCTATTAATTTTTTTTTGACTTAGTATATTTAAAATAATAATTATAATTTTCAAAATACTTAAGATTACTATATCAAAGACAATATAATATTTATAAACTTTATTTATATTGCTTGATATCTATATAGTTAATATTATATTGATTACATAAAATATAGATAGGGAAATAAATATATAAATACATTATTTATATAGTCTTTGATTATGGATTGTAGAGCAGACAGTCTTTGAATACTTGACACATCGAAAAATTCTTAAGTTCCTAAAGATAAAGATTAGAAACCTTCAAGCGTCACATATTTTCTTCTATTATCGAGTTTTAATAGTATATTTAGAAACTGGAACTAATATAATACTGATCTCTAGATTTCCGTGTATCTATATAGGCAGACTTAAATAAAAAAAAAACAAATATTCAATTTTATGAAATTTTTTAGAAAATTTAGTAATTCAAGGAAGAAAGAAATTCTCTGCAAATTCCTTTAAAAGAAAATATTCCAGTATAATATTCTCCCATTTTGATATTAGAAAACTCGGCCAGGATTTAGAGGAGGGATAATCTAATACCTAAACTGTTAGTTAAATGTCGTGAACTGTTTTTCCACCTGCTCGCGGCCGTGTGGTAGTTGCAACATTTCCACTGCCTCTTTGCTGGGATGCTCGGCAACGCGGTTGAGCAACGCGTACTTTCCAGCTAGCGAAACGCGAATGAAGAGCACGACAGGATTTTCCCCTGAAATTGTGGTTCATCTTAGCGATTTGCATACCTGGCCGCAGCTCGAAGATGCAGCGATATATTTTTGGGCATCATTCACGCAAGAGCTGTGGAAATCACGCGGAAATTCCGCAGCATTCAAATGAAAGGTCGCCAGGCGAAAGGGACATGCGCCGTGTCCCTTTTACCTGAGACGCCGTTCACTCTTAACCCAAATGTGACCTTGAAATTTTTCTACGGAATTACACCCGGAACGTTTAGCGCATGCGCCAAATGGCTTTTATATTGTGTTTGTAAAAATAACAATTATTATTAAAGCGTATTTCGCATTATTTTCCACAGGATTAGAGGGATGAACAATAAAGCAGTTAGGCCCAGATAGCACACAGATACACACAGACACACATACACACACACACACACACACACACAGATAGTTGGCTGATCAGGTAGCACTGCAGCACAAGTGTCTAAAGCCAAGTGTCTAAGCCGAGCAACGCATTCGAGTTCGTCTCGGTCTCTGTCTCTGTCTCGATCTCGGTTTTGGTCCTCCCGATTTCTGGTCCTCCGTTTCGTTTTCCTGCTGCGGCTCAGAGAGAATTTACGACTTGTCTCTTTGTTCGTGGTACTTGAGTTTTCTTCTTCTATTTTTCTATTTTCCGTTCTTTTTTGTAGCTGTTGTCGCTAGTCTCTTGGTGGTTGCTGATTCAAATTAAGATTTCGTGCCGAGCCACCTTTGCACATTGCACCTTGCGTGGCCAGCCGCTGCGGATCGTAGCCTGCGTGTGGGTGGGTCAGGTCTTTTGCACAGGCGCCAGTCGTAAAAGTCGGCTCGACAAAAGTGACCGAAGCGACCGCCTCGGGCAACTGGAACGTGTGATTTTCGGCTCGCTGCTGCTTCTTCTTCATTTGATACCCTTGCAGAGGGTATTCGAGATTTGTCATGGAATGTGTAACGCACGAAAGGACACAAGTCGCAAGGCGAATACTTGGGATCTATGCTATATATGAGATACTCTCTATTCTAACTAGTCTCTCATTCTTTAAGCGTCTATCATGAAGCATAGCATAGGTCTATCCTTATAGGAACTAGACGAATCTTACCTTTTGAACATATGTATAGGAACAATCGCTGAAAGTTAAGTTATTGTTAAAAAGAGTTTTTGTTATTAACGATATCTGGATTAAAATTTGGTATTCAACAGTTTTATTAAGCTTCCTATATACAAACTAAATTTGATGAACATCGAATCAGTATATCATATAGTTGCCATAGAAATAATCGCTTGATAAAAAAGGTTCTTAATTGAAAACATTTTATTTTGCCCAAAATATCTTGAGTAAACTTTTCATATATGAACAAAATCCAATCAGAAAGCTCTTAGGAAGAATCGGATAGATATATTCATAATCAGACTATTATATCATATAGCTCTAGAGAAAGCATCTTTCGACTTTTTGTAAAGACAAACCTCCTGTTCGTCAAGATATCTTGAGCAAAATCTCCAAGTACGAACTTCTCAATTCCCCTCGCATGTCTCTCCAGCCGTAAGCCACATAATATGAAAGTGGATTTAAACCTCAACGTGCCGAATATAGCTTTTATTTCATGTTTAATTTATATTTTGTCCAAATACATTTACTAAGCTGCCGCCTTGTTTCTTGTTGTATGTGTTGCAGATAGTAAAATCGACGATAGATTTCCACATCATCATCGGTTTCGGCTGCACTTCGATGTGAAGAGCATACCCGCCGAGGAGAAGCTGAAGGCCGCCGAGCTGCAGCTGACGCGCGAGGCGCTCAGCGTTAGCCAAACGGTAAACCGGACCCGCTACCAGGTGCTCGTCTATGATATCACCCGGGTGGGCGTGCGGGGCCACAGGGAGCCCAGCTATTTGCTGCTGGATACGAAGACAGTGCGTCTGAATAGCACCGAAACGGTGAGTCTGGACGTGCAACCTGCCGTGGATCGGTGGCTGGCTACACCGCAAAAGAACTACGGCCTGCTGGTGGAGGTGCGGACGATGCGCTCCCTAAAACCGGCGCCGCATCATCATGTGCGCTTACGCCGCAGCGCGGACGAGGCGCACGACGATTGGCAGCACAAGCAGCCGCTGCTCTTCACCTATACGGACGATGGCCGGCACAAGTCGCGTTCCATACGTGACGTCAGCGGGCGGGAGGGGGGCGGCAACGGTGGCGGCGGCGGTCGCAATCGTAGGCATCAGCGACGCTCGAGACGCAAAAATAATGAAGATAATTGCCGACGGCATTCGCTATATGTGGACTTCCAAGATGTCGGCTGGAGCGATTGGATTGTGGCGCCGCCGGGCTATGATGCATATTATTGCCATGGCAAGTGCCAGTTCCCGCTGGCCGATCATCTCAATTCCACAAACCATGCGGTTGTGCAAACCTTAGTCAATAATCTCAATCCAGGGAAGGTACCAAAGGCGTGCTGTGTGCCCACACAGCTGGAGGGCATCTCGATGCTCTATCTCAATGACCAAAGGACAGTTGTGCTCAAGAACTATCAGGATATGACAGTTGTCGGCTGTGGTTGTCGATAGACAACAACACACACACACACACACACAGAGACACTGAGAGAAACAGAGAGAAAGAGAGAGAGCGAGAGAGAGAGCATCAAATGCTGTTTGGTTCCAAGCCGTCAATGCTTTAAACACAACGCAAACAAAATGGACTGAATATTTGAATTTTAAGTGTAAATCGTAGACTTTAATTGTATGTAGAGCGAAATGCAGCCACGCCCCCTGCCCCCCAACTCCCACATCACCATCCCCCCGCAGCAGCAGCAGCAGCGCCCGACAAGCAGCAGCCGCCGCGCCTCTGTCACTTTCCACAGCCAGGCTTTGGAAATGTTGCACAGAGTCCAACGTGTTGAGACGCCGCGACCAACCAACCAACTGTAAATAGCCGCAACCACGCCCCCTCAAATTACCACCCCCAATACAACCCCGCCTCAGAGTTTGTCGCCTCCTGCAGCCATAGTAGCAGTCAACAAAATGCCATAGACCGCACTTTGAGATACTTTTGTATCTTGCAGCTCGCACTGCTGAATTGAACAAATTGTATAAAAGCTAATGCTAAGCTATAAATATATGAATATATAAAAACTGGGCGAAAAGCGTGCAGCTTTGCCCAACAGCCTAATTGTTAATAACTAATGAAAATCAAATAAAAACAACTGTAAAAACGAATTAAGAAATAAATCAAGTTCTAAAAAGAGCTTGAAATTATGTAGAGATCAGCTACAAAAATATATATAAATAAATATATATATACACTAAATATATACTGCGTATGTAACTCTCTTGTATATGTACTAAACTTAAATACTTATCCTACACCCTACACACACACACATACATACATACAAACACACCTAGCTACACACACACACACACACATAAATATCGACGCAACGGTATTCAACTTCGTTCCCCAAAACTAAACTGTTAACTGTATAAAGCAAAACTTCTTAACTAAACAAAAAGAAAACCTAAAGTTAAACTACAACTAAAACCTAATTTAAACTCTAAAGAAATCAAAAAGAAATAAATAATATAAAACTATCGTTTATTGTTATGCGTTTTAAGCTAAACTCGAATAAAATAACCGTATGTTAAATATATGACTAAATTAATGTAAATGTAGCAGTTAGTGTTAAACGTTAAGCAGCGCAGCATGTTGAAAAGTAATTAGTAAAAAATTATGAAAAAAAAAAAACAAAAATATATATATATACATATATATGTATATGTATATGCATATATACAAATATGAACTCGAAAAGCAAATATCGAAACGTAATTGCGCCCTGAAGTTGCAGAGCGCGCCATGTATTTTGTAATTTTCTTATAAATTTTATTATTTTATTTATTTAAAACAAAACACAACAACAAAAAACCAATATATTTGATGAATGATGAGCATTTGCTGATGATGATAACGATGAAAATGATGATGATGGTGATCATGATGAGGAAAGTTGAAAAAATATAAAAGAAAAAATTTTATTAAAAAAAAAACAAAAACAATTTAATTGCGCAGTCTTTTTATTTTGCTGACAATGTGAAAAGTTTGAAAGCGAGCGACGGTGAGTATCTTAAAACTAGCCGTAAATCCCCCCTCTTCATATACCTTCGATAGCTCAGTTGGTAGAGCGGTGGACTGTAGCGGTACAAAGCGTAAAGTAGATATCCATAGGTCGCTGGTTCAAATCCGGCTCGAAGGATTTTTTTCTTTTGACTTTTGAAATGAAAATTATTTTTAAAATTTTTTTTAAATGTTTTTACATTCAATATTACAATTATATGACGTCTTTCAGAGCTTTTAGAGTCTATAAATAAATGCCTGAGATACAGAAAATTATTTATAGAAATAGATTTTTAACTGAATGAATATTTCTATATATAAATTGATTCTGAACGCAAACAGATGTCATTATAAAGCGAGTCTAGCTATAGTAATTGAATGTTATTGAATGGTAATTAATTAATTATTTATATTTCATTACATTTCAAAACTTTTGGGCATATTCGTAATCTATTATTTGAAAGAGAAAACATATTTTGATGCTATTTTATATATTTTGAAATAATTATAACTTTGGATTTTGGCAAAGCTGCATACAATATGTTAAAGCTGCACTCGAAACTCTCAACACAAGCACGGAAAAATATTTAAAAAAAGTTGATACGATCCTTCGAGCCGGATTTGAACCAGCGACCTATGGATGTCTACAATTTGTATTTCACTCTACAGTCCACCGCTCTACCAACTGAGCTATCGAAGGTCTATATATGGTCGTGCCCCAAATGAGTTTATAAGTTGCTTTAAAAAACAACATTTTATTGAAAAAAAATAAAATCTTGCGAAGCACATTAAACAAAGGCGAATGCAAATGCTTATCGCAGCATAAAAACTGGCCTCAGCCGTGGGCATTACGTGTTGGTCGCTGCTCGCGATAAGATGATAGCGAGTGCGAGCGAACTTAAGCGCTCGCAGGTATTCCAGATAAAGCAAAAAAAAAAAACTATAAATAAATAAAGTAGTGTATAAAGAAATCACTCAATGTGCGAGCGATTCGGATTCGCATGAAAAACGCAACGCGTGTCGGTTAACAATAAACAACAGTTGGTAACAAATGTGCTTGTTTGCGCGCGCATCTCGCTCTCTAGCTGGAAAACTATATGAACACGGGCCGTAAACAATGCCTCAACGAGTAAAATATTGACGCATGAATTGAAAATGCGGCATTAGAGGTAGACAGGCAACAAAAAAATACTTGATTTTATAATCAACAGCCAATTTATCAATGGACTTGTCAGAGCTTTGCTAATTAATCAAGCTAATCTTAAAAAAGCAACCAATTAAATGGAAAGCAATTATTATATGTATTTTTTGAAATCTTTTCAGGTTAAACATTCAAATATTCAAAATTCTCTTCTAAATTTGATCTAATGCCTTGTAAAATATTCATTCAATATAACATGCTAACAAATTTACAAAATTTTTGTATGTATGTATGTATTCTAAATGATTTGTTATTATTTATTGTATTTGCTGATCAAATTATTTAAAATAAATAAACATTACGTTCTTCTTCAGCTCACGTACAGTGCACATGCACACAGAAGGTTTTTAGGCCCAAAGCTCAATGCCATAGAAAAAAGCTCTTTCCATTAAAGCTCACTAACACATGCGCGATAACGAGCACACATAGAAACATAGAAGCGAATAAGGTGAAACAATCATGTTGTGATCTAAATATGATGCAACGGTGGGTTTTACATGCATATACTATACATATATATAGAATATTATTATAGATTAATAATTATGTAATGTATTTGTTTGCATGCGCTGATAAGACAGAGGATTGCCCCAGACACGCTATTGATGGTTTTTTTTTGTCTCATAAAACTGACTTGATGCTATTTATAGAAACTCGGGAACACACAAACACACATACACAATCACACCCGTTGCAATGCCGCTTCAGGTTCGACTGGGGTACATCAGAACTAGAGACTCGAGTCCATGTGAGTCATACGGGAATTTTATTTATTTATTTTTTATTTTTTCTTCTTTTTTTTATCAACGGTCAGTAAATTAATTTATCCAGGCCCTGTTGTGCACTACAAAGTCAATTTTCGGCTCAATTAAATGACTCATCCGGCAGCAAGAGATGCTGAGAAAGACACACACACACATACGCACACATACACGCAGCAGCAGGCAAAAATGTGATGAAGAGTTTGAGGCAAGGGAGTCAACTGTTGCTAAAAAAATAAGACTAGGCTAAGTACATATTTTGTCAAAAAAAAAGGTGTTTGAAAATTTCCTGGAAACTGGCTATTTTTGTAGATTTTGTCAGGCCGGTAAGCCGCCTACACATACCAAAAAAGTGTAGGACGCAGGAAAACTAAGATTCATTCAATCATAGCAGGAAATTGATACCGAAGATCAAGCGAGCGGTCCCGAAAACTGGAGAGATCTCGGCGCTGCGATAGCGCCGGGAAAAAACTATTTGAGTCATTCTTAAAAATTATGAACATTTGTTGCAAGATACCTGAGCAAATTACACTCTCGGACGTTGCTGGCCGCGCCGCGGGGCACTCGCCGAGGGGGCAATCATTTTCTTATCTAACAAGACAGTTTGGGCAATCGATCCAGCACAGTTTTCCTTTATTATTTTTATTTCTTTTTAGGTCTCGTATACCTTACTCAATGGATCACACAGATTGCCGCACGGCGCTTAGAGCTGAGCTGTACATCTAGTGTGTGTGTGTGTGCGTGAGTGTGAGTGTGTTTTTGTCAGTAATTATCCGTAAGCTGTCAGTTTTTTCGCTCCGCTTGCTGCCCTTGCCTTCATGTATAAAATGTATATATACAGTATAGATAGATTAACTGATATTGCCGCATGCTGCTTGTTGGGTTTTTTTCTATACCCTGTATTTATTGAAAGGGAGGTCAGCAGGGTAGCATAGCTTAGCTCTTTCTACCTCCCACGTTAAAAATAAACCCATTTTTAAATAGCTAGAGTCTTATGCTTTGGTATATACGCACTTTTGTATGTCATATTCAAGTCCTGAAAATTTGGTTAAAATCAAACTTTAAACAGCCGAGTTATTTAAGATTGTATATCATCTAGTGTGGGGCTACGGAAAGAAGAAGGAGCACATGCGCTAAGAGGTTGTAAGCCAGGGTATGTCCTAGTCGGGCACTCCCGACTAGAGCGCCCTTGCTTGTTCTTTTTATGACTTGCTGCCTTTTTTCTGGTGTTTTTGGCATCCTAATTGGTTTGTTAAGTATCTCGCTCTATCCTGTGTGTGCGTGTGTGTGTGTGCCGTCTCGCTTATCAGCAAACACTTTGCGCGGCGCCGCCGTCGTCGTCGCTGCGGTAGTTTGTTCTCGGCCAGGCTAAGAAGCCAAGTGCGTAACCACCTGCCGCCGCCTCTTACTCTCTGATAAGGCAGCAGCTCTTTTTTGTGTTGCGCGCGCGTTTGCCGCATGATTCACTTGTTGCCCACAGGCGAAGCCACAAGCGCAGCCTGCAGCAGGATGAGTCACCGGAGTTGGCAGTTGTACGGGTTTCTAGGTGGCCCCGTTAACTGTTGCCTTGATAACAGAACAGACGCAGCGCCCTTTGTTTACTGCTAAGCGCCGTGTTGTTTGATCCAAGCCCGCCCTAACAGCCGAAAAGCAACAAAAACACGAACGAAAATAACGGCAGCGAAACAACGACAGCGCTGCGTACATTGCTGGCGCTGCAAAGCTCGCTTGCTTGCTCGCCTTATCGCTCTCTCGCTCGCACACACAGTCTCACGCTTGGCGCAGCTTTCGCTCAAGAGCACAACAGACATACGTTTTGATTTATTCACTGCTCGCTGATAACTCAACTAATTCACCACGTTCGCTTATGTACGCGTTTTGGCGCACAAAGCACATGGACCTTCGATAGCTCAGTTGGTAGAGCGGTGGACTGTAGAGTGATATACAAATTGTAGACATCCATAGGTCGCTGGTTCAAATCCGGCTCGAAGGATCTTGATTTTTTTTGATTTTCTTATTTTTTTTAATTACTGTATTAATGTAATGTGTTTATTTAACACATTTACTTATTGCCAGTAGAATTTGTGGCATATTTAGTAAATTAAAATATTGTCTATACCAATTTCACGAATATTTTGCGTATAACAATAAATAAGAGCATGTTGTTATATTTAGATGCTTGTATTATGTTGAAATTTTAGCTGGCTGCTGAAAAATGAATGCCAAAATTATGAATGGAAATTCAACAGTACATTTTATCATATATAATGGTATTTAAGTTGTCTATGTAAACATTTGCGAGGCTTTGTTGGATTTTTAATACAAGTGTTTTGGTTAAGAAAAATTAAAATGTAAATATAAGTCGTTTAAGTAAGTTAGTGGTTGTTGTAAGCAGAATCAAGGCTAAAGAGAGTTTTATTTTTAGAAATCATTTTGAAATGGGAATTTTTCTATTTTATAATCAAAACTAAAATTGTGCCCATGCACAAATGACTGAGCAAACGGATTCATTGCTGGTAATTGCAATCTGTTTATTTTTAACACCTGCATGCATACACCTAAATGCTTTAAATGCCTTAATAATACAAGGAATTCAAAGCTATAAGTTAAGAGCAGAGCTCCGACTAAGTTAGTACTACAATAGGAAGGTAGTCCCATTATTGCTGACATTCCCATTTAGAATTGATCTCTTTAAGGCTGAACTTAATTTCTATGGGCCGCCAAAGGTAGGACTACAGTTGGGGGCAGCTCAATTTGCATGGACAGACGGTCGGCATTGAGGCATGTGCCCCAGGGGCACAGGCAAACGGGACAACAAAGGCAACGAAATGTCTGTCAAAAAGTTGCAGACGTCCTGCCGCTGCCGCTGCCGCAGTGGCTGTGGTTGCTGACTGGTGGCTGCTCCCAAACAGATGCTATCAATACATCATTTGCCTTTGTGGCGCTGTCACAAATTCATTCACCTGTTCTCGGGCCACGACTTCATCAACATCCGCAGCCAGCTACAACTTCAGCTTCAGCCGCAGCCGCAGCCGGCCAGACAATTATATTGCGTTGATCTCCAATTAGGCTGTCGAAACTCCATTTACAACGGGCGTCCCATAAAATATGAGACTTGGCCTTTCATGAGCGCACATATAACACAAAAAAAAAAAAACCAAAAAAACAAAATTAATAATAATAATAACAACAAAAAAAATCGACTCTTGCTGTGCCGCAGCAAGTTGCAAGTCATCAACGCATCTCCAGCTCCTCTCAGGCAACATCATCATCGGCAAGTTAAGTAAATACAAATATGAATGAATTGCTGCTCGCTTTTGGATCTTGTATCTCTCGATGTGAAGATCTGGATCTTGGCGAATCATCGGCATTGTGCGTGTGCGTGTATGTGTGTGTGGAGTGTGGAGTGTCCGGGGGCACAGCTTGAGTGCACGCTCTATATGTTATATCCCCATGTTCCGAACAGTTGCAGTTTTTAGCCTTTGTCTCGTTTCGGGTGCTTCGCTTTCAACAACTGTTTTACAAAAAGCATCTAGTGTAATTTGCTGATCGAGCGCCCCTCACATGTGGCATGCGGCATGTGGTAAGTGGTAGCTGGGAAGCCCTAGGCATGCCTCGAGCTGCGCGCTTTAATTAGTTCAGCACTCGTTGCAGCCACAGGCATTTCATTGGCATTTGCATGCCAATCTAACGATCCGTGCTAGCCAGAACTTAATACCCACAACTCTCTAACACAAAAACAACACTCTTTGAAATTCCAATCAGAAATGAGAAAGTTCAGGCTGCACCGAAAGCTGATACACTCTTTTATCATTTACCGATTTAGAATTATTTAAGGTCAAACGTTTTAATAGAAAAAACTATTATAATACATTTGAAATCTGCTGATTATAACTTTTTAATTTTAATTTCAATATGCAGCACAACTCAAACTTAAGGATGCTAACTAACTTTTTTGGTAAGTTAACGCTCCCAAATTAAAGATAATATTTTTTTTTTATTTATTATTGCAGTTGGAAGTGCCCGATTAGAGGATATCCTGAACCTGCTTCTACCAACACCAAATGCGGCGCTGGCTAGGTTTGGGTAGCTATAACATGAATAATAATACTCGGTCTGTATATACCAATCCAAAAGCTAAATGTCAAATTTGGTGATTTTAGCCGTTAAAACGTAAGAAACTTCCTTAAAAAATAGAATTTCAATATCGCTTTTTATCGATTGCTTGGAAACGAGGCAAATTATTGATTATCGAAAACAAACTCGTACTGCACGGGCACTATAAAGAGCTACGATCAAATTTTTAAACCTTTCATAAGCTCTTATAGATTCTGAGATCGACGAGTTGATCGGCTTTTGATGCTGATCAAGAATATTTATACTTTCTGGTGTCCGAGATGATTCCTTTTGCTTGCCTTTTTTGCCCAATTTCAATGGGTTCAGGGTATAACAATTATATAAGGCAGCGGCCTCTCTTCGATATTTTTTCGACGGCAATGTAGATTTGAGTTTCTTTTCCCAAAAATAATTAGGTATATAATTGTTTGTCATATTATAGGGCTTGAGCCTTAAAGCTCTGTAGTGCTCAAGTACATCACATATTCATATTATGAGCTCAGTTAGAGTATCGATAAGATATGGCATTTTTATTAACTACACGAGAGCAGTACAAGCTTTAAAATGGGGCGCCCCACTCACACACACTCACACACAGACGGATGCTGCCACCAGGTTGACTGAATGACGCTGCCACCAGGTTGTGGCAACATGCAAGCCGAACGCCGCGTCGCTTTGTCTGCAGCTGCGGCCGCCAGTTTTGCTTTCGCCAGAGACTTGCAGCAGCCGTCGCAAAAAAAAAACAAAAAAAAAAAAGCAAACAGAAAAAAAGCAAATCTTATTAAAGCGTAACTAAATGCCACGGATTAATGTCTAACAGGCAACGTGGCAAGCAGGTGCTGCGCATGGCCACTCGCAAATGCCACTCGAACTGGGGGCCTGACAGCGGGCCGCAGCTAGGAGTCTGGCTAACCTGGCGGACCCCACAGGCCCAGCCTATGGCATTAGCATATAAGCTGCGCCCGTCTAATGAAGCAGCTGATGCAAGTTCGTTGCCTAAGTCTTCCCAGTCACGCCAAACGGAAGCAGCAAATGTGATGCAGCAGCAGCAGCAGCAGCAGTGGCAAACGAGCTGCACTCGATGTAAATTTGAATAAAATCAAATCAAATCAAAACAAAACAATTAATCAGCATTACAACAAACACAAAGGCTGAAAAAGTCACTTGGAATCGTTTGCAATTAAGATTTGTCTACGCTGCAATTACTAATTGATAATCGGATTATGCGCTGATTGAAGGGCTTTTGTGGGGCTTGTCCAGCAGATGGGGTCGTTGTATTTTCCTTAACTAATCAATAACGGGACAGTTTTCGAAACTTTTTGCCCAGCCATCCGCTCGGCCTCACACTTTTTCGCAAAAGATGACCCTCTCGTGTGAAAAATGAGGCTCAAAGATCCTTCGAGCGAAGAGTTAAGTTAGATTTGATCTATTCATTTGAATTCATCTAAATATTGAACATTTCACATGCAACTGTGGAAAATTGGCGGAAATCGAGTACATGCGCATTATTTTTTTACCTTTCGATTGGCTTCAAACTAATTTTCAAAAAGCTGTTTAAAAATTTAATTGAATTAAAATCCTCTTCAATACAAAGGTTGTATTACTTCTCGAAAAATGTTGACTTACAATTTTGATGGTATTCAAACTCATTTTTTATCATATTTATTAATATAATTATATTTATATCTATGAAAAATATAGCTTCAGATTTAATATGCAAATGTGTGAAAAAGTGGATATAAACTGGGCAAAGTCTATTGATTATTCATAAGAAATATTTATTAGATTTTAGTTTTCGACTTAATCGAATATTGTTAAATTCTCGAAAAATTGACGAAGGGCAACGATATGGTTCAGTTAAATAATAAGTATAATAAGTATTTATTTATTTTATAGGGTATTCTGTGTATGCAGAGTTCCCTTTGCTGCGTTTGCATTAAACAAACAAAATTGTTTTTCATATGTGTAATTATGAATGCAACTTCGATTGCTAAGGCAGCGATGCCGCCCCCACAGCCCTCGTCCGTCCCCTCGTTGCAATTAATAAACTAAAGACTGCATTTAAAATTGAAAATTGACACAAGTGACTTGGCTGGCCGACTCGATGGGGCTCTGGGTGTTAGTTTGATTTATCATTTGCTAATTGAAAAATTATACTGCCTGCTGCATTTGTCAGGCAGTTAGTTAAAATGTTGTCAGCTACGAGTTGCTGCCGCGGGTGAAGGGTGGGTGGCTGAGTAATAGCAGCAGCGGGTCGGTGCGGGCCAGCGGGTGCGGAGGGGATTGCGGAGTGGCTGACAGTGCCAATTTATTGAATGATCGGGCGCAAGTGCCTCGGCCAACTTGTAAATGATACAACTCTGGAATTTTTTCCTAGGAATTTTGATTGAGTTGAATAAACAATTGCCGCTCAATGATTGTGTTTTTTGTGTCGTATTTAATATGTAAACGAATTGTGTAAGTGCTGGGCGCTAAAAATAGCTCGGTGAATGCGAAAACGAATGCGAATGCGACTGCGCAGGCGATTCGAGCGCCTTTCGCAAATAAAGCAATGCAAACAAACGAAAGACTTAGGCAACGAACTCGCCACAGCTCGCCCAGCTCGCGAGCAGCAGCAGCAACAACAACAACAACAACTGCTCATTGTTTGGCCAACGAAAATTTATAAGCTACCAGGCAAATCAATGCACATAAATAAACAAAATGTGACGTTGAGCGAAAGACAAGCACTTGAAGTATTTTAATTGTCTAAATGCCAGCGCTGATGATCGCCACCGATCGCCGATCTACCGTTCTACCGATCTACCCATCTCCGGTTCACCCGATTGCCCCAACTCTGACAACAGCGGCAACAATAACAACAACAGCAGCAGCAATAACAATTGCACTGCATCGTTTAAACTCTGCTGCAAATTTGGAATCAAATATTTTTTATTGGAAACCTAACTATAGAGAATAACTTGGAATATAATAAAAAAGAATTAGGGAACACATATAGAGAAAAACTTGGAATAGAATAGAAAAGAACTTAAGTATTGCTTCTTGAGAATACCTTGGAATATAATATTAAATAATTAATAGTTGTAATAGATTACATTTTCTTACATGTCTATTGAAAGGTGTAAGATTTTGTAAAGCAAATGTTCATTAACAGCAACCTAATCTAAATCTTGTTAAAAGCGCGCCACAGAGGCAAAAAATGTGTACTGCTTGCTCGCGAATATGTTATTAAAGCTCTGTCCAAACTGTATACTTATGTAAAGTTAGCATTGTATAGGTGCTCTTAACAGCGTCAACTTAAAGCCTCTAACTGGTTAACATAAATAAAAAATGTTAGTGAAAGCTATGTTAAAAACAGTTTACTTATTGGACTCAAGTCCAATTTCAAATATGCTCAACTATTGGGAATAACTTTAACTCCTCTTAATAAGATATATTAACTTATAATAAAAATATAAATTATTATCAAATTTATATTTAAAGAAACTAAACTGCTGTTGGACAGTGTTGCTGCAAAGCTAAAGCTGAGCTGCGAACTGGGAACTGAGAGCATCTGGTGGAGAACTGAAAGCTGTGTTGGAGCTGTAGCCGCTTGCGCCTACGACAATTTATGTGTTGGCTTGAAATTTCTCACAGAAAACAAAGGAAATTCCAGGCGACTTGTGGAATGTTAAGGCGAGTAGCGTGGCAAGTCTCGAATACAACTGCAATTGCCCAAGTCCGAGTCGACGATTCCCGATGCCGAGCTGGAGTCCTCGATTGGGGCCGCCGTTGCTGACATTTTGCATTTCGTGCAACGCATTCCTTGGGGCGCTGCTGGGCGCATGCGTACCACACACCAAGGAGGAGGCGACGACGATGGCGACGCAGACATCGACTCTTGCCCAGCATTGACACTGATGAGCCGGCGATGCTTAGTCTCTGTGTGTGTGTTTGCCAGTGGCACACACTCTCTTTCTCTCTCGCTCTGGCTGTGTATGTGTGTGTGCTTGGCTGCATCTGGCAGTCAAGGTGGTCACCCCAAATGCAACACGCAACAGCAACCAGAACAACAGCAACAACAACTGCGGCGTGATTGTTATGGCTGCGTTGCCAGTTGCCAGTTGGCAGTTGCCAGTTGCCAGTCGCCTTGTTCCCCAGTTGCATTGTAAATTCGTAAAACAATAAAGAAATAAATTACTTTCGGGCCCCAGTGCAAGTCGCAACTTCAACTTCAGCTTCAGCAAACAAACTCGAAAAGTCCAAGTCCAAGCTCAAGAACTCTTGTACTTGGGCTCGTGTGAGCCAAGGAACAGGGACAGACAGCGGGACGACGGCAGATACAGTCGGACAGACAATAGCACAAAGAACACGACAAAGCGTTGAAATCGTCGTGCCTTTTGTCTGGACCCGATCCGCCAGACCAAAATGGCCGTCAGTGCAGGCTCAATTCAGCTGGGCCAGCCAACGCGGCAACTGCAGCCGCAGTCGCAGTCGCAGCAACAGCAACAACAACAACAACGTGTACCTCCTCCTACAATTCTGTTGCCCCAACATAATGTCTGACATGAACTTTGCGCGCTGCCTGAAATTGCAATTTTAATGCAATTCGTGAGCCGCAACCGGCCAGCCAATCGTTCAAGTCCAAGTACAATTGGACCACCCCGGCTGCAAATGCAGCTACGACTGCGACTGCGACTGCGACTCCGATTGCCATAGGGGCTGCCGGCTGGGGCTGGCCAAGGAGTCGCAAGAGTACACAAAAACATATATGTATATACATATATATATATATATGTATATGTATTTACAAATATAAAGGCAACACCCGCGCAGCTGGCAGATGATACAAAGTAACATAACTAGCCATGGGAGCGGTTCGATAAGTTCTGAACTGTGCATTTTAATTTCCAGCAACTGGAAGCTGTTTAAATTAAGTAAACAACCTTATGCAATGTTATCAAAAATATAGGATTTACAATACTATTTACAAAAATACTTAATAGTTATTTTCACAAAATTTCAAAAACTAATTTATATTCAATTTTTTTTAAATAGTAAAGATTAATTAAATATAATAATTGATATTAATTTTTCATTAACTATTTTTGTATTATTTCCTATTTTGGTTTTTCATAAATTTCAAAAGGAAATTTATATTTATGACAAAACTTTTTTACTTGAACAGCGAACTGTGTATTCGAATTTATGTATTAGAATCGATGATAATATTATTAATGAAAAGGGAAATAATAATATAAGTAATAAAGCTTAAGGCTCAGTTTACAAATCAGCTTACGTCCACAAGCGACATTTAAATTAATTAAAACAAAATAATATCAATAATAACAGAATTAGTGAAAAACAAAATATTAGAATATTGCAATTATTATCATGCTCATCTATATATATATATAAATTAAACAGTTTAAGAGAAATGATTGATTGACTAACTGATTGATTGACTGATTGACCGACTGACTGATTGGTAAGTAACGTAACAGTGAATAGTGAAAATTTCTGAAACGCGTTTTTAAAAAATCGTTTAATTTTATATTTGAAGAAACCCAAGTGTGGGAAATGGAGAGAAAATGTATTTACATTTAACGCTTTCAAGTGTATTATTGGTAGTATTTCATATTTATATCATATATCTTCGCAAATTATAGGTAAGAGCTTATTTGTGTCGTACAAGATTGGTATATTGCACATTATTTTTTTTTTTCGGATAATTTACTGAAAAATGTGTATTTTCCACATGCAAATCATTTTTTACGCCCTGAATATCAATTATTTTTCTTAAAAGAAAAACATTTTAAAGAACTTTACAAAAAAAAACTAAAACTTAACTATAAGTACTAATAATAGGAGAGAGTGCGATGTTTAGTAAAATATTATAAACTAATGAATGTGATTGGTAAAATGTTATAAACTAAATAAAAAATTAAATGCAAATTTTAAAAGCAAAATATAAGAGCTTTTAAAAATAATGAATAAATTCAATTGATAATATTTCAAAACAGGTAAAACTATAGAATTTAAAAAAAAATATGCTGAACATACAATTTTACGCTTTTATATACATAAGTTTTTATCAGCAATAATTTATAATTGTGCTCACAGTTAAATCTAAATTTTTCTCTTTCATTTAAGTCAATCTCTATAATTATTGATAAATCACTGCAATTTAATAATAACAAAACTTAATAGACGAGCACAAGTCGACAAGACTGCCTTATAATTGCCCACACAGAGCTCAGTTATCGTGGATCATCATAATTTTTATAGACACACACACACACACACACATGTACACGCACACACATATAGACAATACCTCTTCGACCGTACCTCGTGTACATCTTTATATGCTGCTTTGCTCGAGGCGAACAGAAAAACATTTGGCGTTGCCAACATGTCTGCCATGACAAAAGCCAAAGCCAAAGCGCACACACACAACGAGCCTCGATTCTTCAGTCTTCAGAGTCGAGACTCGAGTCTCGAGTCTCCAGTCTTGAATCTCCGTGTCTGCTGGGCTATCGACTTGAGCCGTGGAGAGACTACTGACAATGAGAGTCTCATGAAATGCCAAAATGTCTAGCTGCGAATGCTACACGGACAGCAGCCAAAAAAAAAAAAAAACATAAATAAAAAAATTATAAAAAAGAAACAACAATAAGAAACAAAAGAAAAAACTCAACACAATGATTTCAATAATGAACTGTATTTTTTTTGTGTAATTTTTTTGTATTTTGTGTGCCTTGCCGCGAGGGTTTAATCTAGATAAACAGACAAGCCACAAAAAAGTGCTTCAACAACATGAGCCGAAGCGAGGCTTCAAAACTCGTTGTTGTTGCTGCTGCTGCTGTTGTTGCTGTTGTTGTTTCAAGACATCGTGTGTTGTTCATTTGGCTCGACACGCCCCTACCCCTAGCGCCTCAGCCCCTGTGCGCGACCACCAGGCGACAGCTCAATACATTTTGCGCCTTTTAATGGAATTCAATTCAATTCTTATCGTGCTGCAAATTATTGTTATTAATTATTTGAAAATGAGCGCGCGCTTAGATGCGGCAGGGGACTGTTAGAGGCGGAGGGGAGATTAGGGGGCGGCTGAATGGCTAGCAAGGGGCGCGGCAGCGAACGGAGGCAACAACAATTGCTCAAGGGCTGGGAGCGACACGCTGTCTGTGGCTGACTGCGATCGTACGAGCTGCCTGATTGAAGCATAAATAATTTCATTATTATTATTTATTAGTTGTTGTGTTTGTTGTTGTTGCCGTTTTTGTTGTTGTTGCTTGTATTGTTGTCGGTGCGGGGCGCACCTTTAGCAAATTAGAAATCGCCGCATTCGCGTTGATTGCGGATTAGCCCCTCAACTTGAATGATGACTGACTGATTGACTGACTGATTGCCTGACTGACGTACTGACTGACGCCAACTGAACTCACATTGAACTTCAAAATAGCGTTCATATTTCATCAGCTTTTTACACTTCATTTCTGTTATAAATGTTTAATATTCTTTTCTTGCTTTGGCTATTATAGATAACTCGGCAAGTAAGCACGAAAAAACTGAAATGTCTGAGATTGGATTTAATAATAATTGAAGCTGACAGGTAGCTTGACTTCTGTCTTATTCAAGACGTATTTGTTAGCATATTTCAAAATGTAGGACTAGTTAATGTTGTCTAACTAAATATATGATTCAATGACAGTTGGTTGAATGATGAAAAGCTATAGAAGAGGGAGAGAGAGAGAGAGGGATAGACACACAGATAGAGAGAAATAGAAAAGAGAGACAGAGACGGACAATTTTCATCATCGAATTTTAAGTTTTCTTTTGCTGATTTTTTAGTAAAATATTTATAAAATTAATGATTATTAGTGAGCTTTTTTTTAATATTTTCAATATTTATTCCAATGTTTAATCAGACGAAAATCTTGCTTGAAGCATAAAGGTAATAGTCTGTAGTTTGGTTCACAGTTCGATTTTCAAAGATTTTCATTTGTTACACATTTTTTGAAACATTTATGAAACAAATCGATTTTAATTCATTTCTGCCCGCTGTGCTGAGAATATTGCAAGCCTTAAATATTTTCATAAGCAAGAAGCGGGATACATTTTATCTCTATTTTTAAGTTAATCAAATTAATTAGTTAATTAATTGAAATATATAAATATATCTAAATTTTTAGGTTAACAAAATTTATAAGATAATTAATTGAAATGTTTATATATTTTTTATTTGTCAGGAAAAGTTTCCCATGTATTAAATGAAGCTTTAAATTGAGTTGCTTTTCTCGCAAATGTCACATTTATTTTCCTATTTCTGATGTGTTAAATTCTCATAAGTTGCCAAACAAAGCGCCCAATATAATTGCTGACTACAGAGTATGAACTGATGTACACTAAAACAATAAAGTAGTTCAATGTCTCAGCTAGTGTATATTGGCTGCGTTGGCCTTTAGACAGTTTCTTTACTTGTTTTGTATAATCTCCAGATTTGTGCCTCTTTGATTTCTGCTGTGCAGCTCACAAGTAACAATGTGAGCTATTCATGGTGAGACGTTGTCAGCTTTTTGACATTTGCGCCGCGGCGTGCCAAAAAGTAGCGAAGCGTGTGGCGATCGCAGATCTCAGATCTCAGATCTCAGACCTCAGATCACAGATCACAGTTGTCAGTTGTTAGTTTTGTGGCTAAATACAAATTGGAAAAGCCAACACAGAGGCAGCCGTTTACAGGATGAGCCAAGCAGATGAAGATGAAGCGATCGCACACAGCACAGCACAGCGGGCAGTTCATATAATGATCATTCATCATCATAAATGAGGGATGGGGGGAGCTGGTGGCTGGAGGAATTGTGCTCAGCTTTCATTGGGCATTGCCTGCAGAACAAATAACAAATAAAAATGTCTGTTTCTTGGCCTCATGACAGCCAGAAAGGCCATAAATGTGTTATACGAAATACGAAAATGAGCCTTCATATGCTCTTTAATGATTTGTAATGGCTGTCGGTTCCCACTGGAGCTGTTGTGGAGCAGTTTGTGATACGCAACCCTCAAAAGTCGATCAAGTGATCGATATTGAGGCGAAATTCATTCAAATTCACTTTTAAGGCCAAGAATCTCAAGTGCTTGCTTCTTGAAGTGCTTTTAATGGTACATTTTTTTGGTGATTTTTCTGAGAATCAAATTGTAATCAATATACGAGAAAGTTCTGGCACGTAAGCATATTTTCGGTAATACAATTTTTAGATGGCGATATTTACGTATAAAGAATCTACAACTTTGGACAAGTTTTAAATATTTCCCACACCCAACTAAGTATTTGTTCTTAATTTCTGAAAATGTTCTGGTTTTTCAACAAATTTTCTTAGTTTTTCTTAATTTGAAATTTTTTCTTTAAACAAGAATTTTTGAAAAATTAATATCTTTCTCTTTATTTGGATTTAACAAAAATTAAACCTACATTAAGTTTGTATTTAGCTTAGTTTATTAAAATCAAAAATGAAAAATAATTTTATTTAAATATATATTCTTTCGATATATTTGGCAATAATTTAATAATAATTAATAATTATATTGTGTATGCATATTTGATAGACCAAAATTGTATTTTAATATTTTTTTTCAATATTGATTAAGATTTTATAGGGTTAACATATTTATACTGTTATTTATTTGATTAAATGAATTGTCATATATTTGTTTGATTCTAATTGAACACCAAATACCTTACGTCGCAACCATTCTTAGCCTTATCGAATGATAAGTTTAGAAACGCTTTGACCAAAATCAAGCATAAGCTATCCATCAAGTTTGTGTCTTAAGTCTTTTGTTTTGCAGCTCAATTTTGGATTTGGACATGGGTAAATTTATTTAACTTTCAGCAGCATCTAAGCAAATGGATTCGTAATGCCAGATTCATGTTGAACGCCATGCGTGTGTGTGGTCCAAATCCTGACCACAAATTGCTAATCAGCCCATCAACCACACACGAACACGAACACACACACACACACGCACACAAAGCTGCAACAAATTTATGCGGCTTATTAGCGCGTCTCAAATATTTTCGCAGCAAACAAATTAGCTCCACTTAGGCGGCGTAGATCTTTCATGGAATTGGCAAAATTATTTCATCAAATATGAACACTGACAAACAAAAAACCGAAAAAAACGATAAAACCGAAACGCTGTTAGCTGCCTTTTTTTCTGCTGGCCAACACCCAAAGTGTCTATGCGCACACCTTGACTATGCCGAGTGGCTGAAGAAAAATCAAAAACCGAAACCAAAAAAAAAACGAAACAAAACCCAAGCCAAAACGAGACATAAAAAAATCATATAAAAAATCGTTAATAAATTTCACATATACAGCGTGTGCGTGGAGGGGGTGCAGGTGGAGAGGTGGATGAGGAGGATCAGCGGCAGCAGCAGCAGCAGCAGCTGGAACAGACGGCCGTTGGGCTGGTCACAGCTGCAGTCGAAGGGAGCTAACCTTTTATGTGGCCTGCTCTGGGGCTTGGGCATGCCAAGCCGAGATAATCTAAAGTAAAACTCGTGGAGCATAAATAAAAAAGAAATTACTTAATTTCTTAATAATGTTGTGTGTTGTTGTTGTTGTGTTGTTGCTGTTGTTGCTGTTGTTGTTGTTGTTGTGTGTTTCTGTTTCTGTTTGCCAATGGCTTGTTTCGACAACTTTTTTATAATCCTTTTAGGGCCCGCGGCTGCTGCTGCCGCTGCTGTTGCACTGTGAGAAATGCTGCAGTGCTTCATCAATCCGTTGTAGTTGTTTTTGCTGTTGTTGTTGTAGTTGTAGTCGGCCTGTGCGGGCCTTTGCATTCTGTTGAAATGAAATCTTTATTTCCTTTCGTGACTATAATTAATAATTTTCGGTTTGCTTGTTTTTGTTTTCGGTTTGTCTTCGCTCCCCGCATCTGTGTGATTATGTGTGTGTGTGTGGCTAGTAGAGCTGGCTCAAGGAGCAGCAGCGGCAGCAGCAGGAGCAGCCAGCTCGCAACTGGCCACTGATCACACCACACACGCAGCAAGCTAATGATGACCATCAGCGATCATGATGACGATGATGATGCTGATGATGTGGCCAAGCTAAATGCGCTGCCTTCTGCGTTATCACAAAAAACAAAAAAGTAATAATAAAAAAAAAACAACAAAGAACGGCACACCGAAAATGAAATACTCTTGTAGGCATATAGCTAAAGCTTATGCAGATGCGTGAGGAGAGCAGCTAAGTTTGTTCTTAAGATATCTTGACAAAGTTTCCCTTTTAAAAACTAATTCGCCGACTGATTCTACGCCAAGAGCTTTATGATATAGTATAATATGTTAATAAAATGTTTGTCATTAAGCAAGGATTATAGTTCAACTATTCAATACCAAGTTTATTTAAGATATCTTGACAACCTCTTGTTTTTCATATAAGTACTTAACTTTCCACTAAACATTCCTATGGCAGCTATATAATACAGTTACCCGATCTGGCCAGTTCCCACATATGTACTGTCTACAACTGAAAGATCAACCTATGCAAAGTTTCCTTATTTATTTTGTGACAAAATTAAAATACCCTTTGCCAGGGTATGAAAACAGAACAACAACAAAATGTTTTATGCCACAAAATTGTTGGTTGTTGTTTGTTGCTGTTGTTGCCTTTTTGGCCGCCTTTTTTGCATGGTGGCCAACATGTCTCCCGTGGTTTGTTTTGGCCTTTTCGGACTTTTTGGGTGGTTACTGGCACTTATACTCGTTCAGCTCGTGTGCGTGAGTGTGTGTGTGCGAGTGTGTGTAGCTGTGGCATAAAGCAAATGCCCGCGTAGTAAATCATTTCCTAATTAGCGGGCAGTCGAAGCTTTTGAAATGCTGCCACAGCCGCCAGAAGAGGTCTTTGCAACGCACTCTGGAACTGAAACTGAAACTGCGGCTGGGCTTGGCTCTGGCTTTGACTCTGGCTCTGGCTCTGGCTCTCGGTCTGGGTCCAATGGGGCAAGGTTTTTGTGGCACGCCATGGCAATTGGGTGGGCAGGTACCGCTAATTTGAATATAATTGCAGGCCTATTTGCATGTGGGATGAGCCCTCAAATAAAGTAACTCTAAACGCTGTGTCGCATTCTTGGCATAGTTCTTGCCTCTAAGTTGCAAGCTAAAGTGGAAGCTGAAGCTGTTGTTATTAAGAAACTGCATTCTTATAAACTACTTTTTGACTGGAATACATTCAATTAAGTCTCGGTTAATGAACATATTCAAAATATAAATAAAATGTATATAAAAATAAAAAATATTTTAAGATAATTTTTATAATATTTATATATGATTCTTCCACTAGCCACATCCTCTTCTCAGCATTTGATTTTATTCCCCTAGAGACTCCGAATTTTGTATTCCAGCTAACAATCGACCTAGCCTTCACCCACTGCCTGTCAATTTCGTATTCTAAGTCTTTTGTTATTTATAATATTGCATACCTCTTCCCTTGCATACCTCAAAGCGGCTTTAATTATGATCACACGTTGATGGTCAGATCATTGTGCATGTAATAAATATATATGCCTAATCATAAACGTAGCTATATTTTTATACAAAATTGTCTTATAAATTTGATCGCAAAGATGCAGAAAAGCACCTCAAGAATTTTAGTATACCTATCATATAAAAGTAGTCTATAGGTCAATATACATACTTATAGTTTTAATAGATTTCCATTTGCTGTACATTATTGCACCTGGTACTTTGATTAGCTGTTAATTTGCACAACTTCCGCCAATCGATTGCCACTGGACAAGGTCAGCACGAGGCTGAGCTCTGCGACAGCAAATTGAATACACAAAACTGAAGACACAGACAGGCACAGCTCATACCGACCCAGTCTCAGTCTCAGTCTCAGTCGCCGTCGCCGTCCGACTGCCATCTGAAGTTGGGCCCACGCTGCGTATGCGCATTGCAAGATTGGCAGCTTAATTAACGAAAGTCTGCGATGCGACTGCCTTCTGATGTTAAAAAATTAAGTGCAAATGGGCAATTAAGTGAGTAATTTATGAAACAAAATTTTAGCAGTTAACGGGCTTATGGACAAGGATCAGTCGATTGGTTAAACAAATTGAGTGCGCCCCCATCGGCCATATAAAGGTATATAAATATATATATATATGCATATATATTGTGTATCTGTGTATTTGTAATCAAGTAATCGAGTATTCGTTTTGAGTGCGTGAGTATTTTTGTATTCTTTTTGCATTGTATTAACTCATAAATTCGAAGTTCGTTAAGAATGTCGAAATAATAAATGCCGCTGCCACATTAAGCCCCCAACGAACAGCAACAACAACAAGAGCAGCAGCAGGATCAGCAGCAGCAACAACAACAAATACAACAACTACTGCAAGCCATCAGCAAAACAATGAACAATCGATTAAACACAAAAAGCAACAGCAGCCAACGGCAGAACAAAGACAAAAACGCCGACAAAATGCCGAAGACCTCAACGCATCCCATTGGACAACAGATGCAGCAGCAACAACAATAACAACAACAACTGCAACAACAACAACAACAGCAGCAGCAGCAACAGTTACAGTGAGAAGCGCTGCACACCAAGCGAAAATGAAAATTTATTAAAAATCAACTCGCAGTGATATGCAAGAAACCAGAAAGAACAATATATATTTAGAAGGAAATAATCCCAACTATGAATATGCCCAGTAAGTGCCTAATCCTTAAGGATCAGCTTAACTATTGGCATTCGCTTGCAGAGGTTGGACTAGTTTATTATAATCAATCATTATATCCTTTATCAGGCCGACAAATAGCAACAGCATCCTATAATCATCTAGACAAATTTGATTGATAATCAGGAATATCACATCCATAATGGTTTATTCTACAAAACAAATCAACGAAGCACAAATTAATGTGATGCATTTGTATATAAATCCCATTGACTTTATTTAAAACATAATTATAATTTAACACTTGCCTGATTGTGATCTGGTTTTGCTTAGCTAAAACACCCTTTAATTTTATGTATTTATGCAGGGTATCAAAAGTCTCCAGCAGACACAAAAGGGCATTGCAATTTGTAGCGCAGCGTCCATTAACATAAATTAAGGGAAATGCCCCGGCGACAATGTCGCTGTGGAAGTAGTTGCCAGTCGCCCCACACACACACACACACACTCGCACGCACACGCACACACAGACCAGGCACAACACACCACATAGGACAGCACACATTACACCAGGCCGAGATGGATGCAGTGCAGCAAGTGGCAAACTGAGGCCAACGCGGGCCAATTTTATGTGGAATTTATTAAGAGATGGGCTAACAAAACAATTTATGCCTTTTTAATGGCTTATTAGCCATTATTAGTCGCGCTTATCGCGCCCGTCTTCAAACACACACACACACAAACACACAGAGACACTGACTGGGTCTCTGTCTCAGTGTCAATTTCAGTCGCCTCTGCTGCCAGCTGCGTCCTCGAACTTGGCCAGCGCTCAAATTTCAGCAACGAGCGCGGCTGCTGCTGCTGCTGTTGTTGTTGTTGTTGCTGTTGTTGTCGTTGACAAAAATGAAAAATTATCGTAATAAATTAAATTTGCTATCGCAAGGCATTAATTCTGGTCACAAAACCAACAACAACAACAAGAACAACAACAACAAATGAAAGGAATGTTCTGTGCTGAGTGTTTGTTAATTTTTGTTCTCTTTTCAGTTTCTGCTTGTTGTTCTTGTTTATTTATTTATTTATGCTTTTTTTTTTGTTTTTTTCCAATTTTAGAAACAGTTGAAAGTGAAGCTTAGCGCAGCTCAGTGACAGTTGTTGTTGTTGCTGGTTTGTTATATATATATTTCTTACCCTTGTTGTTATTGGTATTGCAGCTGTTAATGATGATGACATACAAAAGACTTAGGCAACGAACTTGCTGGCTGCTACGCTTGCATCGTATAAGTTACCCGATTGAACACAGTTCAAGTTATTGTTGGACCCTGATCGGATTCCAAAATAAACGAGTAAAATAATATCTAATAATGTTATATTTTTTCTTAAATATATTTTAAACCATTAATTATTTGGGCAGAGTTGAAAAGAAGTACCTCCATCTAAAAGCTGGAAAATTGCAATTCCGTCTAAGGCCTTAAGATTTTATAATGTATTTATTTGTAAGCAATCAAAAAAGAAATTTTGCTATTTATTTTTTCTTTGCTAAAGGTTTTTTTAGAGAAATCATTTCAATGGACTCAATTTGCCTGTTCTAAATAGAAATGTCATTTTTGAAACTTTTCTAATAACTATTTTTACACAGGATATGCTCTTTCTTAACCTTATTCAAATGTGAATAAGTATAAATTGCTTGTGGACTATTTGAGGCACCTTTCATAAGCGATATCTCTGGCTTTCTGTAATATAGATTTATAGACATATATACCAAATGAAGTAGCTGTGTCTAAATCCTAAATCTCAACCTTATATTAAGGCAACTTTTATTAGCGTTATCTATGGCTTACTGGACTATAAATATACGTACATATATATTCGTTCTATTGCTCAATATGGCTAAATACTAAATCTAAACCTTATAACAATGTGAATAAGTGTAGATTGTCTTTGGGCTATTTTAGGCAACTTTCATGAGCATTACCTACGGGTAACTGGACTAAAGATATATAGACATTTATTTTCTATAGGTAACTTTGGCTAAATGTCCATGGCTCCGTGTAGCCAATTTGTCTGGCATCAACAATAGTTTTTGGAAGCTCCCCACCCATATGTGCACATATGCTGAAAATAGGCAAACAATATCGCTTTGGCCGTTGGATGGGTTGTTGTATGTTGGCGACGTCTGGTGCCAGTTTGGCTGTTGTTGTCGCGGTACGCAGCGATATGAAACCTGTATGGAATTTTTGACAAATGTTTAACATGCGACAGCTGTTTACCCAATAAATCCATTAGCTGTACAAACAACAACAGCAGCAACAATAAATTGTACTATTGACAAAACAATGCGGTTCTGGGTGTGACAGTAATCACTAATTGTGGCTTTTAATTTATCATTAGCAAAAAAGAAAAAAAAAATGGAGAAAGAACCGAAAAAGAAAAAAAACACACAAATTCCAATACGCCATCAACCGAAGCAGCTAGGTAAACACCTATACTAGCAATATGTTCGAGTTATATATAGCTAAGCGATTCATCCAGTAAGTTGTTTACTATAATATTTACTATTTGAGTTATGCCAAGCGCTGAGCAGCTGACGGCGCAGACAGCGCAGCGCCAGATACGTTGGCAACAGTTTCCAAAGCAAAAGACTCTGGCAACAAACTTGAAGCAACGTTCAAGCCACACGCTAAAACACACACTCTGACCAATTTTTCACTGATAAGCCGTGTGTGTGCGAGTGTGTGCGGTGTGTTGGTGTAGCGAAGCGTAGCTGCATCTTATCTGGCCAATCAATCTTTGTTGTTTGTTTAAACACGTTTCATAAAAATTAATTTTTTTATTTATTAAGCAAAAGCATTTTATGGCGTGCTGTGAACAGAGCCCATGCCCAAGTCTCAGTCGCAGTCGCAGTCCGAGATGCCGTCCGTGTGCTCAGAGAGAAACACCTGCTGCGATGGGCAGCAAACGTTTTCTCTCAGCTCACAAGCGGCTCAATGCTGCTTAGCGCATTGTTATTGTTCTTAGTGCTGTTGTTGTTGTTGTTGCGTTATTATCATATGATATCATCACCCGAAATTCCTCGCTCGCAAATAAATCCAACAACTAAATGAATTTCAAATTCTTCTGCCCAACGTCCCGCTGCTTTGTTTGCAGAGCGTCAGCAGCAGCGGCATCATAAAATATTAATTAATTAGTCAAAGATTCGGTTAGAAAGCGTGCTTCAACACACACACACATACATGCTTTGACAGGGAGCTTGATAATCGCTTTGATAGTAAAATTAGATAAGCTTGACTATCAATTTCTTTTGTATTTGCTTAACAAATCCAATCAAGTTCAAGTTTATGGCATCACGCAGGCTGTCTCTGTCGCTCTCACTCTCTCTGTCTCCTTCGCTCTCGCTTTGCTTTCTCGCGCTGGCGAACATGAACGCTGCGCATTTGCTCTTGAAGTTGAAGAAGTTGTTAAAGTTCATTTATTGTACTGAAGACGATGAGAAGATCAACCAAAAACAGAATTCAGACTGATTTGTGCGATAAGCAATTTTATTTTTATGCCATGATTTAATGAATTTTGTGTGGCTCAAAAAAAAATTGTAAACTTGTTTTCAACACACACGGCATTTAACCCATTAAGCTATAATTAATTATAACATGACCCAGAGCGCAATCAATTTTCGCAGAGTGACAAGAATAGCTAGAAAATTATACAATTTTTAGATTTAAAAATAAATATGAAACATACATAACTTTCTAGTGAATAAAAATAGATTTGTATAGTAAACTTACAAGTCCTGCATTTTTTCTATATATTTTAAACAATAAAATCTGACAATTATTTAAGTAATTATAAGTATATAGAGAGTATTGCAATCTTTTGTCAACTACATAAACATGTTAAATTGTGCGTAACATGTTTTTAGCTTGCCAATTGCTGTCAGCTCATGGGTTAAGCACAAAACTGAGCTGTACTACATGGCGTATGAGCAATAAGGAAATGCGCACCAGAACGTTGACGACGCCCACACGTTGCGATTTGAAGTGCATAACAGAGAATGCACGATACGATTTTATGAGCCCGACTGAGCACTAAATCAATGTGCAACAATTAATGTTAATGTGTGATGTTAAATAAAATGCTGAATATATGACATACTCGCACTCGGGATTTGTGCTCATATTCATAGACATACTTCAGACTCAGACGCGCAGTCGTACTTGGACCTGTTCCTATTAAGATTTGCGTGCCGCGTTTTATAGCGTGCACGTTTTAGTAATATGTCAAAATCAAAATACGCGCGCGCCTCGCTGCATTTGCAATTAGTCAACGTCAAAGTCAACGTTAACGTTAAAGTTAACAACAACAACAGCAACAACAACAGCAAATAGCTCGCAATGTAGTCGCAAATTAATTGGCTAACAAATTACAAAACAATTAGAAGGCATTCCTTAAATGGCAACCAGCCCCCACACAACAAAAAAAAACAGCTACTAAAGATGCGCTCAGGCATTTCAACTATGCAATTGACATGCAGCTGAAATTAATTGTAAAAAGTCGACAGCTTGAATACCCTAATCTAAATGTATATTGTGGTCTGTCGACCGATAAAAAGCGGAAGTAGACCAAAACTTAGCTTGGGCACAATTTAAGGACCTCATTTTGAAGAAGGTTTCACATTTAAAAAGGAACCGTGTTTTTTTTTTTATGAATACCTGAATAGAAAATTTTGGAATTTAGAATTTAATACAGATTTATTAAAAATAAATTTGTTATTAAAGAAATGAAATTCTTAAATTTTATTTTAGGTCTGAGCATGCAGCTTACAAAAAAAAATATTTAAATATAATAAAATATAAAAATAAATCGATTATATACTAGATTTTCAAAAATTAATATCATATCAAATAAGTGAAATAATCCAAATCCAAAATTCTTTAAATAAGTTTTTAACTGCCTGACATAGTAAACATGCCCGAATTCGCACTGCCGGCAGCTCATATATCGAAATATGTTTTGTGGCATTTGCTAACAAGACTTCGATTTTGTAAACAATTTTTTTTTTTAAATGACAGACGCGATTTCAATTGCCCCAAAATATGCAAAAGGCGCCGCTGATTTCCAGCTAACTCACAAGCGCCCCCGCCCCCTCCAAAAAAAAAATAATGGCTGAGACGGTGCGAGACACTTGGCCAAACTGGTTGCACAGTTAGCTCACCTTGGTGGTCCGTTGGCAATTGTTGGCTCACGATTTTATAGCTTACACAGATCGCGTAGAGACGCGCTGCCGCACAAGTGCCGGCTGCTGGCGTGGAAATATTTCAAATACTTTTCTAATAGCCGCTCGCATGAATGAATTGTTTTTTCTTCGTTGTTTTTTTTTTTAGATATTTTCATTATGGCCGGGCCAAGCAATTGGGCTTTAAAAAATGCATTTCATGCCAATGGTGATTATGGCAGCGCACACAGCGGCAATTTGAGAGGTAAATGGCATAATTATTCAAGAATTTTTCAACGTTTTTAATCAGCAATGTAGAATTAATCATATGAATTAAGTACTTTGGATTGACATAGGTGTAACACGATATGTAGATCAAGTGGAAGAGAATAGAAATATATAATTAAAAGAGAACGATTTTCCAACTGTACGCTGCGAGAAATTACAAACTATTGCTTCGACTATTTAGGCAATAGTTAAATAAATTATTAAAATATTATTTTATTAATATTTAAGTACCAAAGAATTAAATTATTGAAACATTTTTTTATTTCATTAAAATTTGTTTCTTGTATTTTATTAGAAATATATTATATTAATGATTAAATTCTTTGATGCTTAAATGTATCTGTCTCAGGACAATAAAAAAATTCCTTCGAAAATAAGTTTAGATACAATAAAACTTAACAGTAGTGTTTGAGCTGCAATGAGGTCAATCAATCTGTATAAAATTATAGTTTGTTTATTTTGGCTTAATGTGTCTTGTGTTTATTCTATTATCTAAGAGCTCCGGAGCCAAGTAACTTTGATGATTGTGTAACCTTGTTATATAGCTGACAGTACATCTATTTATTTCATTTACATACTCTAAAAATACAACAGTTAAAAAACAATTCTTCGCCCAACCAGATTCCCTCCAAAACAGTTCCTAAGATCGTTTAACCTCATTAACAATCTATATATATATAATTATATAAATAACATATTACTAAATTGCATACAAAAACCTTGCTTTTAAAAATTCAATTTTATTTTATTATGCGCTGGATTCGATCAGTACCTTTGAAACTCCGCCTCTACTCTCTAAGATATAGCAAAAGGCAGCAATATCTGTGAACTTAAATAGACCATATTTTATGCACATAATAAAAATTTGCTGTTAAATTCTAGAGTCTATAAATAACTGGCTTACTTCATTACGGGTGTGGTCCATAAGAAATAATGTCAAATAGAATATGTTACTTGGCAAGTTCTGCGAAATGAAATACTTTGGCGATATTTCAAGTAATTCAATCACGCATTCCGATTTGTTTGCTCTGCTAAAAAACTACGCTTCCTCAGCAGAATCGAAGTCGGCATATGCAGACTTTATTTATAGACTAACGATATGTTTCGAGTATCAAAAAACTGAAAGCTAACCGCGAGGCTTTGATTCAGAGCCGATTTCAGCGCTTTACGCACCATAAACAAAGATTCAAACGAAATGCGAGGCTCAAGGCAAGAAATTGCAGACAAATTGTCGCCAAAAAAAAAATATAAATCAATAAATAAAATAAAAATACACATGTAAACAACATGAGTTGTTGTTGTTGCGGCTGTTATTGTGCGCGTGTGTGGCAAGGCATCGATTACAATTGCACTCGATTGTTTATACAATTGGAGCTAATGGAACGGCCTTTTCAAGTGGCGGCCCCAAAGCGTCTACCATAAATTTCCAAAATGTCAAAACAATGAAAGCTTAAAAACAAGAGAGAACAGCTATCAACAGCAAGCCGAATACTATATACCCTTGCGGCCATGTGCATAGTAAAGCTCGTAATTGTTGATAACTTAACCATTTTTTTTGGCAACTATATATAGACAGAGTATCATGACTATATTGCCTCTGCTGTGGCTACTGATCAGTAATAAACATATATACTTTTTGGGAAGATGTCTTCTTCTGTGCGTTACGCATTTCATGCCAAAATTAGAATACCCTCTAACATAATAATACTAATAAATTAAGCACATGGCAACATTCAGGGTAGGAGGAGCTGCTGACGAGAGGGTTGCAGAGCTGCTTAATATGACTTTTGATTATTAATAAATAAAGCTTGCTTTTGTTGTTGTTGTTGTTGTTGTTCTGGCTGCTGCCGCTCAGTCTGTTCATATTTTATTTTATGGCGCGTTGTTGTTGTTGTTGCTGCTGCTGCTGCTAAATAAACAAAAGGCGTGTGTCGGCGCTGACGTCGACGTTGACGCTGCCCCAAGGCTTTGACTTTGAAAAGCGTTAAGCGGCTTACGCGTTTGGCTCACACACAGATCTGCGGATCGCCGGAGCTTCAGCAGCGGCAGCTCGGGTTCTGGCTTTGGCCCTCGGTCTGGGGTGCCACTGAGGCTGCCGCGCTCGTCGCTGCTGTCATCACATAACAATTTCGCCAGCTTTCGCTTGTTGTTGCTTTCATATTTGTTGTTATTATTATTATTATTAACTTTTTGGGTGCTGCAGGGTGTGACAAATGATCCAGGCAGCAGCAGCAGCAGCAGCAACAGCCGCAGCAGCAGCTCGCGACGATGCGCAAAACTTGTGGAGCCAAAATGTCTGGTTGGTTGTTTGTTTAAGTTGATTTCTTGTTATTGCTTTCGCTTTTATTGTTGTTGTTGTTGTTGTTGTTGTTGTTGTCGTTGTTGATTAAGCTGGCATTTACGCACATTACTCTGGACTGGTGTGCGCGTGTGCTAGTTGTTATCTCGCCCAACAATTTGTATGCATAGAAAGCTAACGCTTAATGCGCTGTGCTTTATAAGTCGTAACATTTAAATATTAAAATTTTCTAAGAATTTTGCACTTCCCTGACCAAATTGTTATAGACGTATACTATAAATATGATATACCGTTTGTAGAACTTTTAACTGCTTCCAAATATGGCACAGCTACATATAACTGTAGCATGATATATATGGAAAAATTATAAATAACATTTTAGTTGAAAAGTCACGGAAGTATATTAGGTAGTTGGCATGTTAACAGTTAGTATATAGGGTAAGTATCGTTGTCCTACTTGGTATAGTAAGGTATATAAGGATTGTATAGTAGGGAGACAGACAATCCCTTACAAATAGTACTACCTTGTACTATAGTATATTATTATTTAGCTTAGAAATTAAAGGTAAATAAAAAGCTAAGAATGTATAGGACTTCAAATATTACATTACCTCAGTATAATATGATTATAATTTAAGCATTATTTATTGAGGGAAACCAACTATAGTTCTTACAACGCCCTTAACTTGTGGGTGTTAAGAATCGGACTGAGATTTAATTTAATGAAATAGAGAGGGGAGAGGGGGAGGGAGAACTGACCACGCATTGCGGTAGTTATTTAGCCCAAGCCACAAGTAATCCAAAATCTGCAGTAGTAACAAGAACTTATTCAACTTCAGCTAGGAGGATATCATTTTCGTCTCAGAACGTTACTTTTATAGCACGTCTATAAAATTTGAAATCTTCATTTGTATTATTTAGCAGACAATTTGTTGAGCTTTGCGTCAAACATAATATCTTTATAAGCTTTGGTTAGGGTATTTGCTTATATGTCAACAGGTTTAGCATATTGTGTGTATTTTTTTACGATCTAGCCATAAATAATGCTTGGGCTTGCTATGACGTCTGTGTGTGTGTGTGTGTGTGTGCGTGTTTTTGACCATAGCCAAAGAGCCGTTTAAAGCAAGTCAAAGTCAAGTTTTACGATATGGGCAAACATAAATTAGGAACTGCTTATGGGTTTTCGATTTAAGATACTCGTCGTACAGATGATGATGCCCCTTATGTCTTGACTAGACTAATTTATCGGTATTTTATTTATTAATGCGCAATTTAATGTGGATGCGAGCCGAGCTGAGCTGCCAAAATGGGTCACTAAGCGTGACAGTTATCGAGCAATATTGCGGTCAAAGAGTGTGTTTCCAATTAGATTGACCGTGTCCGAGAACAAAAGACTTAGGCGACAAACTTGGCTGGCGAGCATGTGGGCGTGCGAATGGGCGTCCGAGTGGGCGTGGGCGTTCACAGCGGCAACTGGTCACAATTACGCATGCTAATCGTGTTGTCAACGTAATTAAAATGTAATCGCCGTCGGCCAACTAATGAGCGACTTGTCATAAACCATATATCCAGCAGGGTCAAAGGGGGAATTGGCGGTTGGAGGCGGGGGGTTAACAGGGGCATAGTTATAGTAAATAATATCTTAATGGTAAATTAAAGCCACAAACGCGTTTATTCACCATGATCGGTTAGCATTAGCAGCCACGCCCCCGCCCCGCCCATCTGTCCCGTTGACTCGGTCTGCGTTTGTTTTTCCATACCGAAACCGAATAAAACCTAAAGTCTATTTTCGTATTTTGCGGCTTTGTGGTTAACACTTTTTACTTGCCAACTCTTTTTATACATATATATATATATATTTTGCATTTTATGATTATTTATGGCACAGTTTCTGCGTGTGGTTGTTTGGCCCAAGTGTGAATACACATAAGTGAGCCGCGTGAACAGCGCGTGGGCAATAAGTGAATGTTATGGCACTACAAGTGACATTTGAATGGAAGCCGTTTAAAGTTGAAAGGCTCTTGTCACGACTCAAAGGCCACAAAGATCACAGCCGAACACAATAAATTTGCTAATCGACTGATCAGAGCATAAGGCGAACAAGATATCGTTAAGATCATGTTTCTCCTTAATCTGTCAGCCATCAATCTCTCGTCGAGTTGCTGCGTCGAGTACTCTGTGCGATTTTCATCTGAGCTGTTTTATATAAAAAACAAGATTACGCAGATAATAAGTTCGGCCTTTATTTAAATAAATTTATATATATTTATATATTTTTGCTTAAATTATGCCTATATTAATAACACATAAATATCGAAAATTAAATGGTATCTATTTATTCCTTTGAAATTTTATATTTTAATATGCACTGTAAACTGTGAAGCTATGTCCACGGCCAGTCCCAGCTGTATGCAGGGTAGCTGCTAGTCGGACTCCTTTCACTATATATCTAAATAAATTTAAATATATTTATATATTTTTTTGTTTAAATTATGCCTATATTAATAACACATAAATATCGAAAATTAAATGGTATCTATTTATTCCTTTGAAATTTTATATTTTAATATGCACTGTAAACTGTGAAGCTATGTCCACGGCCAGTCCCAGCTGGATGCAGGGTAGCTGCTAGTCGGACTCCTTTCACTTTATATCCCTTGTTATTTTTACAAGTTTAAATAATTTCTTAGAGTTTTTCACCTGACTCTCGGATGAGTATGTACCATTTTTTAAATATATAATTTCCCTCTCTCTTAGTTATAATTTTCCTCTGAATTTCTTCCACACTTGGCATTTACCTATAGAAACTTTGCCATGCCCGTCATTTGGAGTCCCCCCTCTTATGCAAATCCCCTTGTCCACATCCATTACACGTCAGTTAAATTGAAATCCAGATTAGTTTGTATAAATAACAGGATTTCTGATGGCGACAATTTGGCTTCTGCAATTCGCCGCTGTTGCTGTTGTTGTTGTTGTTCGTCGTATTCATTAGCGTTTGGTCGTTTGGGGCTATAAGCGTCGATTTTTCAATATTAAAAATGAAAAGTGTTGGCATTAAGTGGGAATCGAGAGAGGGCTGCCAGGCAAGCAGGCAGGCAGGCAGCTGGCAGCAGGCAGTGTCTGGCATATTACTCATACGCAGCGTTGCACCTGTTCAGAGAGCGTGTCGGAACGTCAACAGCCGTCGGCAAAACTTAATTACTAAGCAGGAAATATTAGCGCACATAGTTAAAGCAAATAAAACTAATGAACAAGAAATATTAATTTGGCAAAATAGAAACACGCAACGAAGGCAGCTGGAAAACCCCCAACAGCCAAAGCCGCAAAATCAAACGAAACGAAACGCGAACCAACTTTCAATTGAAGTGCCACAGCGGACACACATTGCCACGAAAAACTTGAACATGCATTTTAATTGCAGCCCAGCAGCCTCTCAGTGCCGAATGCAAGGCAAACAAAACTTCAGACACAATTTGTACAAACACACCAAGCCAAGCACACATACACACACATACACATACGCACACATACAGAGAGAGCAAGAGTTGTGCTTTAAACAAATTGCAGAGAAGTCTCTAATACACTAACAAGAGTAGATTTAGGTGAATATTTTACTTGTTGGCATGTTACAACATATAGGCTTTCCTCTTATAATTTACCGAGGTGCAGTTGATATACATATGTATATCGGAATCTAAATATTATAACAAAATCGTTTGCAACTTTTCAACTATTAATACATTAAGCCCAAACTTCGAGCCAGCTAATAAAGTAAAAAGTTGCCAAAATTAGTATTTAAAAATATATAAATATAAGAAATAATATATAATTAAAACTTCGATTTCTAGCAACGACCTGCAGACTTAAAAGCTATAACGAAATTTTTATATATATAAGCTCCGTAAAATTTAACTGCAGTTTGCCAGCAATAATTTATTGATTTTAAAGCATTTTATTATGTTTAAAATTATTCTATAAATTTAAATTTCATTTGGAATGCATATTTAAATATGCCGCATTGGCGTGAGGGTAACAATAATTGCACAATCAATTGTCTGCCGCATGTCTGGCTGCAAGTCGTCATCAGCTGCTGCTGCTGCTGCTGCTGCTGCTGCTGCTGCAACGGTTGCAGTTGCAAACGTCTCGCACGAAGCTTCAACTTGAAAGCTCCGATGCTAACGATGTTGTTGGCTCGTTGAAGTCTGCTGCAAGCCGCAAAAAAATGTTGAGCAATCAAATCAAAAATACAGAAAACGAAAAAGCAAATCAAAAACAAAATCTACAAAAAACCAAAAAAAAAAAAAACATTGTCACGTCAAATTCATGTCATTTAATTAATTTTGTTTACTTGCCGCAACGTTAATTTGTTTTTGCTGCTGTTGCCGGCGACTTGTTGTCTTTGAAAAAATTTTCCATCGCCGCATGGAAAACGCCGCTTGCCCGCCTCAGTTTAACATATAGTATGCAAATATATATATATACATATATATATATAATGGTATCCATGTGTAGTTAACGTAACTCGCATAGAATGCCAAAAAAAAAAAAAAAAATGCTGAAATAATTTTCCCACATGGCTGCACTTTGTGCAAAGCTCAATTCGCATGAAATCAAACAAAATTGTTTTTGCTTGGCTCTTTTTTATTTATTTTTGCCGACAGACTCTTGACGGCCTGTCAAATAAATGTCGCTTTATTCAAATTTCGTTTCGCACTAATTGTCTGGGCCTGGGGTTAAGACAAAGGCCGCAAAGAGCTGCTGCTGCTGCTCCTGGAGCTGGGGCTGCGGCTGCGGCTGCTAACAAGCCTCCAATTTCGAGCCCATTCCCAAGTGCAGATTAGCCGTGTTGGTCCACGGCTTGGGCAGACTTTGTGTCGCAGACTTTTCAGACTGCTGCTCCTCAATCAACTTTCGATCAAAACGCGCCGCGTCCGCAGCGCTTGCTTTTGTCTCTTTTTGTCTCACAATGGCAAAGAAAAGATCCTCGAGTGGAACCTTTTGGCGGCATTTTGCAAGGCTCATTTGATTTTTGTTTTAGATGCGTTACGATAGATCACAAAAAAAGAAGCATTGGTTACGATTACGGCACAGTGGTGCAGAGTGATTGTTTAGCTGTGAAATTGCAGATTAAATATATAATACATTTTTGGATACACATATTTAGTATTGTGAAACAATATTGACTTATAATATTATATTTCAGAATTAGGTTTATATATTAATGAAGTCTGCGCAAAGAAAATGTACTGTCAGTAAGGTTAGACCGGATAAAATATTGATTATTTATAATTTTCTTTTTGTCTCAATGGAAAATAATAACCGCAGAATTTCACTAGAATTATGTATGCATAAGATTTCTTAGCAAATTTAAAAATGTTAAGAAAAGATCAAAAATAAAATGTCGTATATAGATATATAATATTTTTAAGTAAAAAACACATATGTAAGTATATACAAGTATATAGTATACATATATAAAATCGCTCATTAAATATTGTCACGTTTCCATTTTATAAATATGAAAACCTGCACTCGCAGTATAAGTGTATCGATAAATTAATCGAAAAGTAGCAGTTATTCGTGGCTGGTGACACTGTGCAGCGGCATCTGAGCGCGGTTCATTCAAGTTGAAAAACGGAAATTATCAAACGAAAGAGATACGACTGCGAGCAACATACGACACCGGATGTCTGTCAGGCATAAGGCATTAGCAAGGAGCAGCAGGCGAAAGGATAACTCGGCTAACAGCTAACAGACTACAAAATGTCTGCTTAAGCTGCAGATGAGTTAATTAAATCTGTCAATACTCCAATACACACACACGTACACCGCGCACACATGAGCTCTCGAAGCTTAAGGGACAGACAGGCAGAGCCATCAAACGACCATGTCCATGTCCATGTCGTCGTCCATTCAAGCGCCCATCATCAACGGCAGCAGCAGCGGCAATAAAAAATGTAGCGCACCATGTGCGGCCCCATAAATGAGCAGGCGCAGGATGAGGAGTGGAGGAATGGAAACGGGAACGGGAACGGGACCGAGCTCCTTGCCTGGAATGTAACTCGATTCCTATTAACTCATCAAGTTGGGCGCTGGGGCGTTGTTTTTGGGTGCCGGTGGCCCGGTCCGTCCTGGCCATGGCCATGGCTATGGCTCTGGCTGCGGCTGTGGGGCCGGAGCGGACCGAGCAAACGGATTGAAAACCGAGGCAAAAATTAAATCAGTTTCGGTTAAGCAAAAAAAAAAGCAACCTAAAAGAGGAAAAAAGCCCGAAACTGCCAGGGCTTAAGGCAATTTGTAGCCCTGTGCGGTCCTTTCGCATGTGTGTGTGTGTGTGTGTATCTCTGCGAGAGTGTGTGGCTTTATAGAAGCAAATATGTTCACACACTTTACTAATAGCTCCATAAATAATAACCAAAGAGGTCAAAATGTTGGCCAAAATGCACTGAGAGAAAGAGCAGGAACAAGCGAAATATGACACTTTTATTGAAAGAATATTTTTTATAGAATTAACTTTTTGTAATTGCCCAAATTGAAATAGCCAGAAAAGTTTGCCAAACCAATTAGATTAAAGAACATTTTTTATTCGATCAACAACAATATTTTTAAAGTTTAAATATTTGTCTATATAAACTGAAGCTCGACTAAATGGCTAAGAAAACATATGACGTTTTTTATTTTGGCTAGTACAAAGAATATTTCTTAAAAATAGAATTTTCCTGATAATGCAAGAATTAAGGCATTTAAAAACTCATGCGATTTTTAAAGTTAAAGTTATAAAAAGAAGGAACATACAAAACAATTTTTTTAAATATCTATTCATAAATAATAATACGCAAGATGCAAGATGACGGTAAGCAGCGATCCAGCCAGGACCTGGATATTTTTATAAATTATACAAGTCTTCATTTGCTCATCTCTATATATTTTAAGAATATACAAAAATAATTAAATTATTAAATACAATAATGTTAATATTAAAAGTAGTCATAATGACAATTATAACAATAAATACACTCATAATAATACTAATAATAATATTGTGAATAATAATAACAATAATTATAATAATCAGAATAATGATGATAGTTATAATAATAATAAAAACAGTTATAGCAATAATAATAATATTAATTACTTAAGTAATTTAAATAGGGAGTCATATCTGCAATCAAGAACCCAATGAAAAAACGAACTGCCAAAAGATTTTAACTGTAGACATTAGCAGCGATCAACGGGCAACGGGCAACAGGCCACAGGCAGCCAGTCCGTCGTGCCCCTAGCCGCAACTGCGCGCCCCGTTCTGCTGCCGCAGCAACTGTTATGCTTGTGCCTGCCCCACACGGCGCGGGGCATCCGTAGATGAAGATGTGTGTGGTGCTGTTGTTGTTGTTGTTGCTGTTGCTGTTGCCGGTCGTCGGTTGTCGTTATGGTTGTGTGCGCAGTGTCTCAAGTTTTCAACAACAAGCTATAAGCCAATAAAGAAGAAACAAGACCAACACCAAATGCCACATCCAGGCCAGGCCGGGCAGCAGGCCCGAAAGGATGGGGCAACAAAAAGAAAGCGCAGGCAAAAGAATACCTTAATTACGGTTAATGGAGCGTTCCAAAACCCGCTCCTTGCTATCTCACTCGAGAGTGTGTGTGTGTGTGTGTGTGCGAGTGTGTGTTGTGTGTGTCCATGCGAAAGCCGCAAAATAACTTAATCACATTTCAGGGACCACAAAAATTTGCGGGCCATGTTCGTAATTTTGTATATAAATGAGCGGCCACCTAATGAGCCTGATTAACCATAGAGCGCCAGACAGAGAGGGCGCGATAGGGTGAGTGAGAGAGGGCAGCAGAGTTAGAAAGAGAGGGCGCACCACTCGGGCGGTCGACAATTTAGCGGTGTTTCATTTAACTGCTTTCATGCCACAAAACGCGTCGAATGGGACGCGTCCTTTTGACCTCGGACTCTGAAAGATTTTGTTTCTGTTGGATTTTTTTTTTGTAGGTTTTTTTGCTGTTGGTTTTTTTGTGATCCGAGACGAAGATGCTTTTAATTTGCGTACGATGTGTCAATGATGTGGAGGACCATGTCGTCGCGTGTGGCTTTCATTATTATGGCTGTTCTTCTTCTTCTTATTGCTGTTGTTGTTGTTGGTAATAAAAATCAGCTTTGCTTTAAATGCCATAAACAAAACGCCTGAAACATTTTCGCTGACAGATGTCTTCATTGAAAATTATGCAGGCATCGGGGCCTGGAACTGGGTCCGGCAACGGGCTCAGACCCTGACTCCGATTCCAACTCCAACTCCGACGCAGACTCAGGCTCGGGCCCAGACTCAGACTCAGGCGTCAGGTGGCATGAACCGTGAGAAAGTTTGCAGCTCTCTCAGCTTGATATGATGTTGGTTTTTATTATAAGCTGTACTTGTTAATGTTTTTTCTCCATCTTCTTCTTCTTCTTGTATTTAGCTTGTTGGCATCTCCGGCTGAGCCAAGGTTCTGCCACAAAATATACTTTGGACTATCGAGCTGAAACTTTAAACATATAAGTATTGGGCTTTTATTGAGCCTGACAAGCATTTTTATGTTAATTAGTTGATTAATGGGCTTTTAATCGACCAAAATAAAAAGCATTATGAATCAGATTGTTTCAACGGTGTCGCTACAGAGCAGTGTTAGAAATCGCCGTAAAACTATCGATAGTGACCGCACTCAACAGATTTCGATAGTCGATAGCATCCATTCATATTATCGATGGCTTGGAGATACTACAATATAGGACGTAAAAATTGAAGAAGGGCATAAAGTTAGCTGCATAGAATGAAGAGATCCGCTTAAGGATGAAATATTCAGATGGTTTTGATGCTAAGCATAATTAATTTATTTAATAGATTATTCATCTCTACATTTAAATAAACAACCAACTACGCATAGATGTCGTCTGCTGAACAGTGTATAAAAAAAGTCTTCTCAGTCTCAGTCGGACCACAAATATTGTTAGTTTTCTTCTTGTTTTTTTCCTCTTGTTTCTTGGCTTGTGCTTAGTCATGTTTTGGCTATTTGCGAAGATCAGAGACAGCATAACTTAATCATAACTTTTTGGGTGGCCCTCAGCAATGGCCAAAACAATGCTGAATTGTTCTCCTGCCACACACGCACACACACACAGAAACACATACACACTTTGATTTCAATCTGAAACTGAGCGCCTGGACCAGCATAATAATATTGTATCATTGTATCTCAAGGAGCCGCCGACATAGCATCGTGAAGTTTGTGTGATTGTTGGACTAAGAATTGGCCTGGTCTTTGGTCTCTGGTCTCTGGTCAGCAGCGGTTGCCGAGGCCCATCATCATCTCCATCATCAATGGCAGCTTTGGGCCTACCGTACAAAAGGCTCTCCACTGGGCTCTGTTTTGGGCGTCTTTTTAGCTTTGGCACGCTGAAAATTTTATGACTTCATTTGCTGACCACCAAGCGAGAGCAGCCAAAAAAAAAAATAAAATAACAGAGTTGAGGATTGCTTCATAATAGGTCGCTGTTGTTGCTGTTGTCGCTGCTGCTGGTCTGGGGATGCAATACTTGGAATTTCATGCAGCGGCAACAATGCTCTTAGCACAAAGGATTCTTTGAATTTTGATCAACATTTCGATTGGGTGGCGACTCACACAGCACTAACTAGTTGTCTAAGTAGCCACTACAAAAGACTCGAATCATATCATAAATTGTATCAACAGAAAGTAAATCGGGCAAATTTGGAAATGTGGTAGCTGTGCTCAGGATTCAAATCCCCTAGACTTAGAATTCTGGTAACCGAAAGCCAATCTATAGCTATATCCTGTTCATTCGAATCTTACAGATAATATTTATAGCTAATTAGGAAATTTAACTAGTATGTACTATATCAAGTCTCTATCTTTAAGAACTAGATATTTTTCCATTTTCTGTGAATTGTCGGGAGGTATCATGAAAATGAAATATTTGTAAGCAATATATACTATACAAGATATATATATTCGTCAAGTTAACGAGAATAGCTAAACTTATTCCTCCTTCAAGAACATATATTTCTATCTTTCAGTAAGCATTTTAAGCCTAGATTTTGTAGATCTTAAACAGACAGACGGCAAGAAGAATATATATATTTTTGTATATGGATTTGGAGATGTCTTTTATATAAATTTGCACAAAATCTTTTGCCTAAATAGTTTCTAGCTATTTGCGTTTATTTCAAATTAAATTCTAACTCCTTCCTTCTCTGGTTGTCTCTAGCTTCCTGCCAGGGCATGGTCCCCTCTGGTACTCTCGCTTTTTCGCGCTGCCCAAGTCGAAAATCGGAAACACGTATCGTTATCTGTAATTTATGCACTTGTACTTTGAATCACTTAGTTGATCTCGTTTCTCTTATTTTTTTGCGCTGCCTCTGCCTCTGTTCCACAGCCTGTTTTTGTTGTGCCTGTTGTCACACACACACACGCACACACCAACACACACACGCACATGGAGAGGACAATAAGGCGCTGCGATTTCGATCTTATCAACAATGCGCAACGATCAACGGCAACCGCAACAAGAGTTGGGACACACACGCAGCAGCAAAGGGTAGCAACAGGCTCACGGGTTAGGGTATTGAGCTGGCTACGTGAATGGGGGCAGGGTGGTAGGGGGGACAGTGGCTGGGCGGGGGTTTGTCGGACAAGTCACAGTGCTGGGTGCGTGCGTAGAACAGCTTCATAAATGTAAATTAGAGCTCGTTTAGCATTGACTATGGGGCTCGTAAATAAATGCCAAATGACATCATTATCAACGTGCTTTGTTCAACTGGGCAGCAGTTGCAGTTGCCACTGCCACTGCCACTGCCACCAGTTGCTGCCACTGCCACAGGCTGCTGCTGCGGCTGCTGCTCCCGTTTTCGTATGTCTCTTTTGCTCGTTATCGTTTTTATGCTGCTGCGGCCTTTGATGTTGTCGATGGCAGCGCTGATAGCAGCAGCCAGATTGCAGCAGCTGCAGCAGAGAGAGAGGGAGGGAAAGGGATACAGGTAGCGCTGGCGTCTTATCCTTATCAGCGAGTGGCGATCGCCTCGAGCTGGTGATAATGACTTGTAAGTACAAAATGCCTTGTCAGTCTTGTCTGCCAGCGCATGTTCTTGGACTTTGTGGGATTTAGTTGTTGTTGTTGCAACTGCTGCAGCTGTTGTTGCTGCTGCTGCTTTGAGTGATTTTGCCTGCGCATCACTTCAATTAATTTCGCTGGCTTAATTTGCGTTTTGTTGCCTGTCTCCCAAAAACGCCTTACAAGCAAATCGTGCGCCACGGCGTCCGTTTGTCTATGCCAGCTTCATTATTTTCCATTTCCATTTGCTGCGGCTGCAACTTGTAAGCGACAACAACATCATGAAAAATGCATTTTCAATTCGAGACGACAACGTTGAGGATGTGCCTTAGCATGAGGACGAGCACAACAGCAAGTAAGAGTGCTCTAGTCGGGAGTGCACGACTAGCAGATACCCTCAAACCAGCGCCAAGCTGACTTTAAAAGCAGGCAAACTTTCCAAATAAGGGTGAAGATCGAAAAAATATGATATAAAAATAAAGTTCTGTGTATGATATTCAAGAATATATATTTCATATTAAAAGCTCTGTTAGTTACCGAGATCGAAGCGTTTATGCAGACAGATCCGACGAACTGAACGACGGATGGACGAATGAACGGACATGGCTAGATCAACTAATTTCATCGGCTGGAACATATATATCCTCTATGAGCTCGGGGAGACTTCCTGCTGCCTGTTACAAACGTTTGCAGATAAACATAATACCCATTTTGGCCATTTTGAATGGGTTGAGGGTATAGCAACAACAACGACAAGCTCAAACACTGCAGACTGGAAGACGCGTTCGCCGCCGCAGCTCACTTAAAATTCTTGTGCCTTGTATCGGGTAGCTGGTAACTCGGCTCGGGTTGGGGCAGAGATCGGGAGAGATCTGGGATCTGGTGCCTGTGGACACTGCTGCACTTACAACTGCGCTGCCCAGCGCTTGCCGCAAAACTTTTGTCAAGTATTGTAAAATTGTTTTGGCAGGCAGTCGGCGGCGCTTGGACATAAAAACAAAAGACGCTGATGAGTCTTGGGGCTGCAACAAGCTTGTAGAAGCGCCGAGCGAATGACCCGACAGCAGCACACTAAACAACAGATTTATAGATCGAACAAAATGAAAAATTGAAGATATTTACCAAATGGGAGACTAGCAGAAAATTGCATTTAAAAGTTGCAAGAGGGAAATGAACCTTTAGCTGTTAGAGGTTGTACTGAGATCTATATCTGCATTCATATTAAAACATTTACCAAGACAGTATCCTCGTATTATGCTTGATATTTTCGTATAATTTGTGAAAAACCGAAACAATATCGTTGGGGTTTAATATCACTAAGACTTGGGTCTTCTGCGCCTTGCCTAAAAGAAGACGAATCTTAAAAGCACTTAAAGGTATTCTTTGATAGACACCTTAATATAAGACAAGCAATTCAATGAAGAAAAGAGCTAAAATGTATATAACTATGGATTTTTATTGCAAATGGGTAGGTTAAAGTAAATATAAAAAGGAAACTAAAGCCAGTTGGGAATTATAAGCGCACCTTGACTATAAAATTGGCCTACTTATGAATTTTGTCCGTACATTGTTTTCGTAAATTTGTATTATATTAATAATTATTTTCAGATAAGGATATATAAAACTGTTCACAAAAACTTGAAATAATTTCAATTTAAATTCTCACACCAGTCTGCGATGCGGATCCGGAACCACTATTTTCCGTTGCTCAAATGACTGAAATCGTACGTAATGCCAATCGCTGTTAAGTTTTTACTCACTCGATTTCTGCCAAGCCCCTGTTGTCTAGTGTAATCGAAGTTCAAGTTAATGGCTTTGACTTGGCCCCGTGCTCAACATGGTCAAAAGTCACAGTCAGAGTCAGAGTCGAAGTCGGAGTCAGAGTTTTGTGTTTTGTGCGTGTTTTTTCCTGGAAAAACGTCGCCCACATAATTTTCAATTTTGAGTTAGTGGCTGACCGGATGTTGCCGATTGCCGCTGTGCCTTCTAATTGTCCCGTGGAAATGGGGAGACGCAGTCGGTGCAACGGGGTCAAAGTGCACTCAAGTGCGGCGCTAGGAGCAGCTGTGCGTCCAGCAGCAACAAATAATTTTCAGGCAATTAGTGAAAATGTTTCAATTTACAAAACCAGCCAAATGATAAGCGGGAAATTAGTAAATAAAGACATCAAAGCGCACAGTGGAGCGGGAAAGCGAGGGCCCAAAGAAAAGCCGGCGCTAATGGCGCTTCACAGAGAGACAGACAGAGAGAGGGAGAGATAGAGAGAGGGGCAGAGGGATATTCCCTCGCTGCATACAACAGGTGATTAATTATAAACACTGACAAAACATAAAAATACAATTTTTACCACGTACACAAACAAAGAAAGCGACGGCTATGAAGGGAGCAGGGTCCAAAGGCGGTTAACAAATTGGTTAGAACATTTTTATGAGTGCAAGGCAATACTCTTATGAGGGGTCACTGTGCGTGTGTGCGAGTGTGTGTGTGTGCCCATTAATCGCGGGTTAATTGCCTCACAAAGCGGTGAGCTAATTGCCTATAGGCAGAAAGGTTGCCCAGGTAACAGGCGCAGGGTGAGAAGGCGAGAGAGAGAGAGAGAGAGAGAGAGAGGGACAGGGGCTAAGCCCTGAAGAGACAGAAAGTAGGCGTTTTGTTCGAGATCTTTTCCAAAATCGGGCGTTTTATACGGAATGCGAGCGAATGTTAATTGTGTTGGGAAAGTGTTCGATCGGAAAAGACACGGCTTGGAGGTCAAAGCGATTTAATAGGTCGATTAAATGTATGCATTTGTAGAATCCAGGCTCGATTTCTAATGCAGCTCAAAAGGTCAAGCGCCAACGAGGGTGGCCAAATAATTCAACGAAACCACAAGGTGTCCAGGTCCATAAAATAACTAAAAGAAAAATCATTTATTGATATCATAAGCATTTATTGTAAAAGAAATAATAAGTAATTCTATTGTTCTTTAGAGTATAGTTTTACTTTATTGGTCACAAAATATATAAAGTAGTTGAGGTCGGTTGGAATAATAAAACTATTATATATACTGTTATATGTACATATATATATGTATATATTTATCAATGTTCGATAAAACGAGTATTAATACAAAGGAATATAAAAATGAAAAGCTTAAAGCTTAAAAGTAACACAATAATTTCTAATAACATTCTCAATTTCATTCTCAAATCAAATCAAAATAAAACTCCTCTACCTTGACCTAGTTTTTTAAATTTGAATAAAATTAAACTCAATTTAAAATATTCAATTGCCCGTTGTGCTGAAAATATTGCAAGCCGTAAATATTTTCTTGAACAAAATGCGGGCGAAATTATTTATTTAACCCAAATTGACATCAACCAAATATGGTTAGATAAGTCCAATGGTTAAAGTCAAACTTATTTATTCTTTGGAGCTGAGTCATTCACAAAAGTTTTTTATTTAAAAAGTAGTTCGCATAGAAAGTCTTTTTTCTTAAAACGACTCGGCTGTTGTTACTTATCAAGAATTTATATGCTTTATGAACTCGGAAATAACTAATTCTATGTCATACACAATTCGAGACAAACTTTTAATACCCTATGCAATGGTATAATAACAATTAGATCAATTGTTTTTCAAACAACGGTTAGGCTCAAATTATAAAAAAAATGAATTGGAAATCCGGCCTCGAACCGGTTCTCCTTAAGACTAACTTAAAGTCTGGTTTATAACCTGACCATTGTTTAACCCTTAGCTCTAAAATTTGAATGCGATTCGTTTAAATGACGTCCAATTACTGATTTATTAAATTAAACTATCAATAAGTACTCGAAATACAAATAAAGTTAAGTTTTCTACCAATTTACTTTGTCAGCTATTTAGATGGTAACCCAATTACAGAACCCAACACCCAAAGCGTATGTGAGTGTGTGTGTGTGTGTGTTGAGGTAACTGCATGTAAGTTCAACTTTATTATGCACGAAAATGAAACGAACGAGAAATCGAGGCAGCAAAATTACTTATGTCCAATGACTGAACGATGGAGCCTGCGACGGAGCAGCTGGAGGCAGCGGCTGGTTGCCGGTTGCCATAGCAAGTTGCCTCCTTGCGGGTCCCAGGGTCTCTGGGATACATCTGCTTGTGTGTGTGTGTATGTGTGTGAGAGAGCTGCACATGAGAATAAATGCGAATGTATCTTCCAGTGATGACGACGGCAGACAAAGCGGTGCGTGCAATCGCCAGCCAGAACAGCGTCAGTTGGCCAAAACAGGCCGGCCAAGAAAAAGACTGGGCATTTGCGAACAACGAGGGGCAGAGACGGTGTCCAGGAGAGATGGTGGTTGGGACCACGCGGCATAAATTGCGCATAAAACATGGAAAATGAAGCGATAAACTTGAGATACGCGATCGTAAAGCAAAGCAACTTCGTCGTCATCATCGTTGTGGGTTTATGCAGTTGATCCCCATGCACAGTGGTGCACAGTGCATAAAGAAGTGGGCAAAACTTTAAAAACTGTTTAAGAAAGAATCTAAAAATGAATAGGAGCTTTTTAAGTGTATGATAAATTATTTATGTAGCCATTCCGGTTTGTTATTTTGTTTTTAAATTGTTTTGAATTCGCCTCAAATATCTTTGACAATCTCAGTCAATAGACTATTTAAATATTTAAATTACTATAAAAAAATGATAATCGAACGTTTTTTTCAGACATTAGGGACCAACCAACAACTGAAACAGTTTGTATTTAGAATTTATATACAAGTTTTTGTAGAAGCTTTACAAAAGAAAGTTCTAAGGACCAATCTATTGTAGATGTTTTAAAATAAGACCGATCGTTCCTATGGCAGCTATATGATATTGTCATCTGATGTTGATAAGATTTTGCATACATTTTAAGGGCCTTATAAATGTCGAGTTTGGATAAGACAGACAGACGGATATGACTATATTAACTTGGCTTTTGATGTTGATCTAGAATATATATACTTTCTACACTCTTCAAGAGTATAAAAGGCAGTTCGCAAATTAATCTTCTCTAGAAGTTTTGAATTAAATTGATAAAATAATTGCAAATAGTTTTGAAAAATATAATTTTTTAATTAAAATTTTTGAAAATAATATTATATATAAGTTTAGCTCACAATTTAAAGATATCTTTTTTTTTAATTTTTAGTTTTACTCTTATTTAAAAAATAACTTAAATTAAAGTTACATGAATATATAAGACTACATTTATTCTACAGATATGTCTAACACAACAAAACTAACAAAAATTGGTTGTGTATATAACCCGATATGAGAGATCGATCAGATTAGACTTCCACAATAATACTTAAAGTTTTTACTTAATTATTCAGACTTATCTATTTGTGCCCCTCAAAGTATGCAATATAAAATTTGGAATCCGTTTAAAAAGCACTAAATAATTATTATTTTATGGTTTGAATTACAATTCAAAGCGAAATCATATTAAAAAAAATTAAGAAAAACCTTTTTCACGCGAAATAAACTCTGCTTTTTTTCGGTGAACTTTCGCCCTTCCTGTCCCACTGTGCTTGGCTGTGTGTCGGTGGAGGGGGGCGTGGAGGTAAACGGGGCAGCATTGGTCAGTCGGACGATGTCAGTGTGTTTGTTTATGTTTGATGAAGCTGTTCGGGGAGCGGCTGTCGCTGCCGCGGCTGCCGTTGTTGCTGTTGGTGGCCATTAGGCGCGGCTTGTGGAGAGCCTGCGGCTCTGGCTGCGGCTGTGGCTGTGGCTGCGACTGCGGCAGGATAATGACACCCCGTCCGAGAGCTCAATGCTGTGCTCTGATCCAGCACAGTTATGTGCTGCATTTTCTGTGTGTGTGCATTTTAATGATGCGAGCGCCAAACATTTGGCTTTCGCTTTTGATGGGCGTGGCCAGGCAGCTGATGCGTCACGCAACTGTTTTATTTAATTTTTCGTTTTTTTTTTTTGTGTGTTCATTTCGGTGCGATTTTTTATGATTTCAGGAAATGGCCAAAAGCCATGAAGCATCAACTTTTCAATTTATATGTATAACTTCTTTTTTTTTTCGTTTCTTGTAGCTGTTTTTGTTGCTGTTGTTGTTGTTATTGTTGCTGTCAGTTTTGGCTGGCTAACAAGCCGCTAACAAAGGCCAACAAGCAACAGCTCCTTCAGCTCCTGCTGGCTGATCCATAAACGTTGTCCGGCTGCTCTTTGACTGTCGGCAAATATTTGGCCTGCTTTAGTTTTTTTTTCGGCTCGTTTCTTGGGCTGCTCTCTGTTATTATTTGGTTGATTAATTAACATGCCACACTGGACCACCGAAGGTGGCAACAACGCCAGCGGCAGAGGCAAGGATAACACACACACACACACACACTCGCGACGCCAACGGCAGCAATTCAGGCATAAACAATAACAACAGCAATAACAAACAATTAACCAATAAACAGTTTGAACAGCACTGTTAGAAGCACAAGGTGACAGCTTGTGGGACTTGAGATTTATCTTGAGCAATTTTAGCTTTTCTTCATAGTAAGTTGTAGTAATCGCTCCCATTGGCAAATTGATAAGTAGCTTAGTAAATGTACCCCGCATTAGTACGCTACACTCTTCTTCTTAATCATCGTAGTCATCGCTTTATATACTCTTGTTTCTCTCTTAAAGATGTACAAGAGTTTTTTCATCATCCAAATTTCTCACATATTGCTTCCTTGATTACGGAGTCCGTGTTTTATTCATCATTATAATCATTATATTTTCATACGTACGATTTCATCATCGAATTTATCGCCTTCTTCCATTTCAACATTATTTGGGCAATCCTTATTTTTTTCAAACTTCATTACTGACTGGTTTTACTCCTGTAATCCCATTTTGTATACAATTAGTCGGAAAATGTAATCTATCCATTTTCAAGATAGAAACCAAATCTCAGGGCCTTGAATTTCGAGCATTTTGTTTGTTGAGCCTAAGAAAAACCCGAATACATACCATTTTTGGAGCAACATTTTAGTTATGAATAATATTTGTATTAAATATATTGAAATATTTTAAAAGTATACGCAATAAACTAATTTTAAATATAACTATAAATATAAATATTATGTATGATGAGAAGTTTTTTAACCCACTTCTATTCGAGAAGGTAAAAGAAAGTTTAAAATATAATTAAAACAAGAATTAATGATTCTTTGCAAAAATATTTTGTTTTGAAGTATTTATTATATTTGAATATTAAATAATTGAATATTTGGAACTATAAATAAATCTATAAATTAATCAATAAAAGATAATTTTCAATCCGACTAAAGCCTACAAAGTTTATACCAAATTTCTGTCCATATCTTTTTCTTTTTGAAGAAATTGTGGAGCAATAAAATTATAATTCTAATATATATAAGTAGAACTTTTCATCATATCATTTATTCCAAAAGAATGGCTGCCATTGTAAGCAAGATATAGAAAACAAGAAGCAGATAAACTTCTCATGGAATCCATTTGTGCCTGCAGCCCACCAAAAACTAAATGAAATGGGATCGTTTCACGTGTGCGAGCGGTGCGGCAAGAGCCGAGAGCAGAATCGAAGCCAAAGCCAAGTCTAAGGTAAGAGCCAAAGGTTTATGGCTGCTGCACTGGCTCCCAAACTTGGACTCCATTCATGTGCCTCTCACTCAGGCCATGTGCGCGCGTGTGTGTGTGTGTGTGCGCGTGTGTGTGTGTGTGTGTGTGTGTGAGTGGCCACTTCATTTTGTAGTCTTTGTCCGTTGTTCTGTGGCCGTCTGACTGGCTGTGGCTTTTTGTTGGGCTCTGCCCGCCTGACGAGGCTCTTCGAATTTTGGAATTTGTTCAGCCTTGTTAAGAGTTGTTAAGATTATGATATATGTATGTACATATGTAAGGCCAGATATATATATATATATATATATATATATATATATGTATGTATGTGGCTCGACGATGAAGACGACGACAGCGGCAGCCATTATGTTTCGCAGCAGGAATGTGGGAAACGGCTGCCTCAGACCATTTTTCAGCTACCTCGCCGCTGTGGTTCTTTATGTGCCTCAACAATATTTACACACACACACACACAGGCACACACACGCACACCCACAGACACACACAGTGGCCACATAATCGATTCATGGCTGTACGAGTAGCATTTCTTTCATGTTGCGTTGTTAGTTTCTTTCTTTCTTATTTTTGTTGTTGTTGTTGTAGTTTTTTGCTCCATACGATTTTATGATTTGTTTGAGCGCATCTTTTTGGACCACCCGTGAAATCACTTTGGGTTTCGGGGGCTTGGGATTTGGGGCCTGGGCTTTTGTTAAATTGCTCTTGTTTATGTTAACATTTAAATTGTAGCCACGGGTAGCCGACGTCGAACAGTAACCCAACCCAACCCAACCAAAACCAATATTTAAACGTAGCGCTCCATGAATAATCATCGCCCGTCATCGTCATCATCATCACCATCACCATCGTCATCGTCATCGTCATCATCTTCATCTTCATCTTCATCTCTTGGGCCGCTTTCAACATGGCCATCAATTCTGATTTACGAAAAGTGTTAATTAGCCAACTCAATGTTGCTGCTTGATATATTTCCAACAAATCTTCGGGACTCGGCAATAATTCTTCGCTTCAAAACCAACTAAACCAGATTCTAAATACTCAAAATGATTCACATATTGCCAGGTGAGTAAAAAGTTAAAATAAATATAGAAAACGGGTTGTCCGGCTCTAAATTATAATAGAAGTTAGAATCAAAAGTCTGCCATGATAGATAAAATAAAAATACCATTTAAATTCTGGGTGCATATTTTTGATTTTTATTATTTATTTTAAGACTGTGAAATGCGTTTGAAGATATTTAAAAGTTGGCCCAATTTATCAGTATGATTTTTATATCTTAAAAAAAATGTAAGAACAATATTTATATTTTATTCATTTTTAATCAATTTTATAAACATTTTATTGCTATGTTTAAAAGCTCTGGAAAGCTTTTAACGACAGATACAAGTTGTAAATATTTAAGCTATTAGCTGAGAGATTAAAAAAAATTAACAAAAAGAATATTCGTGATGGTATATAAACATTATATTAGGTTTCTCTTATATTATGCATACTCTATAACAACTATATAAATTAATATAATAATTAAGAAATATACATGAGACAAAACTGTTTTTCATTTTTGATTTTAACCGCAGACCTCGAGCCAGCTAAATAAATATATATAACTTAAAGCTATAAATATTTTATATTTTAAATACTTCTTTATTATTTAAAAAACCTAAATCTTTAAATCAAAATGTGCATAAAATCTAAAAAAAATTATCTCTGTAATAATTGATTAATATAATAATATAAGTTATTCCGTTTGTCTTAAAGAACAATTCGAAAAGATGCTCTGCAAAAGGCTTTCATAAATGTTAAATTTTTTAAGCCACACATAAATATGCATATTTATACTAGAAGTTGATTTTCACATATCCAATATTTAAATATTTTTGTGCATTTGTTGCTTGATTTACTTATATGCCAGCTAATCGAATTTTGATGTAGCACTAAAAGCTCTGTAGCTTAGTCAGTTTGTGCAGCATGCAATAGTTTTGGAGCCACTGTTCCCATTCATAGTTCGAGTGTTCGGTGTTAATTGCAAGGGCTCAGTCCCCAAGTGCCGCGCATAGTTGTCGCCCCATAATTGTTGTCGCCGTCGTCGTCTTCTGGTGCTGCCGTTGACTGCTGTCTGTCAGAGCTGTCCATCAAAGCGTTGCCAAGTTGGTGTTAATGGGCGCCTAGAATGCGAGCGGCTGCTGTCGTTGCTATTGTTGTTATGGTTGTTGTTGTTGTCCCCCCTCCTAGCTAGCTGCCGTTTGTTGTACACGCGGCTACGCATGTTTTTGCTTGTTGTCCTTCGGGGATTACGCGTCAAGTTCGAGTAATTGCCCACGGCATCAAAGCCGTCCACTTTTTGCCTTGCATTTCATTTATTTTTGGATATGCTTAATATATATGTGTATATATATATATATATAAGAAAAAGCCACACACATGCACACACACACACAGTTCTTGTTGTTGTCGTCTCATTATCGTCTTCGTGCTCATCCTCGGCCGCTCAGCAGCAGTGAAAGTTAAGCAGCCACTCCTAACTCGCTGTGGGCGTCTGTATTTCACCACCCAATGCGGACAGCTCCTTGAGGAATTGCCTCGCATTGGTCAGCGTGGAGCCGCCATAGATGATGCGCCTGTGCACATTGGACGTTTGCTTCTGCTTGATGAAGTCCACCAGATTCTGGTACTCAATATAATTGCCGCCGCCGACCATAAAGACAACAGCGTCCTGGAATGGAGCACGATTCTTGGGTAGCACATCGCCGCCTTTTAGCAGCTTGGGATCCAAGTAGAGATAATCATCTGTTTCGGCATTGCTGCGACATTCCATGACCTGTTCCGTTATCTTGGTCACGGGCAGATTCTGCAAGAAATTTCGAATACATTTAGCTTTAACTCTCTCACTGGCTAATCTTTAGTTGATATTTACATGTCGCTTGACAACCAGGTTCTTGACACCCTCCATGACAAAGGAGCTGCCCTGCGAGACGAGCTTGGTGAACATGGAAACGGTTCTGGTGCCGCCGCCCTCGTACTGTGTGGCTTGACTGATGCTCGGCGAGCGGTTCATAATGGATTTCCAGCGCTGGACGTAGGCGAGCGCGGTCAGATCACAGCCGGCGGATTGCAGCGCTTCACGCAGACGCTCCAGCTCCGGCTCGGGCAGCTGCTGTGCGCAAATATAGTAAATGATGTACAGACGCAGCTTATCCTCTGGCTGGCCAAACTCAGCATCGCGCAGCAACTCCAGCAGCGGCTTATCCAGCGTTTGCTTGGACATGATTTTCTCTTCGAACTCAAAATACGAGTCCAGCCGTCGCGCCTTAATGCAGTTCAATATAGCTGTGGCTATCTTGGTGTGCATATCGATCAGACGCTTCTTCTCCATCAGCTGGGGCAGCGAATTGACGGCGCTGGTCAGCATGGCAGTCGTATCGTTAACCAACGAGAAGGCAATATCTGATTCGCCCTCAATGCCCATGGAGGTCTTTAGGCGTTTGATTTCCTCCTCAGAATTGCGATAGGACTCGAGCTCTTCCTGTATGGCCTCTGCGACCGTGGGAAACGGGCTGCCCTTGTGCGTGACCCAGAAACGATCATTGCGATCCAGGTCGCAGGCCTTGGGCTTCTTGCGTGCACCTAAAGAAGAGGTCAATTGTTACGCGAGGCAGGTAAATCAGTAATACATTGGCTACTTGCCCGTGCTGACAGCTGCCGCCTCATCCTCCACGTAGACGAGATTCAGGCCCAGGTCGAGCACATCGTGCACCAGCGCCTGATATGACCAGGTGTGATGCAGCGGCGTGGCCAGATCCATGTTGCGATCGAGCAGCAGCAGCACAGGACGCTGAAAACTGAAAACGCCGCCCCCAGCCTGTGTGGCATCCATGTGAAATAGATTGGCGCGCGCATCCCACAGATTCTCACGCAGCTTCTTCTCCAGCTTGCGGGCTACCATTTCGGCAGCGCTGTTGCGCGGACAGCGTATGATGGGCACATTGCCCAGCGTGACGAAGAGCGCGAAAAGTGAATCCACAATCGAGTCCATCAGTGCCTCCATTTCCTCGTCGCGCGTATTCGCCCGATTGATGGCATAGTAGGAGAGCTGATCGCTCTGCTGATGCTTCAGTATAAAGAAATCATCTTCCAGGCTGATGAAGTTCACATACTGATCATAGACCCGATGAATGTTCGCCACGCACCCGGCGTGCAGGGCAGCCGCCGCCAGATTTTCGATTTTGCTGCGTGTGATGGGCGCCAGGAAGTTCAGATGGTAGATGTCATAAAGGCCATTGGAAAAGTCCTGCTGGATGCGGTCGAGATTTTCGTCCGTGGGCAGGCAAAAGTATACAGCCGGCACATCTGGTATGGAGTCCCGATCCGAGTGCAATTGCCTATAAACAAAATTATTCATTTAGCTTTGATTTTTTTGAACCCCGACCCTCCCCTCCAATAATTACTCACACATGCAACGTCACGCCCAGCTCGCGGAGTTCCTTAATGGATATGATGGGCGATATAATGTCCTGGCCAACGCGGTCATATATGAGAATCTTCCACACGGGCTCCGCGGCCATTGCCTTTGGCTGCTGCGAGTTTAAATTAAGCATTTGCTTAATCGCATCTGTAAACGAAGGCAGAATTGAAGATTATTTACGTTAATTGTTGGGAGTAGTCAGGTGAAAAATTACGCACTTATTTGCCGTTCTCGCAATGTTAACATGCTGTCTGTGTTTGGATATTGAAATGCCAGCGAATGAGTTCGAATTTAATTAACTTAATTATGTTAAAACATAATTTACAAAATACAACACGTCACAAGCGTCCAAAACGCGTTTTGAGCTAATTTAGTGCATTACATGATTAACAGCTGTTAGCAAAGAAAGTGTGGCGGTCGCTCAATACATTTATATTGCGACGCTGTTAAGAGAAATCGAAATGTACAGCCACTAACCAAAAAACATATAGACTGGACATGCAGAAGAAAAAAGGTGGTCTCCAAAAATCGGATTGCATCTGGTCCAACGAGCGAGTAAGATATACATATGACATCTTTTGATCGCTCACACTACAGGAAACTCCTTTGGCTTACTCTCTTCCATATGATTTGTGCGATAGAACGGCATCGCTGTCTTTTTACTCGCTCACTCTACAAGAAACTGCTGTGGCTTACTCTCATCCATATGATTTGTGCGATAGAACGGCATCGCTGTTTATTTTTATCTCGCTCGCACTTACTCTCAGTGCTCTCAATGCTCTCTTCATGTCTAGGTACCGTTTAAATGTTTGTGTGTGCATGTGGCCGCACAAGCAAAAATGCCCACAAATTCAATTTTTCTCAAAAGTCGGTGGCATATCTTCCCTTTTGAGGGGACGAGTAATATGAAATCATGAAAGGGTTTGCCAAGTCGATGCGAAATTCTTTCATTTTAGCTCGGTATTGCTGGAAAGGGTACCTAAGCGTTGGCATGTGTGCATTTTAAAGTTTTTGGACTTGCTATTCACGCATACTTGCGTATTTTGTATATGAATAGAAGCATTTATGCGCATGTGTGCCTGTTGGTCCCTGCCTGCCTTTCCGATGCAAATTTGACAATATTTTTGGACTTCTGAATTTCGAGCTCTGCGCACACACACACACAGACACAAATGTGTGTGAATGGGCAGATCATGGGCGCAAAAGAAAATATCATTTTTGGCCCGCGGTTGTCGCGCACCCTTCTTTTTATGATTTTGGGTTTGATGAAATATACATGAACGTTGACCCCTGCAGCAGCCCGTAAAATTTTGCCAAGCACCTGTACCTGTATATTTAAGTCAATTGACTGATCACTTAACTAGTTTAAGGAAAATTGTGTAAATAATAAAATCTTTAAAATATTCAAATATACCAAATACAAAATAGGAGCAATTATATATTTATAGTATTCATAATTTTATTGTCTTTAAATATTTAGCTTTTTAATATACGAATTGGATCTGCAGGTAATGAGGGGTCAACGTTCATGTATATTTCATCAAACCCAAAATCATAAAAAGAAGGGTGCGCGACAACCGCGGGCCAAAAATGATATTTTCTTTTGCGCCCATGATCTGCCCATTCACACACATTTGTGTCTGTGTGTGTGTGTGCGCAGAGCTCGAAATTCAGAAGTCCAAAAATATTGTCAAATTTGCATCGGAAAGGCAGGCAGGGACCAACAGGCACACATGCGCATAAATGCTTCTATTCATATACAAAATACGCAAGTATGCGTGAATAGCAAGTCCAAAAACTTTAAAATGCACACATGCCAACGCTTAGGTACCCTTTCCAGCAATACCGAGCTAAAATGAAAGAATTTCGCATCGACTTGGCAAACCCTTTCATGATTTCATATTACTCGTCCCCTCAAAAGGGAAGATATGCCACCGACTTTTGAGAAAAATTGAATTTGTGGGCATTTTTGCTTGTGCGGCCACATGCACACACAAACATTTAAACGGTACCTAGACATGAAGAGAGCATTGAGAGCACTGAGAGTAAGTGCGAGCGAGATAAAAATAAACAGCGATGCCGTTCTATCGCACAAATCATATGGATGAGAGTAAGCCACAGCAGTTTCTTGTAGAGTGAGCGAGTAAAAAGACAGCGATGCCGTTCTATCGCACAAATCATATGGAAGAGAGTAAGCCAAAGGAGTTTCCTGTAGTGTGAGCGATCAAAAGATGTCATATGTATATCTTACTCGCTCGTTGGACCAGATGCAATCCGATTTTTGGAGACCACCTTTTTTCTTCTGCATGTCCAGTCTATATGTTTTTTGGTTAGTGGTACAGCTGATGCTCCATTATCGGGAGACGTCAGCTGTCAAACGCACAAGCGTAATTTGCAATTGTCATTAGCTTGAAGTAAAGTTAGTAATTTAATCGTTACATTAAATGAATCGCATTTCACTTATTATTATTCTTTAGTAAAAATTATTATTTGAAATAAAATCCCGCTTATTGTGCACAAATGAGCAGCACTGATTTCACCAGACAGTAACTGGTTCGTTCATGAGCGAAACTGCTGTCATATCGGAGAGCATTTATGTTATGGTCTACAGAGCTGTTGTTATTTTGCGTTGAACTTTCAAAGTGAGTGGACGTACGCGGCCGGCATCAGCATTGATTCGTCGCGTAATTTTCCAACGCAAACAAAATCAAAGTGCGTGTGTGTGTGCAAACAAAAGTGCGGTGTTTTGTTGCACTGTGTTAACAGCCGAAATGATTTTAGTATCGAAAAAGCCAAGAATTCGGCAAGTGAAACCATCAAAATGGCATACGGTGCACCGCAATGTGCTCAACACTTGCCGCCTATCGGGACGCCGACGCTGCGGCAGGCGTTCGGTCAGTTGTTATCATTTCTTTAGACACAGTCGCGGTTTCCTCTGGTTCGTACTCTGCAATTTGTTGCTCACGCCGAATATCAGTGATGCGCAGCTGCTGATTAATGTACAAAATCAGGTGAGTTTTGCTCTTGAATTTGTTATTTCTATATATGTTATGTTCTTTATTTGATTGCAATGTGAATGTCAAAATGGCCTTTTGTCGCCGACGCCGACAGCGCTGCTGGCGTTGCTGCTGCTTTTCGAACATTCAATTTCGAAATTGAGCGCGTCAAAACAAGTGTGAGAGAGAGCTGTGTACTGTAGTGTGAGAGTGGGAGCGAGAGAGAGAAAGCGCTGGCAAACATTTGTTGTTATTATGCATCAGCTGCGATTTCTATGCTTTGTTTTTTATGAACTTATTAAAACTGTTAATTGATGGAATCCATGCTCTTTTCACTCAATTGATTAATATAGCGAACTGTCCTTGAACTATTTTATTTATTGGTAGTCACGTTGAAGGTTTGGACTTTGCTTTTAGTTTTTGCCAACTTTCTTTTATACCACGTGTCTTACATCGCATCATAATATTGACATTTGCTTTGGTCTTTCTATAAATTTTATATTGGCTTTGCCAAAGTCGCGTACAACAGAAAAAGGTGCTCAGCCTATGTGTGTGTGTGTAAGAGAGAGAGAGAGAGCGTTCCTTTGCTATATTTTTTGTTTACATGTGACATCCTTTAACATTGCGGGCTGCTGTTTTGTTGCTGTCCCTGGCCCCAAAATGTCGGACTCCGTCGACGTCGCTGCCGACGTCGCAGTTGCTTTTGCTCTCAGCGTGAGCTTTGTTTACATTCGCTTTGTTCAAACACACAAAGGCAATGCATACACAAACAGACCACATTAAACACACACACACGCACACACAAATATCTATGCACGTGCATACCCAGCTGAACTTTTTGGATTTGGAAACGTGAATTCTATGTAGAAATAAATTTGCGTGTACAAAGATCACGCATAATAAACAGCTTGAAAATGCAACGTTAATTTTTAGTGAATATAGGGCAGAAATTAATATATTTTCTTTACATTTTAATGTTAGTGCTTAACTATTTAAAAAAAAACATTAGAAACATTAGAAACATTAAAATAAATGTATGCCCTTTCAGAGATGATTTTTATTTGCGTGAAACTCTGATATTTGGAAAATCTTATCTTCCATACACAATGTTTTTATTTAAAGAATATTATGTTCATACTGTCAGAGCTCTATAAACGGACATCTGCTTTGAATACACATTTTCCTTAACAAGTTTCTAAAAATCCATATTCTCCCTTATTTTTTAATGTATACAGACATGTACAAATTTAAAAAAGTTTAGATAGAAGAAAAGTAAATAATAATGTGAAAATGCTTAGTTTTAATTATTAAGAGAGGTTTTTGTTTATATTCATAGAAGAAGATGACAAATGGTTGTTTCGTGATGTTCATTAAAAGTCGACATTTCAAATAGGAACATTAAAGTAACAAACATTAAATATTAAAAACTACACAGCACGAACATATTCTCTCCCTTTCTGTCGCTAACTCTCTCTCTTTCTCGCTCTTTACAATAAAGTTGATTTCCTTAAACTTAAACTTCAACAAAAAACGAAGATCCATAAACATGTTCGTCAATAAGTATTGAATTTCCCAAAGTCATTGAGATTTTTTATAAAAGTGTTTATGATGAAAAAGTATATTGCTTTCTGTGTGTAATATTCACGCGCGAAAGTTCAGCTGGGAGCGCGCTCGTAAGGACAATCCCTTTGTGAACGTATTGTTGTTGTTGCGTATTCTGCTTGTCATGTTGTTGAACTACATTTGTGATGGACCCCCCTGAGTCGAGTTCAGAGAATCCCTCAACTCGTTTTGCCTTATTTTTCTTATGTTTGCATTCCCACTATTTCTTTTAGCCGAGTCTCTTGACTCTAATTTGGTTCAGGGCCGTGTCGCGCTGCTCCTGCGGCAGTCCCAGTTAATTTGTGTCCTGGCAGCAGCAGAAGCAGCAGCGTCTTGTGTGCTTCCATTTCTGTCTCTATTAATATTCTAGTGAACACCACAGAGTCTAGTTAAATTTTCTTACACTTGTTGCATCTCTCCCACTCTCTCTCTCTCTCTCTTGGTTTTGCAGGGCGGCGAAGTTATACAGGAGAGCATTACGTCCAATATTGGCGAGGATTTGATTACCCTCGAGTTTCAGAAGACCGACGGCACCCTCATCACGCAGCTCATCGACTTTCGCAACGTAAGCGCAACAAATAATAACTCGAGACTAAATATGAGAAATGATACCAACAACCATCTTCTTTCAGGAGGTGCAAATCCTCAAGGCTCTGGTGCTGGGCGAGGAGGAGCGCGGCCAGAGCCAGTATCAGGTCATGTGCTTCGCCACCAAATTCAACAAGGGCGATTTCATCTCATCGGATGCAATGGCCAAGCTGCGCCAGAAGAACCCGCACACCATACGCACACCCGAGGAGGACAAGGGACGCGAGACCTACACCATGAGCAGCTGGGTCCAGCTGAATCGCTCGCTGCCCATCACACGGCATCTGCAATCCCTCTGCGCGGAGGCCACCGATGCCACCTATGTGCGGGATGTGGATTTGAAGGCCTGGGCGGAACTGCCAGGTAAGTCGAAGTCCCTATTTATTTACAGTCCCGCCTTTAGCAGCATCCACGAAAGGTAATTCCAACTGATTTCTATTGACTGTTCCACAAGGGAAATGCTTAGAAGTTAAAATAGATTAAAGATTCGCTATATTCGGCTTTAGTTTTATGGTCCGTTTAGCTAGAATTAGCAATCGACATATTTCATAATTGTTTCTCTTTTTTGTGATGATAAATTTCACCCACAAGCGTGGAAAATTGGTGGAAACTTTGTTTTTATTGACAACCACATTCAAATTGCAAATCCACCAGCACGTTCGGAAATGCGTGGGCTTTATCATACAACAATTTATATATTTCAAATGGGTAGGCATCAAATCAATTTACAAATCTTTAAACGAGAAATTCATTGTGAAATTTCTGGCTGGGGAAATTGTTTCTAATGAAAATCGAACAATGAATCGATGAATATCGTTTTGATCCGATCGCTTAGAAGTTAATTTCTTTAGAAACATTTCAGGAGACCTTCCATTGCCTAAAAAATAGGGGTCAGAAGAAAGTCTTGGGGAGATCAATAAAAACGTGATTTCACAATTGAAATATCCACCCTAAAGATCGAAAAATAGGTGAAAGCTGATTGTTTCCGATTGGAAAATAGTCAACATCAGTTTGTTCTATCATAAACCAAAATGGAAATGCCCATTGCATAAGCTTCTCTGAACACCTTCATAAATGAGAACTTCAAGTTCATGCTTTCCCTTGTGATAAGTTGCTGAAAATCGAATGGAAAATTGCTAACGAGCTGCTTGCGCGTATTTGTGAATTCAACTTTTACTTACACAATTTTCGTTTGCATTTTGTTATTGTTTCTTCCACTTATATTTTTTTTTGCTCACTCATTTTTGTCAACGCGCGTGGTGGTGTTTTTTTTTTAAATGTTGTTGCACGGTTAGGCTCCTCGATTTCCAGCCTGGAGGCAGCAACCGAAAAATTTCCCGATGCGCTCTCCACGCGCTGCAACGAAGTGAGCAGCCTGTGGGCGCCCTGCCTGTGCACGCTGGAGACCTGCATCGGCTGGTATCCGTGCGGACTGAAGTACTGCAAGGGCAAGAGCGTGGGGGGCGACACGTCCGGGACGCAGCAACAGCAGCAGCAGCAGCAGACGAATTATCGCTGCGGCATCAAGACCTGCCGCAAGTGTACACAGTTCACCTATTATGTGCGGCAGAAACAACAGTGCCTCTGGGATGAATGACGACGCGGCGAGCTGCAGATGCGCTGCGCCAAGCAGGTGCCACTGACGCGCGACGCTGACGGCGACGGTGACGGTGACGGCGAGGGCATGGCTGCGGCATGTGATGCAGCAGCGAGTGAAACAGCGGCAACGACAATAACAACAACAACAACAACACGAACAACGAGCAGGGTGACAACAACAACAACAAGAACAACGACCAACAAATTACGCCAACTGCTTTTGTTGGTGCAACAGCAGATGCCTTTTGCACTGTGGAGCTTTCCGGTCCATCACATTTCCCATCACCCACAACAACAAGCACAACTTTCTGGCCAGGCGTTGGCACATCATCATCATCAGCCTGATGATCATCATCATCATCCTCATCATCACACGGCGGCCGACTTGTCGCATCACCCATCAACAATGGCCGCCATCGTGGCGTGATAATGCGCATGCAACTCGGACAAGGGTATATAAAACCCGATAAACCCCAACACACATGTATTGGTGTGGACACACCTATACACCCTACACCCCCTCTCTCACTCTTCTTATGGGCTGTATATATGTAACTATGATTAGAATATTGCCAAGCTACACTTACGCTTATGCTGCTAGGTTAGGAGCTTTGATGAGCTGGAAAAGAAAGACATTTTATTCGTATTCTCATTCGATTCTCGATTCTCGTGTCTCAGTTTTTATTCCCGTTTAATCGCAAACACTTAACATATATTGATCCTTAAATTTATTACACATGCTTTTTATAAGCTGTTCAGCATTTACAATTTTATTTCGATTTTGATTCATCATTTCCAATTTTAATTATTTTTATTACCGTTGTTTTGGTTTCCCTTTACACATTTCCCTTAATTCGATTGCACTTGTTGTTAACATTTCCTACACAAATTCTGAACATTTGATAAATATATTCTTTCTGTCGCTCTTCGATTCACTTCATATTTTAATTGATTGAAATTTGCATTTTATTTTTCTTTTTAATTAATCCGTAATCATTTATATTCATCTATCACATTTAGATTGAATTCACATTTTATTTATTTTTATATTATTGTTAATGCTTTTGCTTATTCGCCTTTTAAGCAATTATCTGCCAACTTTCTTTTCTTTGCATTTTTCATATATTATTAACATATATCCCTCTTACTTATTGCCCTTGTTAACCTTTTGACTCACAATTCCTACACAAATTCTTATCATTTGCTAAATATATTCGCTCCGACTCGAAATTCACATTTTACTAATCACAGTACATTTATCAGCTGAGCTGTTATAACATTGTATTCATACTCGCATTTCAATTGTTTGAGCTCTAAACTCTTTTACATTTCATAAACATTTTCCATCAAATTCTTAACATTCACCCAATTTCCACACTCAATAGGATTCGGTTTTTAATTTAATTCAAATTCACTTTGAATAGTTTTTATTCAATTCTCTGCAGTTTTTTTCCAATTAAGTTCTCCACATATATTTATTAATTCTTTACTATTCTTCAGTATTCTACATGAGCTCTCTAACATTTTTGTCATAATTCCTATTACATAGAAAATGCTGTCTCCAAGAAATACTTACTGATTTAATTACATTTACCGACTATTCAATAACTTTTGCCGTTTCTGCCGTTAATTCATAAAATCTCATTTATTCAATAACTCTTCCTGCTTTTCTATAGATACGTCTACTATTCTTGTTTATTTATTTATTTTGTTAATCCCGAAACACTTGGCACTACCTCAAGAGTATTTTGTTAAATGCTTAATTTATATACCTGACCTTAACTCACATCCTTTTGAATTGGAAAATTCATGTACACCTTTCTATTATCTTACACCTTTCTCTCTGTTTACATTTGCGGTCTTTGTTAAATAATGGCTCATTAAGATATATTTACGCAGTTCGACAAACTTTGTTCTTTTCTGTCCGCCCGTTTCTTTCTCTTTCCACTCACATTTGTCATAATTAATGTGTGCATAATACAAATGATAGTCGCTTCATTAAATTTTCGCTTTTCGCATTTTCTCCATCCCTTGATCATATTTTGCTTTTTCATTGGAAAGACAGCTCAAGAAATAAATGTAGTATTATATATATATATTTAAAGAAGATAAAATTAAATGTGGCCTTAGCATATTTTAAGAGCGCAACTTAAGAAGTTTGTAAAATTCCAGGATTTGACACACAAACACACTCACACTCTCTCTCACACACACACACACACAAATGAAGTTGATCTGTCTGAATTGTGCTCATAATAGAAAATAAACTTTAACTTGCCATATAAGGTTAGTTTATAAATGTTCTACATATATATAGCATATATATATATATATATATATATATACATATATATATGTACTAAACACAACGACTGCCGCAAATGCTTTTTATATATATAATAAAACCCAAAGAAATGGCTGTTCCGTAAACCACAAACCTATAAAAAAATTAAAAACAAATGTTTCTTTTGTTTTCTTCTCAAAAACTTGAAACCTCTCCTCGCCACAATTTTTAAATTCCAATTATTGTTCTAAATTTCATATGGAAAAGCCCTGCCTTTACTCGTAAAATTGTATTCAAGTTTTTTATTCCGAATTATTAACTTGTCGTATCTCTTGATAATATACCTATAAGAAGCAAACAATACCAAGAACAATAATCTATTGTAAAATTTCAAGATCTAGTCTACTTAGAAGTGTTAGAATGGCTATTTTCCTATAAGCATACTACAAAAATGCAAATATTAAAAAATTGTACACAAAATTCCAACAAGAATTTCAATTTCGACTAAGAACAAAATAACAAAACAAGTTAGAAAGAAAAAAACGGTGATAATAATTTTTTCTACAAAAGCGAATGACGACAACTTTTTCTGCAATGTAAAAATGATATATGTACATATATTTATAAATATATAATAATTAGTTCTAGTATATAGTTATAAATAATGCTGGAGAACTCAACAATCTGATTCGTATAAAAATAATAATTAATCGATTTAATTTAGTCATAATAAAGCAGCTGACAAATTCTACATTTTATAAAAAACAAAAAAAATCGATATATTCCTACTTGATAGTAAATGCGCTTAAACCAATTGCGAATTATACTTGTAAACAAGTGCAAATGCAAATTGACTTTCCAGGATTGCCAACTTTTGAGAAACCGAAAAATCTTAATGTGAGTATTAAAAAAAGATAAAAGAAAAAGCTAGTCTAAGGATTAACGGAGAACAAACAGCTTAAATTAATTTTCAAACAAAACAAGAACAACTCTTATTTTCTTTCCAAAAAAAAAAACAGACTTGACTGAAAACAAGCGGAGTTGGCCACACTGTAACGCTTCCAAGTCCGAAAACGGCCTCACTCCCGCAGCTGCTGCTCGTATCCAAAACAAACAAGCTGCATCCTGGCGCTGCTGCAGTCGAGTCGTCCTCTTGAGCTAGTGGCAAATCCTTTATGCGATTTGTAATTCATGAGCAAGCGCGCACACAGATTCTTATCATTTATTTTGCAGCGCAAATCGGTATCGAGTGCCACACACAAAGAGATAGAGAGAGAGCGAGACAGGAGACAGGAGCGAGAAGGACCTGAACCTGGTTGGGCTATAACTATATTCATGGCAGCGCTCTAGGAGGTGGCGACGATAGCTTAAGACGTGCGGAAACCAAATCGGCGTCGTAGAAAATTGAATTTGCTGCCAGCGGGAAGCACCAGAGGTGTGGCGGGGGGAGCGCAAAAAGGGTGGGGTATGGGCTGTGAGTTTTGTTGTATTAGCGACCCAGCGTATTGGGTTTTGTGCTCTTGACGCGGGTGCAAACGTATGTGCATGCCTAATGAGCCATGAAATGCCAAGGATTGCGTCCTTACAATTTTTTTCTTCCTCTTTTGGGTAATCAGCGACAGCTGGTCACCGCTTGACGCCTGGCCCTGGCCCGCCCACGCATTGCCTTTGACCTCCATCTATACATATATATATATATATATATATATATAGATGTATATATGTAGTACTATATATGCCCAGCGAAGACTACATAATTACAGCGAAGAGGGCTGCTGGCGCGTAAATCAAACAAAATCAACTCTCCTCGCAATGCTCTTAATTAAGTTTACACTTTCGCAATTCGATTTTCTTTGCGTTTCGTTTTGATAGGGGATCCAGTAGTCAGGGAGACCAGACGACAGCCGACAAATTTGGCGGTTTTGCTTTCGACAAATATGGCATTAGGGTAAATAAAAAAAAGAAGCTTTTTAATGTTATTAATACTTTTATAAGTTTGTTTTAATGGTACTAGTATTTATTTTTTAATAATGATCGGTTGGTGCCATTATTGGTTCTATTATTATTAAAAATATTTGTATAATTTAATTTCTGTTTATGCAGAAAATACTTTTTGACTTTCTTCTCTTGAGAACACTCGTATCCTGGCCTGTAACTGGTAAGTAAATTTATTAAATTTAGCTTATTTTCTATTGTAATGTTGCTTTTGTGCTGATTTTTCATTATGATTGATTCGATCATATTTCAGCTGAAGCAACTGCTTTATCTTAATCAAAGCTCTCGATCAAAACTATTATTTTCTATCCACGGTCCCCTCTAAAGTTTAATTCAATTAAAACCTTCGGCACTCTTAAGCTAATCTTTAAACGTCATCTTCTTTTTCATTTAAAGATGTAAATACACATTTTTCTATTCTTTTATTCGGTTCAGGCTTTAACCCAGCTAAAAGCACATTTGTTCGAGATTTTATAGAATTGATTTGTTTCATAAAATTTGCATATTTAGTTTGGCAAACACAATATGCTAGCGATTTGTTCCCGCAGCTATATCTATATTTATATGCAAAATCTTTTCATTTCTCAATTCGAATGATTATAAAAGTAAAAGTTTTGTCGCCTGTGGCAGCCTCAGCTGTTGGCCAATGTTCCCGACAGCAAACGAGTAAGACGAGTGCTCAGCGATGCGTTGTTGTTGTATTTTGTATTTGCATCTATATTCGCCTGTATGCGTGTGTGTGGGTGGGTGTGTGTGTGTGTGTGTGTGTGTGGATGTTGTGCTGTGGCCATGTGCAGAGTTTTTCGTATTGACTTTTTCGGGTCAAAAGGCGGCTGTGTGCTTAACATTTGCATAACTACTTACACAAGCACACACACACACAAACACTCATGTACATATAGTGAATGTGTCTATGTGTATCTCAGCATTAAATAAATATCACTCATACGCCGTGTGATTATCAGAGCTGCCAAATAGGCTCAAGCACTTGTTTTTCGGCGCTGCCTTGACGCTTGTCAAAAGTTCAAGGCTTATAATTTATACAGCCACGCCCCCCCATATACCAAGCCAGCCCACCAGCATTAATTTTGCTGGGTCACGTAGGGCAATGAGCAACTGCAACAACAACAACAACTACAGCTACAGCTACGAGTACAACAGCAGCAGAGCTGATGACAGCCCGACAGCATTTCAAAAGTAATTTTCACTTGACAAACCGACGCACTGACACATTGACTGACTGACGCACTGACTGAACGCCGCAGACATTTGGCTTTAGCATTTGTTTTATTGTTATTGCAAGTTTTAACAATTAGCGGGCGGCCAACGGGAGCGTGGTAACAAGGAGCATATTCCATGGAACACTCACAACATGCAAATTACGCCCGCGCCTAAAAGCGGGCAACAAGTTTTTGTACTCTTTCGACCGCGTTCCGAGTGGAATGCAATTTAATGAATTATTACTATATTTAAAAGGTTTCTCTGTGCTTCGGGTAAATAGCCAAAGGAGCGCACGAAGGCTTTGTCTTTGAAATATGCTCCTGGAATTACAATAACAACTTTCTTGCTGCTAGTCAAATTCCTGCTTTGAAATATTTCTTTATAAATTATTTCGCGAATTTGACGCGTAACAATTTTAATGAATTTCAAATTTAGAATTAACCAGAAACAATGAAGAAAGAAATGTGTAATTATAATCATTTTAATCGTAAAAAGTATGTGGAAAGGGATTTGTGGAATGCGTGCATCCGTTTTCAGTTTTTTTGCCATAATTAAAATTGCTTTCCATTTAAATTGCTTTAACTTAATTAGTTATATAGTTGTCATTTTTTAAGTCAATGAATTAATTTGTGATGGCATTCAAATTAATTGCTTAGTTTTTGTGTGCTCGAAAGAGGAGAGCTATGGCATATACTGTGTTCCAGATAAGGCTTCTGGCTAGGAGAAGGTATTATATATATCTATATACATTAATACTTATATAGAAACTTATGCACACCCTATGCCGCGGCTGCTTCATAGTATAAAAAGATGTTCCTAACCTTTGGATTTATAATCTAATCATTGGGTAATTTTTAGTAGTTCAAGTTGACATTTAATATTTAATATTCAACCTGTTAAAAATATATGCATAGGTTAAATGTACGAGAATCTACATAAGTCTTACAAGCTGTGCTTAACAATGTTGATAAGGAAACATCTTGATAAACGCGTTAATACATTCTAAGGCTCTTTTAGCCCCTGGGATGGGCGCATTCAGACAGAATGATATATGTAACATTTATTCAACTTGATCATACCCACTTTAGGCACTTTCAAAGCATACAGGGTATACAATCGCTCTTGTCATGATTATCTATTGGTTTATTGCGTGCGCTGTGGGCGTGTCTTCAGCCAAGTTAGTTGCCATCAACTGCAATGCACATAAATCAATGACAATCAAAATTCATTTCGTTTGCGTTGATTTATTGCGTTTGTTTGATTTGGTACAGCAACCGTCAGATAGAGGTACATCTATGTAAATGGGGGCTACGTCTTTATTCTCCTTATCGACAATGCATATTAATGGCCGCTGTGAAGCTGTAACAATGAGGGATCAGCCTTTGTGCGCACAGCTTTTGCTTGCCTTTTGATATTTGTTATTTTTTCCCTTTTTTTCTGTATTTTTTTGTATAAATATTAAATGTCTAGGGAGGAGGGGCGGGGTAACCTTTCTGCCGAATCATCAATCAATCAAACGCGTGTGATTTGCTACAGTTCAAATTTCGCTCTCAGTTCAATCGTTCAGGCATTCAAGCTGAAATATAAATATTTGCTTTTTTGCAAAGTACAAAAGCGCCTATTCAATGCGGCTCTTCCGTCCGCCCCAATTGAGGCGTGGCGCACCTTTTTGCTAGAGCTCAAGTGCCGTGTGCGCCAGGTCGAGGGCTTAAGCTCGTCCGTCCGCTTGTTCGTTCGCTCGCTCGCCTGATTGACATGGCTTACAAATGAAGGCCTCAACAGGGCAGTGCTGGAGTTGGTCAGGAGTATGACCCCTGACCGAAAGGATAAAAAATGCGAAGGCAACTCCAGCAGCAGCTGTTACAGTTCTGACTGCCTAATCTCCTTTGCGACGCACAGGAGGCAACCTGTTACATAGCTGCCCCACAAGTGCCCCATGCCAGAGGCCAAGGATGCAGGACTACGGCCTACCACCTAGCAAATGGCATGGGTAATGAGGCTCAGTGAAATTATTTGGAAATTCGGCAAGTTTTTAAAGAGAGTAGACAGCAAAAAATTTAGCTAAGTATTTAAAAGCAGGTGTGATCCAGTCGGGAGTGCAAGACTAGAAGATACCTTAAATCCAGCTCTAAACTGAAGCTGTAAGCGTATAGACTGAGGTTTGGTAAATTGCCGCCGCAAGTAAGTTATTCATTTGAGAGCTCTTTCACACCTTTCACATAATTCACCTCATTTAGTTGGGTTCAGACTCATACCTTATCAATTACCACCCTTTTTTCCTTTTAACATTAACATTATAATGATTTAAGGAGAATATGCAATTCCATTATTCCTTTTGCCAGTTAAGTAGCCACAATTTTGTGATAGGCCAATGTCAACCCGGCTCCAATTGGCTCCAGCTGCGCCCTGGCAGACAGCTTCTTTTGAGCGGCTTCCGGCTTGGCAACGCCAGCTTCGACTGCCGATCCGGCTGCTTTGACTTGTTGCCAAAACAATTTATGCAGCATTTTGGCCAACATTTTGCGCACAATTGGAAATTGTGCAATTGCATTTGCCCAGCTGTGGACTGCCACTAGGCAGCGGCAGCGGGAGATGGAGAGGGAGAGGGCGAGCGGCCCTGCAGGCGCCAAGTGTCGACAGGAAGAGCTCTCGGTGCTGTGCCGCCAGCTGCTGCTCGAGCTTAGCATATTTATTCAATATTCAAACTAGGCAACAGTTAAATTGTAAATAAGTTTCGGTTGCCTTGTTCACGCCTCAAGTTGCCCCTTCTGCAAGCCGTTATTGCGAACAATGCAACAATGCGGCTGCTTGCCTCAAACTTTAATGAGGGGCCGCATAAAGCGGAAGTGGCAGGACAATGCGACAACAGGCAACAGCGACGGCGACAGGGATGCATAAATCCCTGAAGTGTTTCACTTGGCTTCGTTTTCGCTGCACTGCCTCAAGTGCATTTGCTAATGACAAAGTCAAACAGGCGCGCAAGAACGACTTCAACAAACTTCAACGCTGCACAGTGGTTCAAGATGCGGCCACAACTTTGTTACCAGTAATGGTTGTAACTCATATGATCAAGTGCTCCTTTTTGGCATATTCTTTTAAGGGTTCAGGCAGGTTTAAAGGTTTTCAAGCTGCAGGGATTGACTAGGTCTACACAGTGGTACAAAATGTGGTTTGTTTACTTGAAATTATAATCATTTATTTGCTTTATATATTATATTTCTGCTAATATTGAATGTCTTTTACTATCATATAAAAATGTATGTAACTTTATATATACCTTTTTATAGGAATAAATATATTAAAAGAAAACCAAATGTTACATTTTGTAAAAAGAAAAAAAAGTCCTCCAATGACTTGTTATGATATAAAAATAGATGAAACGTGTTCTTTTTAGGGAAAAACAAAATATTAAATTCGATTATCTTTGTATATAAATCAATTTTTCAATAGACTTTAACCTAATAAATTTAATTCAATAAATTCAATAAATTTAAAGAGCTTAAAGAAAAATAAAGTATGAGGTTTAACTAAGAGTGTTTAATGTAAGCAACAACAGCTGCGTGTCACTGTGCAACGTGCTAAGTTTAGTGTTGCATGCTTTTCAGCACGACAGACAATGCGCCTTTTCCGTTACTGTTAGTCTGTCAGTCGTGTGCTGCCTGCTGCCTGCTGCTCCTTGTTTTCCATCGCTTGGAGTGTGCGTGCAATTTACGCGTCCAGCGTCGAGTGGCAGCCGAGGCATGCCACAAGCTGCAGGCGATGCCATTGTGACCAGTTGCCAGCCGTTGGCGGCAGTAGGCATAGTCAGGCAACTTTCGTTCGTGTGTCTTGTTGGCGCCAAGTGTTGAAAACGTGTTAATTGCTAACATTAACAACAATAACAACAACAACAAAAACAACATCAACAGCAATTGAAATAACAACAAAAACAAGCAGGCGTCAGCTTGGCAGCAACAACAACATTTCCATATGCCCAGCGGAAGTCGTGCGTCCACCCCCAAATGCTCCTCTTTCTGCTGCTGCTTAAGTAGGCGCGACATACAAAAAAAGGGGGCAAAGAAAGTAGCCAAAGCTGTGCGCGGAAGTATTTGTCATGATATTTATCGCATAAGCCATTTCTCTTGAGTAGGCGGCCTCGGCAAACGGAAAATTGTGAAAATTTAATTGAAAACGTTGCCTGGCGAGGACGGACACGTGCCAGGAGCGGCGGGGCGTGCAGGCGCCGGCATGGCGGGACACAGCAGCTCATCAAATATTAAAGGCCTTTTTCTCATTTGCCGCCGATGGGAACTTTAAAATATCATATAAACAAGGGTAACAAAATATTTAAAGGATTTAAAAATAGGTCATCGATTGTTAACATTTTTTGCTCGTTTGCCAAAGTCTCATGTGCATTAAATGGATTTTTGTAAATAATAGTTGTTTACTCTGTAGGGGCTTCAAAAAATAAATTATCGCATTTAGTTTTTTTAATTTGCACAAAATGCTGTTTAAGAGTTCCCAAAAAAACTAAAAATGAAATGGATACATATTTGTGGAAATCAATTTCTCTTTATCAAATAATATTGTTTTTCTTGCAATTTAGTATGCAAGTTTCTTAAAAATTTAAATATATTTGAAGTGTTTGGAAAGCTGTTGAAAATTAATAATAAATAAAAAATATAAACATAGTAGTAAATAATAGTTATAATTTATAGCTGGATCCGGACCTCAAGCCAGGTAAATAAAAATTTAATAATAATAATCAAAAATACAAATAAATAAATTCACTTGTTGAACAAATATTTTTTAAATTAAATTCCGAAATCATTTTTTCAAAGTCAATTATTTTTGGGCTTTTGTTGCGCTTTCTGCAGTTCTGCCCGCCGGCTTCTGCCTTGTCATTTGTGTTTTTTTAGTGCCGCATTTTATATTTGTTTCTTTTTTTTATACTTCTCGGATGGCATTGTAAAGTTTTTATTACCGAACAAACGACGCTTGCATTTCATTTAAAAAATCACAGCCGAAATGCTTTATCAAATTATATATTCTCATGCATAATAGATTTGCCCAAAATAAAAAAGGAATCAACTTTAAAGCACATACATTTTTAATTAAAAAAAGAAGAAAGGAAAACAGTTGCAGCAAACGTAAAAATAAAAGAGCCACACAATATCTCAAGCACATAGTCCTTTTTAATGGGCGGAAAGAAAAAAATCGGAGACAAGAGTGCATAAAAAAATGACGACGACGGCCGCAAATTAATTTGTTTATTTAGGCGGTTTTTTTGCAGCTGCGCCGCGAATCTTTTGCTGACGATTTAAAAAGTCTAGCCTTTAACATGAAATGTAAAATTTGTTTTCATAAAAAAGGACCTGTGCATTAAATGCCGAGGTGCAGCGTAATAACATTTACAAGCACTTAGTTTACACATAACCTCAGCAAAACTAAGCAGTGAAAAGAAGGGCAAGGGAAATGGGGCAGAGTATGAAATTTGCATGCAAAATATGCGCGAGTTGCCAGCAGGCGGCGTTAAAAAATACAAATGTTAGAAGAAAACCCAACCAGCTTTCCAAAGCCGAAGTTCGGATACTCTTATTCCAATGGAAGCTGTGCGATATGGTAATCAGGATCTTGGTAAGCTATTTATTTAAATAAAACTCTAATTAGAAAATACAGTTTATATAAAGTAAACAATGTAGTTCTTGATAGCTCACATGGACAAAGATTTACCAACAGGATAAATTCTAAATATAGTATTGCCAAATAAAGAAATATGTAAAAAAAATATTTTTTTAGCAGAAGAACTCTTTAATTTATTGAAAAAAATACAGAGAAATGCTTATTAAGAACATGTTACTATATAAATATAAATATTAAATAAATATAAATAAACACATATATATTTAATAACAGGCTTCTCTAGATTTGTCCATGTCAAACAAATTTCTAAAATTTTTAATGCCTTCTGATAGGGTATTAAAAAAAATTTGCTGAAATTGCAAATGACAAGTTTTGCACTAAGCAGCAGTACAAATAGACGAGCAGAAAGGCTTGTGAAGCTGACGGGGGAGGGAAGTGGGCTGTTTAGTGGGCGTGGGCACGATGGGCTTTGTAGTCTCTGAGTATGTGTGTGTGTGTGTGTGTGTTGGGAGGCTTGACAGCTACATTGACACACTTACTGCATGATGAAGCAAAATGAGTGACAAACTGACTGCGCAACGTTGTAAGAGCTGCTTATTAAGCGCAGAGCAGCGTTCGCTGCTGTTGCAAGCGTTTGACATGCCGCACAGCTGCAGCAGACGCGCCGCGTGTGCCACATTTCCGTATAACAATTTCAAGTAGCGACCCCAAAAGCAGCTCGCCCAAAAATATATAAATGAGCACCGAGTAGCGCGCAAAAGTTCAAGTAAATAAATGGGTTACTCTCTCTTGAGGGGCCCCGCATCGGTGCCGCAACCCAAATCAATGTCAACGGTTGCCATTCTGAGTAAAGCGTGTGGCGCACAATACTCTGGGGCTGAGGCAGTTGCCGCACGTGCCTCCAGTTGATAAAGTTGCCGCGTTAACAGCCGTAAAACTTGCCACACGCAAAGGGTTTAGACGCACCGTTGAGATTCCGTTTGCCGGTTAACAGCAAAACTTTTCCCCCTCTGCTTTCAATAAATAACAAAATGACAGCAACAATCGGGCCAAAACAAAAGAAAACTCACCAACTTACGCCAACATTTTAAAGCAGCCTTCTAAATATATTTTGGCTGACGTAATCGATTAATGAGCAAGTTTTTTTGTTATATTCCACAAAATATATATTCTGCATTTAAGGGTAAAAAACGTGATGAATTTTGATTAAAGGTTTTTAGTCTTGTTGTGGATATTAACAAAGTTGGGAAATAATTGATAATATATGAATAGAAAAATTCACTTTGATTTGATAACGACAAATTCAACAACAAACAAAATACATTAAAAAAAAAAAAAGTGCTCCTTCATTTGCTTTTATATCGATCGACAAACCATAACTAAAAATCTGGCATGTAAAATAGTACAGTTTTTAACATTTCAAAAATATATTTTTTATGCACTTACAACTCTCGAGCTTACAAATAAAAGTGAACAATATCCTTCTGTTAATAGACAATTTTTCTGAGTTACTTTGAATTAGTCTCTTTAACAATGCAAAATTGTTAGCTGCTTATCCTGCCACGGAATTAAAAATGGCAGAAATGGCGCGATGACATGCAAATGCCTGCGCCATGTTGTCATTAATTTGCCAACATCCAACCATTGAAAGGGGAAATAAGATGTAAGAATAATACAGGCGAGAGAGATAAGCTTGCTGATACCCTGCAATCTACCATCATTTAGAGAAATATAATCAGAGATCAAAAGGATTTTTTTGTCGATTAGTTACGAAACTTAACACAAATATTACACAAAATATTACAAAGAAAACATAATGAGAAATTTTATTTTAAAAGGACAAAGGAAGTTGTTTATTAGCACATTTAACAAACACAAATAAATTTGAATATTGAAAATATATTATAATATCATATATATATAATATATGTAATATAATCTGTTTTATATAACTTACTTACTTATTTTTGTGACTTCTTAGACTCTACACAAAATTATGTCGTAGCACAATATACCCTTTTCAGCGCGCATTTGAAGGGTACAAACACACATACATGCACGTCTCCGATTACTGTGAGGCACTCTTGATGCTGTTGTCAGTCGCTGTCGCTGCTGTTGCGCTTTTAACGAGCGCCATTTTTAAACAGGCTGCCATTTTGACATGAGTTTCTAATGCCGTTTGAAATATTGCACATACGCAACGTTGTCAGGCAGCCAGTGCGAATAGTTGGCACACGTCCGCAACTCTGCAACTGCAACTCCCATTGGCTATGTCCGTATTGTATGTTGCAGTTGCAGTTGCCAGGGCGCCCAGGCTTCGATTTCGCCAACATTTACTTTCAATCAAGTTGAAGCTGTACCCAGCTCTGCTCGACTGCAAATCTCAATGGGGAAACAAAGAGCTCAAGTGCAAATGAAATGAGATGCGATGCGATGCGCTGCGATGTGATGCGAAGCGAGTTCAACCAGCAACAGCAGCTGCAGCAGCCATTTTGAAGCTGTTGCTCTTGTCAAACTGTCGTAAAACTTTCGTCTTTGCAATTTCATTTACGCTGTTCACTCTTTGAAATATGATTTTTGTTTTGTTTTCTTTTCAAGTGGCATTCCAAAACAATACAAAAGCATAGCCAATGCAAAGCCATGTGTTATCCTTGAGCAGAGCCATGTGTGTTAACCATGTTCTAAAAATAAATTTCTGACAAATTTTGTTCAAGCCTTTATATAATGTAATTCTTTATGCAACCAGGGTTTTGTTGTAAAGTGTATAAATATGAAACTTTTCTATTAAGTAATCAAAGCAAAGCTCAATTCCTAAAAGCTTCACAAGCATTTATGCATCTCAGCTTTCTTCATGTGCTTCAATATTTTTTATATTTATTTAAAGATGAATATAAAAGAAATTCATTTCTAAGGGTTTCCCAGAATGTTAAATATGCAAATGAAAAAACTTCGTCTATCAAAAGGGAAATAATTTACTTTACTCAACGCAACTCAAAAATTGATTTAAGACAAATAACATTTTTCGTTAAAAAGCAAACAAATTTTTTAGCTGCGACTTGAATTGCAGAGTTGAAATAAAAACTTGTTGAATTTCTTTTACAGAACGCGCTAAGTTTTTGTCAGCGGCAAAAAGAAAGCTGTGTTTAAGTTACCTAGCCAAAAACAAGTCTAGTATGCTGCATATTTTTGCCAAGCAGCATTTTCGTGAGTGCATTTTGACATATTCACACGCTTCGCTGAGTACACAAAGTTAATGGAAATGCATGCAGCCCAAAGAACGAGATGTTTATTCATATCTCATATCGCAATATAGCCTGAGTTTTCCAAGGCACATATGTGTGTGTGCTTGCGTGCGTGTGTGTGTGCGTTTAGCCAGCTAAACAAGCTTGAAGTGCGCGTGCAGTATACTGTGCAAAAGTGGAAACAATGGGCCAGGTTCGCTTAGTGTTAACTTGGCCAACTTTGGCAGCTGTTTTTCTGACTTTTTGCTTTTTGGCCCTTTGCTGTGCCACCTGCTGTGGGCATTGTTCGGGCCTGGTCCAGGCCTATGGCTCAAGTCTGCCTAATTGCATGGTATCCCACATTGATTATATCGATTTTTGCTAACAAAATTTCATAAATTTCTGTCTTTGCAGCTGCATTTGGCAAATATTTATGTCTAGCTGCCGGTTGAATTTGGTTTTGGTTTTGAATTCGATTTTTAAGGCCAAACACAAAGACCCAAGGCTTTGGCTGTTACTATAAAAATTGATGTACGGCCAACGTGAAAAGGCAAAGTGAAAGAAAAAAAAATTTGGACTATAGAAGAATTTACCTGATGTTGATCACTGCAATAAAAAAGGTTGTCAATGGAAGTGAATTCGCCCTGGTTTGTCTAGGCAATGTTGTTTTTTCACATATTTTATTTTTTAAGTTAAAAACCTCGTGCTTAGTGTGCCGATGCTTAGCTCATCGCGCTGGTTGGCTTAGAACAATTTGTTAATATTTAAACATATTCCAGACCTTCGTTGTCTAGTCCAATGTTGAGCAATAAGTTGCAAGGCAGTATAAAGATTCCAAGTTATTTTAATATTTATTTATTTCCATTTTGTTTTTTTTTTTTTATCGATTACTTATTGATATCTATGCCCAGTTCGCATGCCGATATACAAGTTGATCACAAACTCATCCATCCTTCTATTGACTCTCCCAACTAAGTCTAAATATTCTATACATTTACAATTTCCGAACTGTTTAAACCCTGAAGGACACTAACAAGTGCTTTGCCTGAAGGCCATTCACGTATTCCCCTCGCTCGCTGGATTTAGTCGCGCACCTGTGGGGCAGTAATCACACTTTGTTATTTCATTAACGCTTTCATTTGGCAGAACGCGCCTGTCACTGGCAATTACAAAGGGAAGTGCAGGTGGAAATGGGAGCAGAAACCGGAAATCCAACTGTGTATGGCGTACGCCTCTCGATGACTTCCATTTTGTAGCCACGCCCATTGGCATACGGCGCCTCACACATTAATTTCGCCTTATGAAATCTTTTGCACATTAAATCGTCTGGATGCGTAACCCTTTTTGCTGGCAACGCCCAGCCGTGAGGGCCCCGCCCCGACCTCACGGGTGCGACCGACCAAAAGTTACGCATTAAAAACCTTTTTCTTTTTTGGCTTTTTTTTTTGTTATGCTTGAAAAGTCGTAAAACTGAGTTTTATGAATGCGATTAAGCGCGTGAACTGCACGAACGCATATTTCACTTCGCTGCGCTTCCATCTCTTTCACACGGGGCCATGTTGCTGTCCCTCTCCCTCTCCCTCTCGCTCTCCTTGTCCCTGTCTGACCGTGTTCGGCGTCCTAGTTTGCTGTTGTACCCGGAATTTGTCATTTTTAATGACTGTGAAAAGAATGCGCTCGTAATTACATGGCTAAAGTAAAAATAAAAAACTCTCTACTATGTGGCTGGCATTTTATTGTAGTGTGTATCATAAATTATTTTGCTTATTAAATACCCTATAACGAGAAGAGTTAACACATTAATCACTTTGTCAGGCACCATCAATGCACAATGTGCTTATAAACAAATTAAAGTAAAGTGCAATAGGTATAAAACGAATTATACCTGAATCTGTCAAATCAAAAATGTATTTTCAAAGGTTTCTTATTCAAACATTTAACTTTTCAAACTTTTTTGTATTGACTTAATAAAATGAAAAAATTTTTTTTAAATATATCTTTCGATCGTTTTGTTTTATTAAGATTAATAATGGTATAGAAAACCTTGAAAGTAGATTAAAGAAAGATATACACAAACAAATAAATAATGTTTGTTTCTCCTTAATTATTTATATCATATATGTTATATATATGTTTATATATTTTTTTTTATATATAATTATTTTTTTTTTTTTGTATTATATATATCTTCTATATTTTGTATTATATATATTATTTATTCTCTTAATATTAATTTTCTTTGCTCTGCTCGACATAATTCCCAGTAGGGCAACCACTCTTCGTCCTGTCAGCGCAAAAAAGGTTTCATTTAGCGCTTTGGTTTGCCTGGATTGCAGTTATAACTAAGTAGCATGAAACCAGCTAGTGTGGTGCAGTGGCACACACACACACACACACACACACGCGCGAGAGGCACACCCGCCCAGCACTCATAAGACCCTTGCCCGCCGCCGTCTCTTGGAACAACCCTTGGCGCAATTTGCTATTGTTCTCTCTCAGTGGCAGAGCCACTACTTAAATCCGTTTCCTCAGCTGCTTGTCTTTCATTTCAGTTTGCTTTTCAGCGCGCTTGTCAGCGACGTCATCCTTGTAGGTGGTGGCGTCCGTCTGTCCGTCTGTCGGTATGTCGGCATGTCCTGCCATCTATTCGTCTTGATGTCTGTCGGTCGCCCGTTCGCCTGGCTGGCTTCGCTTTCTTTCTATTTGGCATAGCATTCGCACTTAAGTGATTTTGACACTTGTCCCACTTTCCATGCGTTGATTTTTGTGTCAGCAGTACTCAAGCAGCGCACACGCCCCCCGCCTCTGCAGCCAGCTGTAGGCTGCGTGAATTGTTGTTGCTGTAGTTTTCCAGCCGCCAGCTGAAGTTGTTCACCTTTCAATACGCTGCCGCTGCCCGGGCAGCCACTACAGGAACTTCTCTTCATTTTTGTCTACCAGTTTTTTTCTTTTGCTCGTCGCAGAACTTGCATCTAAAGTGGCAGCAACTTCAGTTGCCAGGACTTTGCTCTGTGTTTCAATATCCTGTTCACAGGCTGAAGAAGTGTATATGGGCTGTGTTCTGTCCGTATAAAACGACGGAGACTTTGAACTGAAATATTAGTTTTTACTGGTTCAAAAACAAACAAATGCCTCATCTTGAATGCTTTTAATATAAGTATATTCAGCGGTTATAAATTCAACTAATATGTTTTAGGTTGGCTTGGTTCAAGGTCTTGCTAATAACAGGGTATTCGTCGAGCCCACCCCATTGTTCTTTCTCTTTTTTTATTTCCATTTCTTTCGATGCGTTCGCCTCTTTTATTTGCATTCGTTGTAGTTGTAGTTGTTGCTTCAGTTGCCATCATTCTGTTCATAAAACACGACGTCATCAGCGTCTTTGGCTTGGCAACCAACAACAACAACAACAAAAACGACGCCAACTGAAGTGCACTTTTGTGGATTTTGCTTGTGATTTATGTGTGAGTTAGTGTGCCTGTGTGTGTGTGTGTGTGTCTATATGTGTGTGTGAGTGTGTGTCTGTGACAACAGTCGCTCAGTCTTGTCAGCCAGTGTCTGCTTAACTGTTTATCTTGGCCATATTGTTGTTTTGCCTTTTGAGCTTTGGGCTCAGCTGCTGGCAGAGCTTGCTTACAATATAAACGCATTAAAAACGATTTGCTTTTTATGGCCAAGCAATGCAACTGGTTGCTAACTGTTGCTTTCAAATGCTCTGGAAGAAAGGCACAAAATCGAGTCGGTGCAGGTCAAGGCTTTAATTTATAGACACATATTTTTCTTTTAATAAAATAAAAAAATTAATTTAATCAGCTCAATGCATTTATTTCTTTCTAAATTTATGTTGAATATAATATTAGAATTCGAACCGTTTTGGTGCAAAATCTTGATTTAAACAGATATTTAAATGCGTAACCCAAAAAGTAAACCCACTTTTTGCGTGCAAAAACTTGTTGAAATTAAATCATTTCCTGTGAACTCAACGCAGCTTCAACAAGCGCAACTTTTACAAAAGTTTTGACGCACGCATTTTCTTTTTTGCTCCAAGCTTTTCTTTTGCCTTTTGTCAAAGTATATTTTACAGCACACACAGGCACACAGTCACTTTGGCATTAAAAACTAATTTTATTTCTAATTAATTTTGACGTCTCGTCGTTTGTGGTTAAATATTCTGGCACGCGAAAAGTCGTTCTCTATGCCTTTATGGTGCGGGCTCTGAGGCGAAGTCATTAAAAAAGTTACCAAAGACTTTCCCACACACACACACACACACACACATACGCAGACGAACTTTTCTTGAAGAGGTGTGGGTCGCCCATGTATGTATGTGTTTGTGTGTGTGTATATATATTTAGTTGTCAGCGTCAGCCACGTCGCACATTTTAAATGCTTCAAATGAAATTAACAAAGAAAAAGCAGTAAAATGTCACCGCAGCAGGTGTACATATGTAATACACACATAGACACATGCACACACATGCACATATGTGGTTGTATGTTGGCGAGCCAAAGCCTCATATTATCCAGAAATGGGCGCTTAAGTTGACAGCTTTTGCGAAATTTTCAAATAAAGGTGACTTTGTTTTTTTTTCTGCCTTTTTCCCTCGAAAACTTAAGAGCATAAGAAGTGATGAAAAACCACACGGAATTAAATATGTGTATATTTTAGTTTGTACCATTAAAAAAGAGCATAAAAAAAGGTTGGGCAACTTGGTTGAACTGCGTTGCGTTTCGGCTCTTAATTTTTTGGGGCTTTTGCAAAAAGTTTGCTTTGCCATCAAAGCGCTTGCAAATTAGAACTCTGAAGTTCTTTATTATATATATGTAAAGATATAGTTATATTTATATATACAAGCAAAAGCTGCTCTTTTTTAGGTGTCTTTTGGCAGGCTTTATAAAACTTTAAGCTTCACTTAAAGTGACACAGCTGCAAGGTATAAAAAGGTTTGAATTAAATAAATACACAATTATATTTCATATGAATGCACTTATTTAATTATTTACAGAAAACTCGGTCTGGCTCATAAATTTGGAAGTTTGAACTGAAAACTGGATTCGAGAGCTACAAGGCTGGAAAATTGCAGGAAAATAAAAACAAAGTAGATTCGTGTCACGGTTTATATATTTTGGCTTTATAATTTGATATTTTTGGTTTTGTGTTTCAGATAAAAATATATTTTATTTAATATAAATTTGGGTTTTTAAAGGTAATTTGTGCGTGTCACGTGCCTGTTAGCCGTTTATGACATGGCTGACAACAAAATCCAATTTTTTATGCGCTTTCAAAAACAGTTCCCTTTATTGTTGTACATTACGTACAATCTGTTTGAGTGAGCTTCCGGACGGACAAACAACTGACAGCAATCAACAAAAGTCCGACCAAAAAAAAAAAAAAACAAAAAAAAAATAAAATTAAAATAAAAATACAGTTTATTTATAAATGGCACATCGATTGCAGGCATAACTCACTTTGTGGCACAATCAAGTGTGCCACGCCCACGACAGACCAGCACACACATTGTGTGTGTGTGTGTGTGTGTGTGTGTGTTGCAGCGACCACCCGTTGACCACTGTTGACATTGCTTCATTTGCACATTGTGCATGGCAAGGACTCAGTTGGGGCTCTCGCTTTGTAATTGTTTCATTTAACAGCTTTTAATTGAATATTTCACGCGCGTTTGTTTATGCGCTTAAATGCATGAGAATCAACAGGAAAAACAGCAGCAACAACAACAACAACAACAGGCAGCACATTTGCAATGATAAATTGTTTACACGCTTTAAGTAAATAAATGCATCACGATATCTGCCAATTGCTTGCGACTATCTCTGCTGCCAGCTGTTGACCATTCAGTACAGCCGCCTGTGGCATGGTCACTGTTAACAATGCGCCTAATTGCCACAGGCCGCACGCACAGAAGCCGCTCAGCAAATGCTCTGCAAAGCTGCCACTTAAAGTCGTCACCGTCCTCGAACCTGCCGCATTGTTTATTAGTTTTGATAAAGCCATAAAATGACAGCAGGTCGCCCTCAGGCAAACTCCCACACACACACACACACACACACACACAAAAAACAAAAATAAACAAACAAAAAATAAACAAACAAACACTGACACTAAGCGCTTTAAGATTTGACCTCGCTGCGGCTTTTTTATACCATGTACTAAGAGCACTGTGCCTATAGGGTATCATGTATTCATATGTAACAAGCCAAGCTAAATTTTAGATATCTTATTTAAAAAAAAAGAAAAAAAACTCTTCCTCAAACAAATTGTTTGTGCATTTGCATGGACTCTGCGAAGTCAGCGACTGTAAGCGATACAGCTACTAACATAAGTTTGTGTGTAATGAATACATAAACGGATTTATTTTAATTAAATTTTTTAATTAAAAGCATTTAACATAGCATAAAAAAAAAATATATACGATTTAAATACTGAATCTAGGCCGAAGAATAAGTTGGAAAAACTAGTCTTTCAAAGATTTGTGAAAATATATTATTTATAAACTGTTCAGCTTGTGGCCAAAATAAAAATATGTAAATATCTTGTACACGAAATTCTTTAAAAAACATTTTTTTTAATTTGACATGCTTAGTTATTAATTTTCCAGACAGTTCTGGGTTTGTCGCTGTAAAACTTTAGACTTACGAACCGAACCGAAGCACTCAGCTTAGAACTTAGTTTTATTGAAAAATTTATTTTAATTTTGTAATATAATTATTTATTAAAATATTTTTTTAATTTTTTTTTAATGTTTTTATTTATATATTAATTTTTGTAATATATTTAATTATATTAATATTAATATAGCATTTATTTGGTTTTCGATTTCTTAGTATTTCGATGCTAGGCCCTAACGAATGGCATAAATATGCTTGTTTCAATCGTAAATAAGTCCCTCGAGCGATAATCTTTCTAAATTTCAGAAAAAATACTTGCAATTTTCCGTAAAAATACTTTGTTTCCTTTAACTGGCGTTTTTTAAGAAAGAAAAGATAATTTTAAACAAACACATGCCTTTTTTGCAGGTTTTTTTTTTAATATTTATATAAAGATAGAATTATAGCCACCCTCTGGCTTTTGGCAGGGTATCTCTAAGGCAAGCTCTACTCAATATCGACGCGTACCTTTATGTTGTTGTTGCTGCTGCCAATGTTTGGCTTTAGTTTTTGTAGTGGTATCAAAAATGCCATTGCCGCTAAACCTTTGAGCAAACGCAAATAAAATGCACGCACACACACAGGCACAATCCGTGTTTGCCTATCCATGTCAGCTGTTCGAGGCTACCTTTCTCTTTCTATGTGTGTGTGTGTGTGTGTGAGTGGGGACATTTTGTTTACGCTGCTGCGGGGCTTGTGTGAGCTCTGTCCGTTTGTTTGCATATATTTTTCTCTATGTACCACCCAGAGAAATAAGCTTCAAATATATTACGCATACGCCGCGTTGCACCAGCCAAAACCAACCATTTGGTGCAGTTGCAGAAACAAAATGAATGTGAAATACCAGCCGGTAAAAGGCCGAAACTTCCTTTAAAGTTCAAATATTTGGCATGCAAACTTTTTTGTTTCCCTCGAAATGAAATCCATGCCAAAGAATCTGCATTTCAAGAACAAGTTTAACTTCTTTACATCAGATATTATTGATCCCAAAAAAAAGTATGGATTTAAAACCTTGATGTGGAATGTATTTTTGGAACATAAAGAAATACATTGCATTTCATTTCAATTAGGTCAAATCGAAATTCGCTTTTTAACCACGCTGCATACTTAGCGTGTTGCAATTTTGATGTTCAATACTCGCTTCATTAGCTATTCAAAACTTGCGGCAAGTATATCAGGCGGGATTCATCATCATCAAGGACTTGCTACAAAATGAAGCCATAATGTTTGGCTGCGCATTTTGGCTGCCTTCATTATACTCCCTTCCTTTCTCTATCCCCCCCTCTCTCCCCATAGCGCTGCCTGCCAGTGCCTTTCAGTTCATCTTCCTTTTGTTGGCTTTCTCTGGAGCTGTGCAGCGCCTGGCAAAACTTATGCTACCACTTTGTTGGGATGAGGCCGCTTGCAGCGTCGCTGCCGCATAAATTAATGCAAATTTATTTATGCCTCAAAAATATGAAGCAAACAACAGCGGAAATTTCCAAACTGACTGCTTGTGTGTGTGTATCTCTGTATGGGTGTGTGCATCAGCCAGGGGAATGACGTCTTGTGGCATAAAATGCTTTCCACTGCATTAGGCGCACACACACACACACGCATACATATATCACTTAAAGATATTGTTGGCGTGTGCAACAACAGCAGCAGCAACAAAAGCTCAACGGGTAAATATCATGCAACAACAAATGTCACTAGGGTCGGTTTTATGTTGGCATCAGTATTATCGATTGGCATAAAAAAAATACAAATCTAAGTTTTGACCCAAATCGACAAAAATGGGGTCGGTTCGAAAATCAAAACTTTGTTGATGATTTTTTGGGAATATCTCGGGTAAATATCGCCTGATTTTAAAATGTTATACCTTTTTGAATTTGTACGGATGCCTACTATCAACTAGCATTCAAACATTTTAAAAAACGAAGGGTAAAAAAATGTGGTTGACCAAAAACTGATTAGTTCGTTAAGTCAACCTTTTTTGATGATTTTTTGGAATATCTCGGCCAAATAATGTCCGATTTGGAAATTTTATACCATTTGGACTAGTAAGGATCAGTAATATCAATTGGCATCAAAAAAAATGAAAATCTAAATTTTGACCAAAATCGGAAAAATGGCAAGGGACATCACGTTTTTTCTAAAAATCGGGGTCGGTTCGAAAATCAAAACTTTTTTGATGATTTTTTGTGAATATCTCGGGTAAATATCGCCTGATTTTGAAATGTTATACCTTTTTGAATTCGTACGGATCCTTACTATCAACTGGCATTCAAACATTTCAAAACTCGATGAGTCAAAAAACCTCTGCTAGGATACGGCCGAGTTAGGTCCATTTTCCTCTTTGAAAATGCCCTTATTTATTTTGTTGTACCTGAATTAAAAATGGTTTGATCTTTACAGATCAATGCAATGGACTTCCATCGATTCTATGGACTTCTACGAATCTAAAAGGTCATTGCTTCCAGGATTCCACTTTAAATACACTAGATATAGCTACTTTAAGTTTTATTAAGCTACTAACATGATTTATGCTAGTTTTTGTATAATTTAAAGATAAATAAATAAAATATTAAAATCGTATAGCCAAAACTCTTGTTTTGTTATTTATTATTTCAAAAAATTAACAAATCAACGGTCTTTTAAATACTGTAGCATACCGAAAGAATTGGAGGTTGTCAGCGCTGGCTGCCGAAATTTTTTCTTAAATTGAGCTAAAATACCAGGTGAACAGAAATGTACCGAAAAATGAATCCCACAAACTAAGTTTAGGTTTTGCTTTTACCTGAATGCATAGATTTTAAATTAAGAGTCCATCATCACGACTAAGCAGTTGCAAAAAGCCGTCGTTCATAAAAATCAGTTACATTTTGGAAAATTTACGACAGTTTTCATATTAGTAGGGGCATTTGTCAGGGACTGGGCGCCTTACAAGCCAAAATTTTTCGCATTTTTGCGATAATTTGGACGGAAATCGCTTAAGTTTTGGAAAAGTTTTATGCTTTTTATGCTTTATCGGCAAAATTGTTGATTAAATTGATGATTAATAAAAAATAATTGGTAATCATTTGTTAATAGTTAATGCTTGTACCCCATTCAAAAAACACCGCTTAGTCAAACTAGTGTCAACTCTCTACAAATTCATAACCTATTCATACAACTTCAACTTGCTTAACGCTGCTTGAGAAAACTGGAGAAAAGAAGAAAATCAATTTGTTAAGCTTCAATGGGAATTGCTGTCAACGTGGCAGCAGCTTGGCTAGAGACCCAACCCCATCCCCTATTCGATGCTATTGTGTGTGACTGACAAAAAAAAAATGTATACATATATATATTTGCAAGGATAACAAGACAAGGTGCCTCCTGATGTCTGCTGTCGTTTGGGCTAGTGCAACAAAATGACTTTTCTGGTTGCTTGCCAAATGGTCAACATTTTATACGCCTTAAGCTTGCTCCACGCGCTGCTTTTTGTACTGCATGCAGTTTCCGTTTCCGTTCGGCTGCCAGTTGACTTCCGTTGCGCTTGTCACTTGTTTTGCATGTCGTCACGCGCTCGTCCTGCACTTTAACTGCACTTATCTTGGCCCAGTTCACATTGTTGTTGGCCATTTTGTAGACGTTTTGTCGAAAATGTCAACAAAATGCGAACGAAAGACACACATTAGCCGCATATATTAGGAGGGGCGAGAGAGTTTGTGTGCGTGTGTGTGTGTATTGTGCCTGCTTTTTATGTGTGCTTGCCACATCATCAATTACACATTTTACAACTTCTGACTGACTGTCTGGACGTTGTGCAGAGGGGGTGGGAGCAGAGGCGACGTGCTGGGCCACTGACAAAACAGACATAAATCAAACATTTCCCACGTTGCGAAACAATTTCCGGCTGCATGGCAGCTCAAGACTGACGCCAGCCATGTGTGTGTGTGTGTGTGTGGGCGTGTGTGGGAGTGTCTATCTTTTTGCACAATTTTATTTATGGCATCCGCCAAAACACACACACACACAGACAGGCGCTCTGTGAGAGACAGACAGACACATGATATATAGACAAAATGACTTCAGTTAGAAAATTTACAATTGCTTTTACTTGATACATAATTGTTATTGTTGTTATTCTTGTTGTTGTTGTTCTTATTGTTGTTGTTGCTATTATTGTTGGCTGCTTTGGCGCTTTTGTATTGCATTTTGATTTGTGGTTTACAAGCTTTTGCCTGGCTCATAAATTTGGCTTATACAATGTGTGTACATGTATATGTAAATGTTTATGTATGTATATGTGTCTGTTCGGCCGTTTTGCATGCTATGTTACGTGTGTGTGCGTGTTTGTATCTGGCTGGCTTAATGGCAACTGATATGTGGCTAAAAAAGTTGCACTACTCTTTGAAATATGAAATTAAATGCAACACCACAAAAAAAACATGCTACGTATACGCAACATGCTTGTAATTAAAATGAAATCAAATCTTATTCAATTTCATATTGGCTACCACAATTTCGTTTTAACAAAAATTGTTTGGTTTGTGTTGCTGGAATTGAATTCAATTGATTTTGGCCTCGGGGCAAATTGATGCTTTTGTTTCAGGCACGAGCGCATCGCAACAATTGCTGCTATTTGTGGCAAGTGAAGGCGCCCTGCCACCAAGTTGGCTCAATTTGTCACACACAAAACTTTAAGCAACTCAAAGTTGGGGGTGACCCTATAGGAATGGCACCTTTTGCCATTGCCAATTTACGCTTTATATACGAGTCTCGTTCGGGCCATTTGTGACAAGCCACGCAAGCTGGCGGCCGGGCAGGCGGCAGGCAGGACCGATTCAATCAAGCCGAACCAAAGAGCTCACAGCTGCCGCTAATAGAAATCTGTATAAGTAAACCTATTAAACGCTCAGATACCCTATTTATCATTACTCTACGTCCACTTTCTACATGCTCTACATCAACTTATTTGTATGCTTTCAGAAATCTTAAAGTGACGCAGACAAAAGACAATATAAATATAATTATTTTCTTTGAGCACCTGGCAATTTCTCCTTATGAAAGAGAATACAGGTAAATACCTAAAAATCTCAGAAAAATCTTTAATTTATACTGACAATTCTTTTGCTCTCTCCTTTGCATTTGTTCTTCTGAAAGACCTTATACATTTTTTTTCGTTTTGTTAATTCGCACTCATTGGTTTCCCTTTTTTTTTAATACTAGAAGTAGTTCTATAAATACTTTAAAAAAAAACTAAATTTTGGGAAATCTATATCTATTCTAGTTCCTATTATTTCCTTCTCCACTTTCTTATCAATTTTGCGTAATGGTTTTAATTCGATTCTATAGGGTATTTTAATGCTGCCATTTGTTTTCTTCATTATTTTCATTATTGGTCACATTTTATGATTGTTCTCGGTCCTTGGCTGCCTCACTGACTGCTGCTGTGGCATTTGTGGCATGCAACATAATTTAATATGCCCTTCACTCGCCTTCGGTTTTATGTGCTCTCTCTCATTGTGCCGCTTTATGTGTTTATTTGGCTTGAAAGGGTTCTCCATGGAAGACTTAAGCTTCTCCTTTTTTTTTCCTTCCAGCACATAGTCGACAGTCCAACTCAGAGTGCTTAAATTATTTATTAGACATATTCTGGAACAGACTTGAGTTATATTATTATGATTTTTGTGCCTAGCAAGTGGCATATGGCGCTTAGGGTCAAGCACATAAATTATGAGCACACTGGCAGACCCATGAATCTAATCAGAATGTCAGCATTTATATATTCACAAAATGTGTTCCCAAAATTAATTTCACCTTTGGATTATCTTTGAGTAAAAATAAACTTCTTTAGTTGACAGCTTTTATAGAGAGCAATCAAGAAAAGAAACTAACAATTAAAAGATTTCCCTATTAGACAAAAATTAAGTGTTATTTTCTCTTCACAATTCTGAAAGTAGGCGGATTGAGCGTGAACTCACATTCTGGAACGCCTGCAAAAAATTGATTTGGCAAACTTCTTTCACATGCTGTTTGTTTGCAAACAATTTAATTATTCATTGACCTTATTATTTGCACATGTTGCCAATTAAATGGACAACAATAACAATAAATCGATAACACATCTATCATTAAATTATGCAATTGAGTATATTAAATGTAAACCACTTGAATATATATTCATAAATATGCCAAAGGATTTGCGACTACAAATGGAATTTGTCACAAGTAAAGGCAAAAAGTGGGAGTACATTTGAGAAGCAGATAGGAAGGCGATTTGAGCGGGTGGGCAGTTGTTTATGAGTGGAAAACAAATTCTGGCAGTAAATTGCAAGTTGATTTCATGAAATTTATTTGCAAACAAAGAGCCCGAACTGCAATTCATTGTGCCAGTATAAGAAAATTTACGATATCAACCTGATGTATCAACATGTATGTAGGTAACGTGTGCACTGACTTCCCATTATATCTCTCTATCCCTCTCCCTCTCAGTTTCTCCGGTAAATTGGGCAAATATTTATTCGCATTTTTGTATTGCCTGCTTCAAGGCGCTCAAACATATGCCCTGAACCATCCAACTGGACATGCGTTCTACCATCTGCACCTGACGTCTGCAGCACTTAATGTTTATTTTAATTGCTAGCTGAAGGCTTTGGACAAGGACACCAACAAGGTTAACTATAACGAGAAGTTGCCTGAGCCCTCTCAAGCACTTGCGTCTAGTAATTTACTTGGCAATCTACGAGAGACTGAGAGAGAGAGAGAGAGAGACAGCGAGAGAAAGACAGAATAAGAGATCTGAAATGTGTGTGTTACGCATAAATTAGCAGCTAGTCGTAATTGCGTATGCAAATTAAATTTTATATGCCACAGCAAATGACATTTAAATCATAATTTAAATGCATTCATTATTTATTGTGCTCGACCTCTCTCATATTATTTTTCCTAAATAATGCACATGTGCAGAGTAGCGAGAATGAGTTGTATTTAAGGAAGTGAGCAAGGAAGCAATTGAATATATATATATTTGTATTCTAGTCATAAAAAGAATATATTCTATTCAAATCGCTTTTAAAAAAACCTTCAGCATCCTTTATTATTAAATTGTTAAAATGATTTATTTTGTGAAATTGAAGAACTTGCCTCTTATAAGCAACCTATCTACATGATTTTCCGTAAAATGAAACGTTTCACTTCCACCCAACTTTCACAGTATTGTGTGGAACAAAGATATACATTTAAGCTACTCATATGCAGACTTTTAATTTCATATACTAAATTATTTAAAATGTAATATAATAATTTATTAAGCATATGCATTATGCAAATTGACGCTAATTATGGCAATAAACTGTCAACCGTTGCTTACCTCTTGGTTTATTTTAATGCCAAAGAATTTGTTTAGCGACTGGTCTAACACTCACATGAGTTGACGGTCAATTGCTGGCACTGGTATAGGATTCAAAATAAACTGCACGACAGGATAATTGAAAGTGACAAACAAACTAACAGGCACGACTAGGCAACTAGGCAGATCATGGCCCAAGGACAAACTAAAAGTGGCCTGCTGTTAATAGATTTACGGCCATAGATGTGGCGACTGTTAAGTAAACATAAAATTTTATAAAGCTGGCATAATTTCCGTTCTGTGATGATGGTCAGTTGTGTGTGTGTGTGTGGGCAGGAGGGGTTGTCCTGTGAGAGGCCTCAAAATGTCCATCAAAATGTCAGCAGGCATAACTGTGGCCGCCGTAGCAAAAACTGATAAGATATGAAAAGCAATTTACGTAAACTGTCAACGACAAATTCGCTCTTGCAGTGCACAGACACATAGACAGGCGGGATGAGAAGGGAGAAGGCTGTGGGACAGCCAGAAGCTGCGGAATTAAATTATCAGTCTGGTAAATAAGGTATTTATGCATGGTGTATGTGGCATTTATGGCATATAATCAGCGTGTCAGTCATAGTTTTCTTATTGCTTGCCAATTTGTTGATGCCACATGAGAGAGGCGTGGCATGAGGCGAGGTCTCTGCCCCCCTCGACTAATTGATGCGCCTGATGATGTGATCAAAGAACAAACATTGTCCATAGATGCTGGAAGTGTAGACACTCCGTTTGGCGTTCTTAATCCAATTGCAAGTGCAACCAGCATTCACGCAGATTATCTTGTGATCGCCCCGATGCATCATCAGCAGGCTGTGCGCCCTGCCGGAAACGACCTTGAAATTGGCGCTGCTGTTGCATTTGACCTTGTTCTTGTACCAATCGAAGAAGCTCAGGTGATGCGGCCGAGGTATTAGCTTCTCCTTGCCCTCAAATATAGCTGGCCAGTTGACATAGTGCTCGGAGTGCTTGTAGTGCGATTCCCTCAAACTTTCCTCCAGATCAATAAAACCGGAGACCTCAAGTCCCTTTTTCGAGCGCATTACCAGAAAGATAATGGTCTGCAAAATATAGTAATACGTTCAAATTTTCAAATTAAAAAAATGGCATAATTTCTACTTGCCGATATTTGTTTATTGAGCAGCTGATATTCCCGGTTGGCAAACTCCTGGAGCACTCTATCATTGCCGTCATAGGCCTCGCCGAAGAGCGTGGATTCGCTGATGCCACGTGGATTCAGCATAATCTCAAGTTTCTTGCGCTGATCCGCGTATTCGGAACGGCTCAGCAGGCGACCCATGCAGCTCTTGCCACACGCATTCTGTATGAACTGCCTGCTGAGGCTCCAGTTGCGCAGATAGCGCACATCGTGGATATTGATAAAGTGATCCAAGTAATCCTCATACGAGTTGTAGTTCAGCAGCGTCATGTCGTCCGCCTTTGAACCCCAGGCGCATTTAATTACCAAGCAGCAATACAACTAGAAAACGAAACGAAACACAAAAATATAAAGCAACTGCTTTAAAGGGGAAAAACCAAACTGAAAGCTAAACGGAAAACTCGAAAACCATAAACAATCATTTCTCAAAACTGACAGCAAAATCGTTTCTCAAAGGCACAACTTTACTGGGCTATTATGTAATTTTTTGTTTTCGTGCCGCATATAAAAATAATTAAATACTCTGCGGCACACACTCACACACACACACACAAGTACACACACTCGCTCGCTCGTGCTGTAAATTTAATAAATGGAAAAACTTTACAATGCCTCTCGCCAAAAGTTGTGCATATTTTCAATTACAGTTTTCTATGACGACGACTGATGCACACAAACGCACACACACACAATTACACACGCACATGCACACAAATATTAATACACATTTTCCCAACACATATGAAACTAATTACTTCATCAACATTTAAAGGCGAGCGGCATATGAAAATTCTCCTTTTTCAGCCTGAGCGCATGCAACGAATTTTTTTCTCCTCTTTTTGTGGCACAGAACTTTTTGCTATTATGTTCGGATTCTGCAAAATATATATCCCATGTAAAGGGGTATATTAAAAGCTGTTCGAGAGTCTGTGGTAGGCATATCTAACCTGCCTTGTTGCTGCCTTAAATATTCATCTCTTTTGCAATATATGAATCGAATTCAACGGCAAAATCTACCTTATATTCATTTTATTTATTTAATTTATTTGTTTATTAATTACATTAATTTAGTCACATCGACTTTTCAGTTGACAGCTGCAAGCCTCAATCGGGTTTGATTATTTATCGAATTTGGAATGCATAAAGAAATCGTGAAGCACCTATTTTGACACTGCTCGACTAGCAGATACCCTTTATATATGGTTATATGCTCAACATTTTGTCAGTTTTCTGCAGCTGAATATACATATACTACACAACCTTTTGGCCCGACTATTATTATTATTATAACTAATTAAATTATTGTTATTCAATTCTTATTTAATTATATATAGGGTATATTAAAGTCTAGTAACACAATTTGAACAACAAACTTGTTTTCATTGTTAATTTGCTCAAAAGTTGATGCTGTTTACAGGGTATCTCAAATGCCAGCCACTTGATTTATTGCGTATTGCTTTCTTACTTATTTTCAATTTTAGCACAATACAAAAATGTAGACTTGTGTGTGTGTATATGTGTGTGAATTCACGCTATTTAAACACGCTTCCCACTGTTTGCTGTTGCTCCTGCTGCTGCTGTCGCTGCTGCAATTAACATGCTGCTGCTGCTGCTGCTGCACTTGAAGCTGACTCTGGGAGCTGTTGCAGTTGAGGAGTGCGACCATGAGGATGTCGCCTGCTGCTGCTGCTGCTGCTACTCCGTTTTGCGTGCTTTGTCACCATCTTGCTGTTGGCCGCCTCCTTCAGCGCGTAAATTGCTACTTCGCGGGGCTGCCAACTCCCCTTTCCTCGCACACCCCACTGTGCTGTCCCTAGCTGCTGCACAATTTTCCCTTCTTCTTCAGTTTTCTGGCACTTCCCCTCGTTGAGGAGACGCTATTGTTTGACTTGGTCATTAGTAAATGTACTTTGTCGCAGCGTAAAAAGGAGTTAAGTGCGCACTCTAAGGATTTATGCGACTCCCAGTGTGGGTGTGAGAGTGTGTGTGTGTGTGTATTTAAGCTGCTAGTATGGAGTCGCTTTCAATGCCTCAATGCTCAGCAGTTGCCTTCAGAATGCGTTAAGTGCGCATTTCTGAATGAATGGGCCAAACGCTGTTTGGCAATTGAAAGGGTTGAGTTTAAGGTTGAGATTGAGGTCGAGCTGGCGACTGAGGTTGGAACACAACTGGCATAGCTTTCATTAGTTTATGGCCAATGTCTATTATGAGCATTATGAATGCTATCGCAACAGCTGAGACACAAACATGAATTGGTTTGTTCAATGGACATTTTTTTAATAAATGTGGTGAGATAAATAAATGCAACAGCTGTAAACGCTTGCTCTTATAATCAATTTTGTATTCGAAACAGACTTTTAATAGTTTAAAAATTCGACAAGAAAATAACGAAACAAATACCTAACAATAATGACCTTAAATAAAATAGCCTACATAATAAAAAAATATTAATCTATCACTTAAAACAATTATATATTATATATTATTATTTATTATTTATTTTTATCATTTAATTTAATTTTTTAATTTAAATCAAATACCAAATTAATTATATTTAAATTTTAAATACTGTAATTTAATTAATTTCAATCGACAACCCATCAAAAATCGTCTGAACATTTGCACTGAAATTGTAAACGAGAACATTTGATTTCCAGTCCTAGTTTATATCGAAGCCAACTGCTATGTCACGAATATCTAATAGCATGTAATGTGCACACTTGACTCGTCTTGGCCCTCGCCCTTTGCCCCTTCCCTTTCCTAGACCATTCCTTTGGAAAACACAAGTTATCAAGTTGCCATAAATTGTAAACAGAATATCTGCTGCCTTCTTTGCCGTGCATCTTGCCAATCCAATGAAATCAAAGCCACATAAATTGAACAAATAATTCAGCGCATTCCCCAGCCCCCGCACTCTATATAGCCCCCCGCCCCTTGTGGTCAATTGCAGTAAATATGGAACGCTTGGAACGCAGCATCAAGCACAGCGAATGCAGCTGGAGACAAAGGCGCCAGTACAAGCCAAAGGCAAAGCCAAAAGAATCATCACTTAGAGCTGACCGCAATGGCAGCCAAAACACACACACATATACACCCATATACACACACACACAGACATACATAGACACTCAGCCAAGTGGGTGCTGTAGCCCGCAATCGATCAAAAGGAATTATGTCTCAACACAATTGTAAATAAATCTTTGCGGCCATGTGGACATTATGTGCATGTTGAGGCCAAAAGGCTTGGCCATTTCGTAGTCCTGACCACAGAGACCGCACACACATACAGAGGCACAGACACAGACACAGAGGCATGCGGATAAATCCTGCATATCACATCTATGAAGATTGAGTGGTAATGTGTGCAAATCTAAAACTCTCTGCCAGAGCCCTGAGCCTGCGCCTGCTGCTGCTGCTGCTGCGACTGCTCTTGGTTTCTCCCAGTTTTGCCCAGCTCAGATCCTGCTGTTCGTTGTCCTTGTGCTGGCCGTTGACATGTTGGTAAATTGGTCCTTAGCCGATTGCATCAATTGCTGGAACATGGAGACAACGGTTTCCGTTCCTTCATCTCCCCGCCATACATTTGGTTAGTCCTGGCTGCCTTGTCCCATCCGCTGTACAACTAGGGAATTAAGTCTAAATGCCGGAAATTAATCTGCTCGAGGAACACAAATGCAATATTATTCAATGAGATCTTACAAGTGTCCTTGTCATTAGGAAATTGCCTCGCCTCGGAACATCGGGTCCTGCGGCTGCCAAACCAAATTTATAATGCGCATCGATAATGATTTGTTATTTAAAGCTCAAATAAATATCCGGCAATTTTGGGGGGCAGAGCAAATAGAACGAAATACACAAAAACGAAAAGGAAATACAATTCCAAATTAAAATAAGACACGCGCGAGGCACATTCAAAGTGGTTGTTGTTGCTGTTTACTTATCATGTGGCACGCAAAACCACAAGAAACTTATCGGCACATAATCAAGAGGCGGCAGCAGGCGCAGGATTTGAATTTGAGCATGTGAATCATTGCCCAAGTTTTCTGTTTTCTTCTGTATTTTCATTTTGATTTTCTTTTACAACATTAATTTGTTTCTGCTGAAAATGCCAGGGGCTTTGTGCAATCAGCGCGAGGACGAGCCGCACGGCCGCTGTCTTGGCAGCAAAGCCTTTTGATGCTGTCGGGGGAAATTCGGAAATTCGATAGCAGGAAATGAATCGGTCGACAATGCGTCGTATGTGCAACGCTTGGCAACAATCGCAATAGCCTCGGCAGCAAAAGCAACAGCAACAGTTATGTGAACAGCCATTTAGTCCCTTGGCGTAGGCAGCAGCAGTCGCAGTAACAGTCGCAGCAGTAGCAGGGGCAGCAGTAGCAATCGCTGCAGCAAACGTAGCAGTGTAGCGAGTTTTCACATTCATTTCCTATCAATTTTCGCCAACTTATATATAGACATATTTTTAACGCTGTTTTAAAACTAATCGAAATTTTTATAATAAAGCTTGTAAGCTTAAATCAACGTTAGTTTATGTACTACAATTAAAAAACTATAAATATTTATAGATTAAAACTAAAACATTAAAAAGTTAGTTAGGTGAGCAAAAAAATCTATTTTACAAATAATTATACTCTATTTATCTTGATTTTACTAAAAACAAAACATATATATAATATGTATTACATTTTATATATTAAATATTATTCATTTTATATTTTATATTTAATAATAAATAACATTTATTTAATTAGATTTAAATATTCGATTCAATTTTGCGCTTTAACGAAATCTATAAGATATTTTTTAATAAAATTAATTCATTAAAAAAGATATTTGCATTTGGTTGAAAAAAAGGGCATTGCAGGCGATTTCTGGAACTAGCCTGCATATAAATACATTTCAGGTGATACGAA
>JAWNPB010000146.1:0-49758 GCA_035045355.1 Drosophila lacicola | reverse complement strand
GTTACACCACGTTTTTTCGCAAATTCGGGGTCGGTTCGAAAATTAAGACTTTTTTGATTATTTTTATTGAATATCTCGGGTAAATACTGTCAGATTTTGAAATGTTATACCTTTTCGAATTCGTAGGGATCCCTACTATCAATCTGCATTCAAACATTTTCAAAATCGATGGGTGAAAAAAAGTGGTTGACCAAAAACCGATTCGTTTCTAAAGTCAACCTTTTTTGATGATTTTTTGTCATATCTCGGCCAAATACTGTCCGATTTGGGAATTGTATACCATTTTGGACTCGTAAGAATCAGTACTATCTATTGGCATCAATAAAAATCTAAATTTTGACCAAAATCAACAAAATGGCAAGGGGTTACATCACGTTTTTTCGCAAATTCGGGGTCGGTTCGAAAATTAAGACTTTTTTGATTATTTTTATTGAATATCTCGGGTAAATACTGTCAGATTTTGAAATGTTATACCTTTTCGAATTCGTAGGGATCCCTACTATCAATCTGCATTCAAACATTTTCAAAATCGATGGGTGAAAATAAGTGGTTGACCAAAAACCGATTCGTTTCTAAAGTCAACCTTTTTTGATGATTTGTTGTCATATCTCGGCCAAATACTGTCCGATTTGGGAATTGTATACCATTTTGGACTCGTAAGGATCAGTACTATCGATTGGCATCAAAAAAATAAAAATCTAAATTTTGACCAAAATCAACAAAATGGCAAGGGGTTACATCACGTTTTCTCGCAAATTCGGGGTCGGTTCGAAAATTAAGACTTTTTTGATTATTTTTATTGAATATCTCGGGTAAATACTGTCAGATTTTGAAATGTTATACCTTTTCGAATTCGTAGGGATCCCTACTATCAATCTGCATTCAAACATTTTCAAAATCGATGGGTGAAAATAAGTGGTTGACCAAAAACCGATTCGTTTCTAAAGTCAACCTTTTTTGATGATTTTTTGTCATATCTCGGCCAAATACTGTCCGATTTGGGAATTGTATACCATTTTGGACTCGTAAGGATCAGTACTATCGATTGGCATCAAAAAAATAAAAATCTAAATTTTGACCAAAATCAACAAAATGGCAAGGGGTTACATCACGTTTTTCGCAAATTCGGGGTCGGTTCGAAAATTAAGACTTTTTTGATTATTTTTATTGAATATCTCGGGTAAATACTGTCAGATTTTGAAATGTTATACCTTTTTGAATTCGTAGGGATCCCTACTATCAATCTGCATTCAAACATTTTCAAAATCGATGGGTGAAAATAAGTGGTTGACCAAAAACCGATTCGTTTCTAAAGTCAACCTTTTTTGATGATTTTTTGTCATATCTCGGCCAAATACTGTCCGATTTGGGAATTGTATACCATTTTGGACTCGTAAGGATCAGTACTATCGATTGGCATCAAAAAAATAAAAATCTAAATTTTGACCAAAATCAACAAAATGGCAAGGGGTTACACCACGTTTTTTCGCAAATTCGGGGTCGGTTCGAAAATTAAGACTTTTTTGATTATTTTTATTGAATATCTCGGGTAAATACTGTCAGATTTTGAAATGTTATACCTTTTCGAATTCGTAGGGATCCCTACTATCAATCTGCATTCAAACATTTTCAAAATCGATGGGTGAAAATAAGTGGTTGACCAAAAACCGATTCGTTTCTAAAGTCAACCTTTTTTGATGATTTTTTGTCATATCTCGGCCAAATACTGTCCGATTTGGGAATTGTATACCATTTTGGACTCGTAAGGATCAGTACTATCGATTGGCATCAAAAAAATAAAAATCTAAATTTTGACCAAAATCAACAAAATGGCAAGGGGTTACATCACGTTTTTTCGCAAATTCGGGGTCGGTTCGAAAATTAAGACTTTTTTGATTATTTTTATTGAATATCTCGGGTAAATACTGTCAGATTTTGAAATGTTATACCTTTTCGAATTCGTAGAGATCCCTACTATCAATCTGCATTCAAACATTTTCAAAATCGATGGGTGAAAATAAGTGGTTGACCAAAAACCGATTCGTTTCTAAAGTCAACCTTTTTTGATGATTTTTTGTCATATCTCGGCCAAATACTGTCCGATTTGGGAATTGTATACCATTTTGGACTCTTAATGATCAGTACTATCGATTGGCATCAAAAAAATAAAAATCTAAATTTTGACCAAAATCAACAAAATGGCAAGGGGTTACATCACGTTTTCTCGCAAATTCGGGGTCGGTTCGAAAATTAAGACTTTTTTGATAATTTTTATTGAATATCTCGGGTAAATACTGTCAGATTTTGAAATGTTATACCTTTTCGAATTCGTAGGGATCCCTACTATCAATCTGCATTCAAACATTTTCAAAATCGATGGGTGAAAAAAAGTGGTTGACCAAAAACCGATTCGTTTGTAAAATCAACCATTTTGATGATTTGCTGTCATATCTCGGCCAAATACTGTCCGACTAGTATACCATTTTGGACTCGTAAGAATCAGTACTATCTATTGGCATCAATAAAATATAAATCTAAATTTTGACCAAAATCAACAAAATGGCAAGGGGTTACATCACGTTTTTCGCAAATTCGGGGTCGGTTCGAAAATTAAGACTTTTTTGATTATTTTTATTGAATATCTCGGGTAAATACTGTCAGATTTTGAAATGTTATACCTTTTCGAATTCGTAGGGATCCCTACTATCAATCTGCATTCAAACATTTTCAAAATCGATGGGTGAAAATAAGTGGTTGACCAAAAACCGATTCGTTTGTAAAATCAACCTTTTTTGATGATTTGCTGTCATATCTCGGCCAAATACTGTCCGATTAGGGAATTGTATACCATTTTGGACTCGTAAGAATCAGTACTATCTATTGGCATCAAAAAAATAAAAATCTAAATTTTTTATTTATTTATTTATTTTATTTATTTATTTATTAGTGGTCGACAAAACGAGTGTCTTCCTAATTATTCAATACATTATATTTACAATTATGAAATTTAGATGCTAAAAGCCTAGATAGAGAACACAAATTTCAAATAGCATCACCGACCGATGGAGGTGTTTTATTTGCCAGTCCGGCCAGCTGTGCCCCTTTTCACAGCTAATTTTGTCAGTGACGCTATTAGAGCCTACATCTAAGAAGAAGGGTGTAAGTAGGAAAAAGTGCTCTTAAGTAAAATTAAAAATAATCTTAATTTGCTATATTATTTAAGAATATATCATAAATAGGAGAAAAGAAAGTAAAACGATTGTTAATAAAGTAAAGAACTGTATGCTAGATATACAGAGTGTTAAGTAGATAGGATAAAGAGATAGTATTGGGAAAGTAATGGGAAATCACCGACCCGGTGGGGGAAAATTTACAGCCTGTCCGGCAAGCTATGCCCCTGCTCATAGCTGGGAATGGTCAGTGACTTCCCGAAGGTATCCTGAAAGCAACGATTTTATTAGGGGTAGAGAAAGTTCGGTAGAGAAAACGTGATGCAAACTATTGTAATTTTTACATAGCACGCGAAAAGGATTGTGCATAGCGTAGTCTGTTGTGCACGTCGATAGGAATAAAGGGCGGTAATTTCTGGTTGGTCTAGCCGGAACAGAGAATTGAAGACGCCCTAGCAGAAAAGGAGAATCTATATCGCCAACAACCAACTTATGTAGAAAGACAACACCGAGAATTGTCCTACGGTTGGTTAACGACGGAAGGTTAAGAAGAAGCAGCCTGCTGGAATGGGATGGCAACCGAAGATTAGGGTCCCAATTTAAACCTCGTAAGGCAAAAAGCAGAAATTGCTTCGGAACAGATTCAATACGATCCTGGCTATTGTTATACTGCGGAGACCAGATGCAAGAGCAGTATTCAAGGATAGGGCGAACAAGAGAGATGTACAGAAGTTTCGTTATAAAAGGATCGTTAAACTCTTTAGACCATCGTTTAATGAATCCAAGTACACCTTTTGCCTCATTAACGATGGTATCTATGTGAAGATTGAAACAGAGTTTAGAACCAAAAAGAACGCCTAGATCCTTAACTGTTAGTATACGTTGCAATGGGGTATTGTCGATTGTATAACTGGCCAGATAAGGTGTAGTACGATTAAATGTCATAAACATACACTTTGAACAATTCAGATGCAATTGATTGGCCGAGCACCAAAGTTGCATAGCGTTCAAATCGTCTTGAAGACGAGAATGATGTAGGGGATTGGTGTATGATAGAATAAGTTTCACGTCGTCCGCATACATGAGTACACGGGCATGGGATATAACAGAGGGAAGATCATTTATAAAAAGAGTAAAGAGTAAAGGTCCAAGATGACTACCTTGAGGAACACCAGAAGTAACGTGAACCTGTTTAGAGTTAGTCAGCCTCGGCATTACTCTTTGGGTCCTACCTTTTAAATAAGAACTAATCCAAAGCAATAGAGACGGAGGGAAACCTATTCGGTCAAGTTTAAAAAGTAAAATGTCATGGTGCACGGAGTCAAACGCCTTACGGAAGTCAGTGTAAATGACATCAGTTTGCATTTTCGAAAGGAAAGCATCATTTACCAAGGAAGTAAGCTCAAGCAGATTGGTCGTAGTTGACCGATTCTTTAGGAATAGCGGACAGTTTTGCAATGCCCCTGTAATTTAGTATATCAGACTTTCCACCTTTCTTGTGGAGAGGAATGATATAAGATTCTTTCCAAAGAGATGGAAAGACAGATGATTCAGGGGATAGATTAAAAAGCTTTAGCAATGGATAAACAAGGGAAGAACTACACTCCTTGAGTAGACAACTAGGGATATTGTCAGGCCCAGGAGAGAAAGATAATTTTAAAGAATTTAAAGCTAAAAGGAGAGAGGAATGGGAAATAATAGGGGGAGGTATAGAACTAGAGGAAGTAATAGTATAAGGGTAAGAATTATTATTAGGACAGACTGAAGAGTAAGTTGACTGAAAAAAATTAGCAAAGAGGTTAGCAGAATCAGAGTCATTGGAATATTTAGCCAAGTCTGTACACAAATCAGACTTTTTAAACTTTTTGAAATATTTGGATTTTATATTTTTTAGATTCGATAATCTGGGAGTAAACCAAGGTGGCTTTGAAGAAGTAGTCGAAGCAATTGACCTGGGAATACACATATCTAAGAGGGAGTTTAGGGTGTTAAAAAGCGGTATTCATGTCAACCGAGTCATATAAAAAAGACCAATCGGTTGCATAAATAAGCTGATTCAGCAATACATAATTACCTTTGCGAAAGCAACGGCGGGGCTTATTGGCAGATGAGCACGAAATGAGAGGATTATAATTGGACATTGCAACCTCTAAAGTAGGGTGATATACATCCTCAGGAAGAGATAAAGGAGGGGACCTAGATACATTAGAAATAAGGTAGTCGTTAACAAATACAAGATCAAGTGTTCTATTCAAATGATTAGAAATTGAATTGATTTGAAACAACGAAAGGTCAAGCATGCAATCTATAAAGTCATGCTGTGCTGAGGGCACTAAATAATTTTCGGCAGTGAAAAGTGACCAAGAGATGTTCGGCAAATTAAAATCACCCAACACAATTAATAGGTCATTATCAGGCACGTGTGAAGAAACTTCTTTAATACAAGAAATATGTTTCATATAAACTTGAATATCAGAAGAAGGAGGAACATAAGAGCATGTAATATAAATATTCCGTGTAGGAAAAGACACCTTGACTGAGACAATCTCAGCGTCAGTAGTCGTACTAAAACAGAAAAGTTCTGACTGGAGAGTGGCTTTAACGGCAATTAATACCCCACCACCTCGAGTCAGCCGATAATTTCAATGCAAAATAAAATTATTCGAAAAAACCTCAAAATCAGATATGGTTGAATTTAACCATGTTTCTGACAATGCGATTATATCCGAATCGAAGGAAGTGCTGGCCATGAAAAGATTTTTGAGTTTTGAAATGAGACCTCTGACATTCTGATAATGAATAGAGACTTGGTCAGAAGAAGAGGTTAGTTTTTTGGGGCAGAAATGGTACCCTGTATTGAAGGGACTGGAAGGGTGACAGGCTGGTTACGCTTTTTTGGCTTGAACTCGTGAACAATCATGTGTGGAGGCCAAAATTTGGGATCACAAATGATTGGGAACATATCATGTGAAACATTTATTTTGAATGATGATATTTCACGAGGAGTGGAAAAATTAAATTTAGTAATTGACACGCTAGCAGAAGATTTGCTAGCAATATAGGCTGCCAATGACTCAGAGGTGGTGTCAGACGAAAGTCGAGACACAACAACTTGCCTACGAGGGGCAACAACAGTTAACGTAGGCGCTGATGGGGCTGCAGGGAGAACAGGATTTGGTGGGGCTGAAGAGGCACCATGATTGTTTTTAACAATCTGGGCAAGATTGCGCGCAGGCCTACCTTTGCGGCCAGAGTTTGGGCTGAGGCAGTTTGGCTAACCATATGTATGCCTATCTGTCTGTATGTCTGCCTGTATGTCTGCCTGTATGTCTCTGCCGGTGTGTCTGTCTGCGAGTCTGTGGGTCTGCGTGTGTGTCTGCCTGTTTTTCTATCTGTCTTTCTGTCTGCCTCTCTCTCTCTCTGCCCGTGCGTCTGACAGTCTGCCCGACTGCCTGTCTCTGTGTCTGAATTTCTGTCTGTCTGTATATCTGCCTGTCTGTCTCTACCGGTGAGGCAGTCTGCGAGGCTGCAGGTATTCCTGCCTATCTGTCTGCCTTACTGTCTGTGTGTCACTCTCTCTTCCTGTGTGTCTGTATGTCTGCGTGTCTGTCTGCATATATACCTATCTGTCTGTCTGTCTGCCTGTTTGTCTGTCTCTCTCTATCCCTATCTGTCACTGTCTCTCTCCCTCTCTCTCTCTGTCTGAGAGGCTATAGGTATTCCTGCCTATATGTCTGTCTGTCTCTCTGTGTATCTGTCTCTCTCTTCCTAAGTGTCTGTATGTATGTGAGTCTGTGGGTCTGCGTTTCTGTCTGCCTATCTACCTATCTGTTTGCCGGTCTGTCTGCCTGTTTGTCTGCCTGGCTCTCTCTCTCTCTGTCTGTTTTCTTTATTTTCCGTTAGTCTGCGGGTCTGTAACGCTGTCTTCCTGTCTGTCTATTTCTACGCATGTCTGTCTCTCTGTCTGTTTGACTCCCTATCATCCTGTCAGCCTCTCTGTATCTGATTGCGGATATGTTGTTCTACTTATCTGTCCGCGAGTCAATAGGTCTCTCTCTCTCTCTTTATCTGTCTCTTTCTCTTCCTATGTGTCTGCATGTCTGTGAGTCTGTGGGTCTGCGTGTCTGTCTGCCTATCTACCTATCTGTCTGCCTGTCTCTCTGCCTGTTTGTCTGTCTCTCTCTCTCACTATTTGTCTCTTTTTCTCTTTATCTGTCTCTCTCTCTCTCTTCCTGTGTGTCTATATGTCTGTGAGTCTGTGGATCTGTATATCTGTCTGCCTATCTACCTATCTGTCTGCCGGTCTGTCTGATTGTTTTTCTGCGAGTCAATAGGTCTCTCTCTCTCTGTATCTGTTCATCTCTCTCTCTATCTTACTCTCTCTCTATCTCTATCTCGCTCTCTTTCTATGTCTATCTGTCAGTAGGTCTGTCTTTATGCCTGTCTGTCTGTCTCTTTTTCAGTCTAACAATATGTATGCCCATCTTTCTGTATGTCTGCCTGTCTGTCTCTGCCGGTGTGCCTGTCTGCGAGTCTGTGGGTCTGCGTGTGTGTCTGCCTGTTTTTCTATCTGTCTGTCTGTCTCTCTCTCTCTCTCTCTGCTTGTGCGTCTGACAGTCTGCCCGTCTGCCTGTCTTTGTGTCTGCATGTCTGTCTGTCTGTATATCTGCCTGTCCGTCTCTACCGGTGTGGCAGTCTGTGCGGCTGCAGGTATTCCTGCCTATCTGTCTGCCTGACTGTCTGTGTGTCACTCTCTCTTCCTGCGTGTCTGTATGTCTGCGTGTCTGTCTGCATATATACCTATATGTCTGTCTGTCTGCCAGTCTGTCTGCCTGTTTGTCTGTCTCTCTCTATCCCAATCTGTCTCTGTCTCTCTCCCTCTCTCTCTCCCTCTCTCTCTCCGTCTGAGAGGCTATAGGTATTCCTGCCTATCTGTCTGTCTGTCCCTCTGTGTATCTCTCTCTCTTATCCTGTGTATCTGTATGTCTGCGTGTCTGTCTGCATATATACCTATCTGTCTGTATGTCTGCCTGTCTCTCTCTCTCTCTCTTCCCGTCTGTCTGTCTGTTTTCCTTATTTTCCATCAGTCTTCGGGTCTGTTAGGCTGTTTTCCTGTCTGTCTATTTCTATGCATGTCTGTCTCTGTCTGTTTGACTGCCTATCATCCTGTCAGCCTCTCTGTGTCTGTCTGCGAATATGTTGTTCTACTTATCTGTCTGCGAGTCAATAGGTCTCTCTCTCTCTCTCTTCCTGTGTGTCTATACGTCTGTCAGTCTGTGGGTCTGTTTGTCTGTCTGCCTATCTACCTATCTGTCTGCCTGTTTTTCTGTCGTTCTGTCTGCCTGTCTGTCTGTCTCTCTCGCTGCCCGTCAGTCTGCGGGTCTGTAAGGCTGTCTTCCTGTCTGTCTATTTCTTCGCATGTCTGTCTCTCTGTCTGTTTCTCTGCAAGTCTGTGGATCTGCATGTCTGTCTGCTTGTTCTCCTATCTGTCTGCCGGTCGGTCTGTCTGTCTTTCTGCCTATCTGTCTCTGTCTCTGCCCGTACGTCTGACTGTCTGCGAGTCAATTTTTCTACCTTTCTGTCTGTCTATCTTTGTGCCTGACTGTCAGTCTGCCCGTCTGCCTGTCTCACTGTCTGCAAGTCTGTCTGTCTGCAGGTATTCCTGTCTATCTGTCTGAGCGTCTGATTGTCTCTCTGTCTGCATGTCTGTCTGTGTGCATATCTGCCTGTCTGTCTCTGCCGGTGTGTCTGTCTGCGAGGCTGTAGGTATTCTTTCCTATCTGTCTTCCTGCCTGTCTGTGTATCTCTCTCTCTCTTCCGGTGTGTCTGTATGTCTGCAGGTCTGTGGATCTGTCTGGCTGTGTGCCTGTTTTCCTATTTGTCTGTCTGTCTGCTTGTCTGCCTCTCTCTCTCTCTGCCCGTGCGTCTGACAGTCTTACCGTCTGCCTGTCTCTGTGTTCTGCATGTCTGTCAGTCTGTATATCTACCTTACTGTCTCTACCTGTGTGACAGTCTGCGAGGCTGCAGGTATTCCTGCCTATCTGTTTGTCTGACTGTCTGTGTGTCACTCACTCTTCCTGTGTGTCTGTATGTCTGCGTGTCTGTCTGCATATATACCTACCTGTCTGTGTATCTTTCTCTCTCTTCATGTATGTCTGCAAGTCTGTGGATCTGCGTGTCTGTCTGCCTGTTTTCCTATCTTTCTGCCGTTCGGTCTGCCTGTCTGTCTGCCTATCTGTCTCTGTCTCTGCCCGTACGTCTGACTGTCTGCGAGTCAATTTTTCTGCCTTTCTGTCTGTCTATCTGTCTGCATCTCTGTCTGTCTGCCTGTTTTTCTGCGAGTCAATAGGTCTCTCTCTCTCTCTCTATCTGTCTCTCTCTCTCTCTCTTTCTTTCTATCTCACTCTCTCTCTATCTCTATCTCTCTATTTCTCTCTCGCTCCCTCTCTCTCGTTCTATATCTATCTGTCTGAATTTCTGTCTTTATGCCTGTCTGTCTGTCTCTACCGGTGTGGCAGTCTGCGAGGCTGCAGGTATTCCTGCCTATCTGTCTGCCTGACTGTCTGTGTGTCACTCTCTCTTCCTGTGTGTCTATATGTCTGCGTGTCTGTCTGCATATATACCTATCTGTCTGTCTGTCTGCCTGTTTGTCTGTCTCTCTCTATCCCTATCGGTCTCTGTCTCTCTCCCTCTCTCTCTCTGTCTGAGAGGCTATAGGTATTCCGTCCTATCTGTCTGTCTGTCTCTCTGTGTATCTCTCTCTCTTCCTGTGTGTCTGTATGTCTGTGAGTCTGTGGGTCTGCGTGTCTGTCTGCCTATCCACCTATCTGTCTGCCGACCTGTCTGCCTGTTCGTCTGCCTGTCTGTCTCTCTCTCTGCTGTCTGTCTGTCTGTTTTCCTAATTTTTCGTCAGTCTGAGGGTCCGTTAGGCTGTCCTCCTGTTATCTTTTTCGACGCATGTCTGTCTCTCTGTCCGATTGACGGTCCATCATCCTGTCAGCCTCTCTGTGTCTGTCAGCGAATATGTTGTTCTACTTATCTGTCCGCGAGTCAATAGGTCTCTTTCTCTCTTTATCTTTCTCCCCCTCGCTCTCTTCCTGTCTGTGAGTCTGCGGGTCTGCATGTCTGTCTGCCTATCTACCTATCTGTCTGCCTGTTTGTGTGCCTGGCTGTCTCTCTCTCTCTCTGCCCGTCTGTCTGTCTGTTTTCCATATTTTCCGTTAGTCTGCGGGTCTGTAACGCTGTCTTCCTATCTGTCTATTTCTACGCATGTCTGTCTCTCTGTCTGTTTGACTACCTATCATCCTGTCAGCCTCTCTGTATCTGTTTGCGAATATGTTGTTCTACTTATCTGTCCGCGAGTCAATAGGTCTCTCTCTCTCTCTTTATCTGTCTCTTTCTCTTCCTATGTGTCTGCATGTCTGTGAGTCTGTGGGTCTGCGTGTCTGTCTGACTATCTACCTATCTGTCTGTCTGTCTGCCTGTCTCTCTGCCTGTTTGTCTGTCTCTCTCTCTCATTATCTGTCTCTTGTTCTCTTTATCTGTATCTCTCTCTCTCTCTCTCTCTTCCTGTGTGTCTATATGTCTGTGAGTATGTATGTCTGTCTGCCTATCTACCTTTCTGTCTGCCGGTCTGTCTGACTGTTTTTCTGCGAGTCAATAGGTCTCTCGCTCTCTCTCTATCTCTCTCTCTTCTCTCTCTCTCTCTATCTTACTCTCTGTCTATCTCTCTCTCGCTCTCTGTCTCTCTTTCTATGTCTATCTGTCAGTAGGTCTGTCTTTATGCCTGTCTGTCTGTCTCTTTGTCTGTCTGACAATATGTATGCCTATCTTTCTGTATGTCTTCTTGTCTGTCTCTGCCGGTGTGTCTGTCTGTGAGTCTGTGGGTCTGCGTGTGTGTCTGCCTGTTTTTCTATCTGTCTGTCTGCCTCTCTCTCTCTCTGCCCGTGCGTCTGACAGTCTGCCCGACTGCCTGTCTCTGTGTCTACATGTCTGTCTGTCTGTAGATCTGCCTGTCTGTCTCCACCGGTGTGGCAGTCTGCGAGGCTGCAGGTATTCCTGCCTATCTGTCTGCCTGACTGTCTGTGTGTCACTCTCTCTTCCTGTGTGTCTGTATGCCTGCGTGTCTGTCTGCATATATGCCTATCTGTCTGTCTGTCTGCCTGTTTGTCTGTCTCTCTCTATCCCTATCTGTCTCTGTCTCTCTCCCTCTCTCTCTCTGTCTGAGAGGCTATAGGTATTCCTGCCTATCTGTCTGTCTGTCTCTCTGTGTATCTCTCTCTCTCTTCCTGTGTGTCTGTATGTCTGTGAGTCTGTGAGTCTGTGGGTCTGCGTGTCTGTCTGCCTATCCACCTATCTGTCTGCCGGCCTTTCTGCCTGTTCGTCTGCCTGTCTGTCTCTCTCTCTGCCCGTCTGCCCGTCTGTCTGTCTGTTTTCCCAATTTTTCGTCAGTCTGAGGGTCTGAAAGGCTGTCCTCCTGTTATCTATTTCTACGCATGTCTGTCTCTCTGTCTGATTGACGGTCTATCATCCTGTCAGCCTCTCTGTGTCTGTCTGCGAATATGTTGTTCTACTTATCTGTCCGCGAGTCAATAGGTCACTTTCTCTCTTTAACTTTCTCCCCCTCGCTCTCTTCCTGTGTGTCTGTATGTCTGTGAGTCTGCAGGTCTGCATGTCTGTCTGCCTATCTACCTACCTGTCTGCCTGACTGTCTGTGTGTCACTCTCTCTTTCTGTGTGTCTGTATGTCTGCGTGTCTGTCTGCATATATACCTATATGTCTGTTTGTCTGCCGTTCTGTCTGCCTGCTTGTCTGTCTCTCTCTATCCCAATGTGTCTCTGTCTCTCTCCCCCTCTCTCTCTATCTGAGAGGCTACAGGTATTCCTGCCTATATGTCTGTCTGTCCCTCTGTGTATCATTCTCTCTCATCCTGTGTTTCTGTATGTCTGCGTGTCTGTCTGCATATATACCTATCTGTCTGTCCGTCTGCCGGTCTGTCTGCCTGCTTGTCTGCCTGTCTGTCTCTCTCTGCCCGTCTGTCTGTCTGTTTTCCTAATTTTTCGTCAGTCTGCGGCTGTGTTCCTGTCAGTCTATTTCTACGCATGTCTGTCTCTCTGTCTGTTTGACTGTCTATCATCCTGTCAGCCTCTCCGTATCTTTCTGCGATTATGTTGTTCTACTTATCTGTCTGCTAGTCAATAGGTCTCTGTGAGTATGTCTGTCTGCCTATCTACCTATCTGTCGGTCTGTCTGCCGGTCTGTCTGCCTGTTTTTCTGCGAGTCAACAGGACTCTCTCTCTATCTGTCTCTCTCTCTCCCTGTATCTTACTCTCTTTCTATATCTCTATCTCTCTATCTCGCTCTTCCTCTCTCTTTCTATGTCTATCTCTCTAAAGGTCAGTCTTTATGCCTGTCTGTCTGTCTCGTTTTCCGTCTGACATTATGTATGCCTGTCTGTCTTTGCCGGTGTGTCTGTTTGCGAGTCTATGGGTATATCTGACTGTCTGTCTCTACCGTGTGTCTGCGTGTCTGTGTGTCTGCTTGTCTGTCTGCATATATACCTATATGTTTGTCTGTCTGCCGGTCTGTCTGCCTATTTGTGTGTCTCTCTCTATCCCTATCTGTCTCTGTCTCTCTCCCTCTCTCTCTCTGTCTGAGAGGCTAAAGGTATTCCTGCCTATCTGTCTGTCTGCCTCATCGTTTATTTCTCTCTCTCTTCCTGTGTGTCTATATGTCTGTAAGTCTGTGGGTCTGCGTGTCTGTCTGCCTATCCACCTATCTGTCTGCCGGCCTGTCTGCCTGTTTGTCGGGTTGTCTGGTTGTCTATCTCTCTCTCTGCCCGTCTGTCTGTCTGTTTTCCTTATTTTCCGGCAGTCTTCGGGTCTGTAAGGCTGCTTCCTGTCTGCCTATTTCTACGCACGTCTGTCTCTCTGCCTGTTTGACTGCCTATCATGCTGTCAGCCTCTCTGTGTCTGTCTGCGAATATGTTGTTCTACTTATCTATCTGCGAGTCAATGGGTCTCTCCCTCTCTTTATCTGTCTCTCTCTTCCTGTGTGTCTAAACGTCTTAAGTCTGTGGGTCTGTATGTCTGTCTGCCTATCTACCTATCTGTCTGCCGGTCTGACTGCCTGTTTTTCTGCGAGTCAATAGGTCTCTCTCTATCTGTCTCTCTCTCTCTCTCTCTCTATCTTACTCTCTCTCTCTATCTCTCTATTTCTCTCTCGCTCTCTCTCTCTTTCTATGTCTATCTGTCTGAAGGTCTGTCTGAATGCCTGTCTGTCTGTCTCTTTTTCAGTCTGACAATATGTATGCCTTTCTGTCTGTATGTCTGAATGTCTGTCTCTGCCGGTGTGTCTGTCTGCGAGTCCGTAGGTCTGCGTGTGTGTCTGCCTGTTTTTCAATCTGTCTGTCTGCCTCTCTCTCTCTCTATCTCTGCCCGTGCGTCTGCCTGTCTCCGTGTCTGCATGTCTGTCTGTTTGTATATCTGCCTGTCTGTCTCTGTGTCTGCATGTCTGTCTGTCTGTTTATCTGCCTAACTGTCTCTACCGGTATGACAGTCTGCGAGGCTGCAGGTTTTCCTGCCTATCTGCCTGCCTGACTGTCTGTGTGTCACTCTATCTTCCTGTGTGTCTGTACGTCTGCATGTCTGTCTGCATATTTACCTATCTGTCTGTCTGTCTGCCGGTCTCTCTTCCTTTTTTTCTGTCTCTCTCTCTCCCGATCTGTCTCTTTTTCTCTTTATCTGTCTCTCTCTCTCTCTTTCTCTCTTCCTGTGTGTCTGTATGTCTGTGAGTCTGTGGGTCTGCGTGTCTGTCCGCCTATCTACCTATCTGTCTGCCGGTCTGTCTGCCTGTTTGTCTGCCTCTCTGTCTCTCTCTCTGCCCGTCTGTCTGTCTGTTTTCCTTGGTTTCCGTCAATCTGTGGGTCTTTAAGGCTATCTTCCTGTCTGTCTATTTCTAAGCATGTCTGTCTGTCTGTTTGACTGCCTATCATCCTGCCAGCCTATCTGTGTCTGTCTGCGAAAATGTTGTTCTACTTATCTGTCCGCGAGTCAATAGGTCTCGCTCCCTCTCTATCTTTTTCTCTCTCGCTCTCTTCCTGTGTGTCCGTATGTCTGTGAGTCTGCGGGACTACATTTCTGTCTGCCTATCTACCTATTTGTCTGCCGGTCTGTCTGCCTGTTTTTCTGCGAGTCAATAGGTCTCTCTCTCTATCTGTCTCTGCGCCTGCCTGTCTCTGTGTCTGCATGTCTGTCTGTCTATATATCTGTCTGTCTGTCTCTACCGGTGTGGCAGTCTGCGAGGCTGCAGGTATTCCTGCCTATCTGTGTGCCAGTCTGTCTGTCTGTAGGTATTTCCTGCCTATCTGTCTACCTGCCTGTCTGTGCATCTCTCTCTCTCTTCCTGTGTGTCTGTTTGTCTGCAAGTCTGTGGATCTGCGTGTCTGCCTGCCTGTTTTCCTATCTGTCTGTATATCTGCCTGTTTTCCTATCTGTCTGCCTGTCTGCTTGTCTGCGTCTCTCTCTCTCTGCCCGTGCGTCTGTCTGTCTGAGTGTCTGCCTGTCTCTGTGTCTGCATATCTGTCTGTCTATATATCTGCCTGTCTGTCTCTACCGGTGTGGCAGTCTGCGAGGCTGCAGGTATTCCTGCCTATCTGTGTGCCAGTCTGTCTGTCTGTAGGTATTTCCTGCCTATCTGTCTACCTGCCTGTCTGTGCATCTCTCTCTCTCTTCCTGTGTGTCTGTTTGTCTGCAAGTCTGTGGGTCTGCGTGTGTGTCTGCCTGTTTTTCTATCTGTCTGTCTGCCACTCTCTCTCTGCCCGTGCGTCTTGCAGTCTGCCCATCTGAATGTCTCTGTGTCTGCATGTCTGTCTGTCTGTATATCTGCCTAACTGTCTCTACCGGCGTGACAGTCTGCAAGGCTGCAGGTTTTCCTGCCTATCTGTCTGCCTGACTGTCTGTGTGTCACTCTCTCTTCCCGTGTGTCTGTAAGTCTGCGTGTCTGTCTGTTTATATACCTATCTGTCTGACTGTCTGCCGGTCTGTCTGCCTGTTTGTCTGCCCCTCTCTCTCCCTATCTGCCTCTCTCTTTTTCACTCTCTCTCAATTTCTATGTCTATCTGTCTGAATGTCTGTGTGTATGCCTGTCTGTCTGTCTCTTTTTCAGTCTGACAATATGTATGCCTATCTGTCTGTATGTCTGCCTGAATGTCTCTGCCGGAGTGTCTGTCTGCGATGCTGTAGGTATTCCTGCCTGCCTCTGCATCTCTCTCTTTCTCTGTCTTCTTGTGTGTGTATGTCTGCGAGCCAGTCGGTCTGCCTGTCTGTCTGCCTATCTGTCTCTGTCTCTGTCCGTACGTGTGACTCTCTGCGAGTGAATTTGTCTGCCTTTCTGTCCATTTGTCTGCCTTTCTGTCTGTCTTTCTGTGTGCCTGTCTGTCTGTCTGCCCGCTTACCTGTTTACCTGCCTGTCTGTGTATCTCTCGCTCTCTTCCTGTGTGTCTGCCCGTCTGCCTGACTCACTGTCTGCGTGTCTGTGTGTAGGTATTCCTGCCTATTTGTCTACCTGCCTGTCTGTGTATCTCTCTCTCTCTCTTCCTGTGTGTCTGTATGTCTGCAAGTCTGTATATCTGCCTGTCTGTTTCTACCGGTGTGTCCGTCTGCGAGGATGTAGGTATTCGTGTCTATCTCTCTGCCTGACTGTCTGTGTGCCTCTCTCTCTTCCTGTGTGTCTGTATGTCTGCAAGTCTGTGTGTCAGCGTGTCTCTCTGCATATCTACCTACATGTCTGTCTGTCTGCCGTTCCTTCTTCCTATTTGTCTGTCACTCTCTCTCCCTATCTGTCTCTCTCTCCCCCTCTCTCTCTCTCTCTCTCTCTCTCTCTGTCTGAGAGGCTATAGGTATTCCTGGTTATCTGTCTGCTGGCTGCCTGTGTATCTCTTTCTCTCTCTTCATGTGTGTCTGTATGTCTGCGAGTCTGTGGGTCTGAGTGTCTGTCTGCCTGTTTTCCTATCTGTCTGTCTGTCTGCCTGTTTTCCTATCTGTCTGTTTGTCTGTCTGTCTCTCTGTCTGCAAGTCTGTCTGTATGTATATCTGTCTGTCTGTCTCTGTCGGTGTGTCTGTCTGCGAGGCTGTAGGTATTCCTGCCTATCTGTCTACCTGCCTGTCTGTGTATCTCTCTCTCTCTTCCTGTGTATCTGTATGTCTGCAAGTCTGTGGATCTGCGTGTCTGTCTGCCTGTTTTCCTATCTGTCTGCCGTTCGGTCTGCCTGTCTGTCTGCCTATCTGTCTCTGTCTCTGCCCGTACGTCTGACTGTCTGCGAGTCAATTTTTCTGCCTATCTGTCTGTCTATCTGTGTGCCTCTCTGTCTGTCTGCCTCTCTTACTGTCGGCATATCTGTCCGTCTGTATATCGGCCTGTCTGTCTCTTCTGGTGTGTCTGCCCGCGATGCTGTAGGAATTCCCGTCCATCTGTCAGCCTGACTGTCTACGTGTCTCGTTCTCATCCTGTATGCCTGCCTGTTTTTCTACCTGTCTGCCGGTGCTCCTATCTGTCTGTCAGTCTGCTTGTCTGCCTCTATCTCTCTGCCCGTGCGTCTGACAGTCTGCCCGTCTGCCTGTCTCTGTGTCAGCATATCTGTATGTCAGTCTGTGTGTATATCTGTCTGTCTGTCTCTGCCGGTGTGTCTGTCCGCGAGGCTGTAGGTATTCATGTCTATCTGTCTGCCTGACTGTCTGTGTGTCTCTCTCTCTCTGCCTGTGTGTCTGTATTGTTGCGAATCTGTGGGTCATCGTGTCTGTCTATCTGTCTGCCGGTCTGTCTTCCTGTTTGCCTATCTCTCTCTCTCCCTATCTTTCTCTCTCCCTCACTCTCTGTCTGAGAGGCTATAGGTATTCCTGCCTATCTGTCTGTCTGTCAGTCTGTGCATCTCACTCTTCCAGTGTGCCTGTATGTCTGCGAGTCTGTGGGTCTGCGTGTCTGTCTGCATATCTACCTATCAGTCTGTCTGTCTGCCAGTCTGTCTTCCTTCTGCCTCTCTCTTTCTGCCCGTGCGTCTGTCTGTCTGAGCGTCTGCCTGTCTCTCTGTCTGCATGTCTGCATGTCAGTCTGTGTGTATATCTGTCTGTCTGTCTCTGCCGGTGTGTCTGTCTGCGAGGCTGTAGGTATTCATGTCTATCTGTCTGCCTGACTGTCTGTGTGTCTCTCTCTCTCTCTGCCTGTGTGTCTTTATTGTTGCGAATCTGTGGGTCATCGTGTCTGTCTCTCTGTCTGCCGGTCTGTCTTCCTGTTTGTCTATCTCTCTCTCTCCCTATCTTTCTCTCTCGCTCTCTCTCTGTCTGAGAGGCTATAGGTATTCCTGCCTATCTGTCTGTCTGTCAGTCTGTGCATCTCACTCTTCCAGTGTGTCTGTATGTCTGCGAGTCTGTGGGTCTGCGTGTCTGTCTGCCTGTTTTCCTATCTGTCTGTCTGTCAGCTTGTCTGCCTCTCTCTTTCAGCCCGTGCGTCTGTCTGTCTGAGCGTCTGATTGTCTCTCTGTCGGCATGTCTGCATGTCTGTCTGTGTGTATATCTGTCTGTCTGTCTCTGCCGGTGTGTCTGTCTGCGAGGCTGTAGGTATGCCTGCCTATCTGTCTTCCTACCACTCTGTGTATTTCTCTCTCTTTCTTCCTGTGTGTCTGTATGTCTGCAGGTCTGTGGATCTGCGTGTCTTTCTGCCTGTTTTCCTATCTGTCTGTCTGTCTGCTTGTCTGCCTCTCTCTCTCTGCCCGTGCGTCTGACAGTCTTCCCGTCTGCCTGTCTCTGTGTCAGCATGTCTGTCTGTCTGTATAACTGCCTGTCTGTCTCTGTGTCTGCATGTCTGTCAGTCTGTATATCTACCTTACTGTCTCTACCGGTGTGACAGTCTGCGAGGCTGCAGGTATTCCTGCCTATCTGTCTGCCTGACTGTCTGTGTGTCCCTCTCTCTTCCTGTGTGTCTGTATGTCTTCGTGTCTGTCTGCATATACCTACCTGTCTGTGGATCTCTCTCTCTCTTCCTGTATGTCTGCAAGTCTGTGGATCTGCGTGTCTGTCTGCCTGTTTTCCTATCTGTCTGTCTGTCTGCCTGTTTTCCTATCTGTCTGTTTGTCTGTCTGTCTCTCTGTCTGCAAGTCTGTCTGTATGTATATCTGTCTGTCTGTCTCTGTCGGTGTGTCTGTCTGCGAGGCTGTAGGTATTCCTGCCTATCTGTCTACCTGCCTGTCTGTGTATCTCTCTCTCTCTTCCTGTGTATCTGTATGTCTGCAAGTCTGTGGATCTGCGTGTCTGTCTGCCTGTTTTCCTATCTGTCTGCCGTTCGGTCTGCCTGTCTGTCTGCCTATCTGTCTCTGTCTCTGCCCGTACGTCTGACTGTCTGCGAGTCAATTTTTCTGCCTATCTGTCTGTCTATCTGTGTGCCTCTCTGTCTGTCTGTCTGTCTCTGCCGGTGTGTCTGTCTGCGAGGCTGTAGGTATGCCTGCCTATCTGTCTTCCTACCACTCTGTGTATTTCTCTCTCTTTCTTCCTGTGTGTCTGTATGTCTGCAGGTCTGTGGATCTGCGTGTCTTTCTGCCTGTTTTCCTATCTGTCTGTCTGTCTGCTTGTCTGCCTCTCTCTCTCTGCCCGTGCGTCTGACAGTCTTCCCGTCTGCCTGTCTCTGTGTCAGCATGTCTGTCTGTCTGTATAACTGCCTGTCTGTCTCTGTGTCTGCATGTCTGTCAGTCTGTATATCTACCTTACTGTCTCTACCGGTGTGACAGTCTGCGAGGCTGCAGGTATTCCTGCCTATCTGTCTACCTGCCTGTCTGTGTATCTCTCTCTCTCTTCCTGTGTATCTGTATGTCTGCAAGTCTGTGGATCTGCGTGTCTGTCTGCCTGTTTTCCTATCTGTCTGCCGTTCGGTCTGCCTGTCTGTCTGCCTATCTGTCTCTGTCTCTGCCCGTACGTCTGACTGTCTGCGAGTCAATTTTTCTTCCTATCTGTCTGTCTATCTGTGTGCCTCTCTGTCTGTCTGCCTGTCTCACAGTCGGCATATCTGTCCGTCTGTATATCGGCCTGTCTGTCCTATCTGCTCCTATCTGTCTGTCAGTCTGTTTGTCTGCCTCTAGATCTCTGCCCGTGCGTCTGACAGTCTGCCCGTCTGCCCGTCTGCCTGTCTCTGTGTCTGCATGTCTATCTGTCTGCGGGTCTTTCTGCCTGTTTGTCTGTCTCTCTCTCTCCCTGTCGTTCTCTCTATCTCTCTCTCTCTCTCTCTCTTTCTCTGTCTCTCTCTCTCTTTCCCTCTGTCTGCGAGGCTGTAGGTATTCCTGCTTATCTGTCAGTCTGTCTGTCTATATATCTCTCTCTCTGCCTTCCTGTTTGCCGGTCAGTCTGCCGGTCTGTCTGCCTGTTTGTCTGTCTCTCTCCATCTTCCTATTTATCTCTCTCTCTCGCTCGTCCTGTGTGTCTGTATGTCTGCGAGTCTGTGGGCCTGCGTGCCTGTCTGCCTGTTTTCCTATCTGTCTGTCTGTCTGCCTCTCTCTCTCTCTGCTCGTGCGTCTGACAGTCTGCCCGTCTGGCTGTCTCTGTGTCTGCATGTCTGTCTCTCTCTCTCTCTCTCTCGCGCTCTCTCTCTCTCTCTCGCTCTCTCTCTCTCTCTCTCTCTCTCTCTCTCTCTCTCTCTCTCTCTCTTTTTCTCTCTCTCTTTCTCTCTCTCTCTCTCTCTTCTCTCTCTCTCTCTCTCTCTCTCTATCTCTCTCTCTTTTTCTCTCTCTCTGTCTCTCTCTCTCTCTCGCTCTTTTTCTCTTTTTCTCTGTCTCTCTCTCTCTCTCTCTCTCTCTCTCTCTCTCTCTCTCTCTCTCTCTCTCTCTCTCTCTCCCTCTCTCTCTCTCTCTCTCTCTCTCGCTCTCTCTCTCTATCTCTCTCTTTCTCTCTCTCTCTCTCTCTCTTTCTATGTCTATAAGTCTGAAGCTCTGTCTGAATGCCTGTCCTAATTTTCCGTCAATCTGCGGGTCTGCAGCCTCTTTGTGTCTGTCTGCGAAATTTGTTGTTCTACTTATCTGTCTGCGAGTCAATGGGTCTCTTTCTCTTTATCTGCCTCTCTCACTCTTTCTCTCTCTCTCTCTCTCTCTCGCTCTCTCTCTCTCTTTCTCACTCTTTCTTTCTATGTCTATTTGTCTGAATGTCTGTCTGTATGCCTATCTGTCTGGCTCTTTTTCAGTCTGACAATCTGTATGCCTCTCACTCTCTGCCCGTCTGTTTTCCTAATTTTCCGTCAATCTGCGGGTCTGTGAGGCTGTCTTCCTGTCTGTCTATTCTACGCATATCTGTCTCTCTGTCTGTTTGACTGCCAATAATCCTGTCAGCCTCTCTGTGTCTGTCTCCGAAATTTGTTGTTCTACTTATCTGTCTGCGAGTCAATGGGTCTCTTTTTTTCTTTATCTGTCTCTCTCTCTCTCTCTCTCTCTCTCTCTCTCTTTCTCACTCTCTCTTTCTATGTCTATTTGTCTGAATGTCTGTCTGTATGCCTGTCTGTCTGGCTCTTTTTCAGTCTGACAATCTGTATGCCTATCTGTCTGTATGTCTGCCTGTCTGTCTCTGCCGGTGTGTCTGTCTGCGAGTCTGTGGGTCTGCGTGTGTGTCTGCCTGTTTTTCTATCTGTCTGTCTGCCTCTCTCTCTCTGCCCGTGCGTCTGTCTGTCTGAGCGTCTGCCTGTCTCTCTGTCTGCATGTCTGTCTGTGTGTATATCTGCCTGTCAGTCTCTGCCGGTGTGTCTGTCTGCGGGGCTGAAGGTATTCTTGCCTATCTGTCTACCTGCCTGTCTGTGTATCTCTCTCTCTCTTCTTATGTGTCTCTATGTCTGCGAGTCTGTAGGTCTGTGTGTCTGTCTGTCTGTTTTCCTATATGTCTGCCGGTCGGTATGCCTGTCTGATTTTCTCTCTCTCTCTGCCCGTGCGTCTGACTGTCTACGAGTCTATTGGTCTGCCTTTCTGTTTGTCTATCTCTGTGCCTGTCTGTCTGTCTGCCCGTTTGCCTGTCTCTCTGTCTACATATCTGTTTTTCTGAAGGCAGCCTGTCGGTCTCTGCCGGTGTGTCTTTCTTCGAGCCTGTAGGAATTCCTGCCTAACTCTCTGCCTGCCTGTCTGTGTATCTGTCTTTCTCTCTTCCTGTGTGTCTCTATGTCTGCGAGCCTGTGGGTCTGTGTGACCGTCTGGTTATCTTCCAATCTGTCTGTCTGCCTGCTGGTCTGTCTGTCTGCCTTTCTGCCTGTCTATCTGTGTGCATGTCTGTCTGCGTGCCCGTCTGCAAACAAAGAGACAGGCAGACGTACAGAGAGACAGGCATGCGTAGAGATAGACAGACATGAAGACAGACTTACAGACCCGCAGACTGACGGAAAATTAGAAGAAAAAATCAGACAGACGGGCAGAGAGAGATACAGACAGGCAGACAGACAGACAGGCACACAGGTAGACCTTCAGATTAGCAAAAAAAAAAAAAGACACACAGGAAGAGAGAGAGAGATACACAGACAGTCAGGCAGACAGATAGACAGGAATACCTAGAGGCTCGCAGACAAACGAACCGGTAGATTCAGACAGACAGATATACAGAAAGACAGACATGCAAACAGAGAGACAGGCAGATGAGCAGAGAGAGAGACAGAAAGGCAGAAAGACCGGCAGACAGACAGACAGTCAGGCAGATAGGTAGAACGGAATACCTAGAGCTTCGCAAACAGACACAATGTTAGAGACATACAGGCAGATACACAGAAATACAGACATGCAGACAGAAGGCAGACAGGCAGACATAAATACCAGACAGGAAGACAGGCAAGCATACACACAGGCATATAGATTGTCAGACTGAAAAAGAGACAGACAGACAGGCATACAGACAGAGATTCAGAGAAGGAGACATACAGAGTGAGTGAGAGAGAATGAGAGAGAGAGAGGGAGACAAACAGACAGGTAGGCTGACTCACAGACTCGACAGCAGACAGACACAGATAGACAGACACAGATAAACAGACAGACATACGCACAGGCAGAGAGAGAAATACAGGCACGCAGCCAGAGAGGCAGACAGACAGACAGGTAAAGAGACCAGCAGACAGCCGGACAGAAATGAAGACAGACATGCAAACCCACAGACTCGCAGACAGACAGAAACACAGGCAGAGAGTGAGAGAGAGACATACAGACAGCAGACAGGCAGCGAAACAGAAAGACAGACACGCATGCAAAGTCGCAGACAGACAGACATACTGGCAGAGAGAGACAGATAGACAGACAGGCATTCAGATATAGATTCAGACAGACAGACATAGAGGCAGAGAGAGCGACAGAGTGATAGGCAGGCAGACATTCAGGCATAGGTAGACCTTCAAATTCGCAAACAGTTAGAGAGAGAGAGAGAGAAAAAGAGGACGGCAGAACTACAGACTCGCCGACAGACAGACACACGGTCAGAGAAGGAGGCAGGCAGTCAGACAGTCTGACAGAAAAGTATACAGACAGATAGACATACAGACATAGAGGGCGACAGGCAGATAGAGAAAAAAGTATTCAGACAGATAGACAGGAATACCTACAGCTTCGCAGACAGACACACCGGCAGAGGCAGACAGAAAGATATACAGAAAGACAGACATGCAGACAGAGAGACAGGCAGACGGGCACACACAGGCAGACAGAAAGGCAGACCTATAGACTCGCAGATAGACATTCACACAGGCAGAGAGAGAGAGAGAGATAGAGAGAGAGATGAGCAAACAGAAGACAGACAGGCGGACATACATACATCCAGACAGGAAGAGACTGACAGACAGGCATACAGACAGAGATTCAGACTGGCAGACTTACGGAGAGAAAGAGAGAGCGAGGCATACAGACATATAGGCTGACTCACAGATTCGACAACAGACAGACATACAGACAGAAAGAGAGACCGACAGACAGCAGAAAGAGGGAAATACATTCAGAAAGACAGGCAATCAGACAGATAGACAAAAAAACACTCAGGCAGACAGACATACAGGCAGAAAGAGAGAGAGACATACACGCAGACCCACAGACTCGGGATACACCGACAGGAAGGCAGGAATACCATCTGCCTCGCAGACAGTCCCACCGGCAGAGACAGACAGGCAGACTTACAGACAGACAGATATGCAGACAGGTAGACGGGCAGAGAGACAGACATGCGTAGAGATAGACAGACATAAAGACAGACTTACAGACCCGCAGACTGACGTTAAATCAGGAAAACAGTCAAACAGACAGACAGACAGGATGACAGCCTTACAGACCCGCAGACTGACGGAATATTATGAACACAGACAGATAGACGAGCAGAGAGCGAAACAGAAAGGCGGACAGACAGGCAGACAGGCAGAAAGGTAGACCAATAGACTCGCAGACAGTCAGACGCACGGTCAATGAGAGAGAGAGAGAGAGACAGACTGACAGACAGACAGGTAGACAGACAGGCAGACCGACCAGCGGACATACAGAAGATAGGAAAACAGGCAGACAGGCACGCAGACCCACAGACTCGCAGACATAGAGACACATAGGAAGAGAGAAAGAGATACACAGACAGGCAGGCAGACAGATAGGCAGGAATACCATATGCCTCGCAGACAGTCACACCAGCAGAGACAGACAGGCAGACTTACAGACAGACAGATATGCAGACAGAGAGACAGGCAGACGTACAGAGGGAAAGACATGTGTAGAGATCGACAGACAGGAAGACAGACTTACAGACCCGCAGACTGATTGAAAATTAGAAGAAAAAACAGACAAACGGGCAGAGAGAGAGACAGACAGGCAGACAGGCACACTACCTGTGATTCGCAAACATACAGACACACAGGAAGAGAGAGAGGGACAGTCAGGCAGACAGATAGACAGGATAGACAGATATACAGAAAGACAGACATGCAGACAGAGAGACAGGCAGACGGGCTGAAAGAGAGACAGAAAGGCAGACAAACAGGCAGACAGACAGACCGGCAGACACATAGACTGAGACAGACAGGCTGATATACAGACAGACAGACATGCAGACGAGAGACAAGCACACAGCAGACCAATAGACTCGCAGACAGTCAGACGCACGGGCAGAGAGAGAGGCAGACAAGCAGAGACAGGCAGACCGACCGGCAGACAGATAGGAAAACAGGCAGACAGACACGCAGACTCACAGACAAACAGACACAGAAAGAGAGAGATATACACAGAAAGACGGGCAGACAGATAGGCAGGAATACGTACAGCCTCTCAGACAGACACACCGGCAGAGACAGACAGGCTGATCTATAGACAGACAGACCTGCAGACAGAGAGACAGGCACACAGACAATAAGACAGACCAATAGACTCGCAACATGCAGGCAGACAGATTGGCAGGAATACCTAAAGCCTTGTAGACAGACACACCGGCTGAGACAGACAGGCTGCTATACAGACAGACAGACATGCAGACACAGAGACAGACCCACAGACAAACAGTCACACAGGAAGAGAGAGATACACAGACAGACAGGCAGACAGATAGGCATGAATTCCTACAGCCTCGCAGACAGACACACCGGCAGAGACTGACAGGCTGATATACAGACAAAAAGACATGCAGATAGAGAGACAGGCAGACGGGCTGACTGACTGACGGGCACACAGGTAGACAAACAATAAGGCAGACCAATAGACTCGCAGACAGTCAGACTCACGGGCAGAGAGAGAGAGAGAGAGGCAGACAGGCAGACAGACGGGCAGACCGACTGGCAGGCAGATAGACAGATAGGAAGACAGGCAGACAGATAGACAGGGATACCTACAACATCGCAGACAGAAGCACCGGCAGAGGCGGCCAGCTAGACTTACAGACAGACAGATATGTTGACAAAGTGACAGGCAGACGGGCAGACAGACACACCGGTACACAGATAGACAGACAGTAAGGCAGGCAGACAGACCGTCATACAGACTGACAGATAGGAAGATAGGCAGACGGTCACACAGACCCACAGACTCGCAGACATACAGACACACAGGAAAAGAGAGAGATACACTGGGAGTATGAAGGGACCAGCTGGCACAATATTCATTAACTCGTCCCATTGTACCAGCGCCCGTTTAGAGTCAGAAAAGTCACCAAAAATGTGTGCATTATCCCATGGTAATCACTTTTTGCTTTCACATGATGCTGCAAAATGCTCTATCTCAGCGACGGTGCGTTGCCTCGCTCGCACTCACGCGAGAATGAAGGAATGCTCGATAGATCAGGACCTATCACCGTTATAATTTAGGTGTGGTGAAATATAATTGTATTTGTAGGTGTGTTTTGCTGAAATTGAAGTTAGACAGAAGGTCCGATTGCCACGCTGCATTCTTTTTAATTTGACAGCAGAGCAAGCAAGACACAAATTTTGAGTGCGCATAGGTTTTACTAATTAAAAGTGCAGAGGCTGTACACAGCTTCGGATTATTCGTTATAAATAAATTGAGTGCGTTATTCTTAATATACCCTTTTTCAGTGGGTACAATCTCATTTAGCTACCGGCCAGCCATTGCGCAACCACGCCTTCGTGTATTCTTATATATATACACATACAAATTTAGCGTGGCTGGTCGAGCGTAGCCAACTTGGAAATTTTGAAAGCATACGTCCTCCCAAGGGTGTCACAGCCCTACGGGAGTGGAGAAGGTCAAAAGGACTTAAGATTTCTGTGAGATCGCTACAAACAAACACTACGGCAAAACAAGTACATTGCGTCTGAGCCTGCACCCCGCATTTATCCATTTGTGTCCAAGCTACCTCCTGCTCGAACTTACCGTTCCAGCACGATGAACGGAGTGTCGCTGGCAAGGAATTGAACCGGTTAGGTGTCCGCATACCAAGATCAAATATAAATTGACAAGGGAATAGCCACAAGGAGTTCGCACTTTGTGTGAGCGTAAACGTGTTCGGTTAGATTTCTTTTGTGTACACGCTTCGATCTAAATGCTCATAAATTAATATTTTAAAAGCATTTTTGCTTTGCTTAAACGAAATTAAAATAGTATAAAAGCGACTGTCTTAGAAACTTCCTTTCTTTGGCAAAACAATAGAGCCAAGTTATTTTGTAATTTTGAAATATAACCTTTTAAAATATGTTGCTAACGTAAGAATGTTAAACTTAAAGTAGACTGAAATCTATGTGCCAAGAGAATTAGGCGACGAGTGTACGGTATATCGCAAATTATTTGTAAATAGATTAACTAACGAAAATTGCTCCGCAGATATTACCACAATGCTAACGATGGGCCCAACGTACGCATCGATGGATTTATTTGTTTCAATTGGTGAGTATGCAATGGCCACATAAGCCAGCAAAAGAGTTTGAAGTATAAAATGATAATTGTAAATCGGCGAGCCTTCAGCACTACCCGATATAGGAATCTCATGTAATTTGAATGTACCGTCTCCAAAGCCCATTATCAGTTGCCATGCAGTATGATTTCGGTTTCAGTTATCAGTTATATAGTTTATCTTGTAGCCATGATACAGTTTTGACTGAGCATTAGTGCTTTCCACATAAGTTTTCATTTTTATATGCAATGTTTGCAAACATATCCTTTACGAAGCAAATAGGCAATAAATAATATGGAAATCGAAATTAATATGTTTAACTAAAAACATTCGTGGTTCGTCGCCAGTACCTTAAGAAATTAAAAATGTGCAAACCAGTAAATTAACCAATAAGAGGTCCGAACAAGGGGTGGCCGTGACATTCGCCGTGCCACCAAGGTAGGGTGGGTACAGACCGTGGGGTAAATTAACATCTTTGTTACCCCAAAACCAAATCAAACGTCTAAGCCGCCAACGACTGATATAATACCGGTTACCGTTCCCGATTTCGACATTTTTGAACTTGTAGTTTATCTTTGTGAAAGTGCACTTATCATTGTGCTAGTGTGTAGCATAGCAGGATGAAGAAAGAACCCATACCCCAATCCAACAAGCTAAGTCTACAGAAGAAGGCTAGAAGTGCACGACTTCTGATTCCGTTATGCACAAGTAGGCGAGATAAAATCTATCTCCTCAGTACACACACGCTACATAATTGGCGCCCAGGCGTGTGGCCGAACTGATTTTTTGTTAACATGCAGAAAAACAATCAGTCTCACGGAAATTGTTCTTCTTATACATTCAGATTTATTTAACCCTTTTATATTTTCAAAATGCGTTTAAGTTTCTCGACTTGACGTTAAGAGGATAGGGAAATCTAACTCTTGAATTGGATTGGTCGACCAGAGAATGAACCCATCTCTCAATATTGACATTCAAAGTGAAGAATAGAATCTTACTATATGTAGTTTGTCTTTCAAAATCTCGTATCTCGTAATAGCGACTTCAATTCGATTCGATATGCGGATTGGTCGACCAGATGGAGACTGTTACATATTTCTGCAATTTCGTAAGAAATCTGCAATTCATAACCCAAGTCCGTTGTTGAACTTTGCTATTTCGCATTTGGAGTTGCAAGCACCTAGAGAAGCGTTTGGGAGCTTGACCAATGCATCTGACAGGGTTAAATTCAGATCAATGAATAGATAAGCCTATCAGTCAGTCCGACGACAGTAAAGATTTTCGATTATTGTTTTGCACATTATTATACCCTTGCAGAGGGTATTATAATTTTGTCGTGAAATGTGTAACGCATAGAAGGAGACATCTCCGACCCCATAAAGTATATATATTCTTGATCAGTATCAACAGCCGAGTTGAAATAGCCATGTCCGTCTGTCCGTCTGTCCGTCTGTCTGTTTCTATGCGAACTAGTCTCTCAATTTTAAAGCTATCTTTATGAAACTTTGCAGAAGTCCCTCTTTCTGTTGCACGCAGCTCATATGTCAAAACCAGCTGGATCGGACCACTATATCATATAGCTGCCATAGGAACGATCGGTCGAAAAGTAGGTTCTTGTATGAAAAACATTTTTGTTTATAAAGTTATCTTTACTAAACTTTGTATTTATTAGTTTTACTACGTTCCCCATATATATGCAAAATCCTATTAAGATCGGACAACTATATCATATAGCTGCCATAGGAACGATCGGTCGAAAATTAAGTTTTTGTATGGAAAATTTTTATGTTTTTCAAGATATCTTGACCAAACTCGCTACTTATTAGTTTTACTAAGCTCCCCATATATATGCAAAATTCTATTCAGATCGGGCAACTATATCATATAGCTGCCATAGGAACAATCGGTCGAAAATTAAGTTTTTGTATGGAAAATTTTTATGTTTTTCAAGATATCTTGACCAAACTCGGTACTTATTAGTTTTACTACGCTCCCCATATATATGCAGAATCCTATTAAGATCGGACAACTATATCATATAGCTGCCATAGGAAAGATCGGTCGAAAATTAAGTTTTTGTATGGAAAATTTTTATGTGTTTCAAGATATCTTGACCAAACTCGGTATTTATTAGTTTTACTACGCTCCCCATATATTTGCAAAATCCTATTAAGATCGGACAACTATATCATATAGCTGCCATAGGAACGATCGGTCGAAAATTATGCTGTTGTATGGAATTTTTTTTTGTTTTTCAAGATATCTTGACCAAACTCGGCATTTATTAGTTTTACTATGCTCCCTCCACTTATGCAAAATCTTATTCACATCGGGCTACTATATCATATAGCTGCCATAGGAACGATCGGCCGAAAATTAAGTTGTTGTACGGAAACCTGTTTGGTTTTTCATGGTATCTTAACCATACTCGGCATTAACTATTTTCCCTGTGCTTCTTAGATACGGGCAAAGCACTATAAGCATTTTAAAAAGGTTGGGTCTGCAAGGGTATTAAATCTTCGGTGTGCCGAAGATAGCACTTCTTTCTCGTTTTTTTTTCATTTTGGGAAAGTGACGAACCTAAGTTTATACTCGAAAATTCGAAATTTGTTAAAAACAGTGAAAAGAAAAGATGGCATGGTCCACCGTAGTAGTAAAGATTTAGTTACCGCTCTTCAGGAGCACGAATCTTTTTGCGGAGTTTGTTATGAAATTATATCTCTTAATGTTCTCACGGCAGTGTCACCTTGCAAGCACAAATTCCACCATCGTTGCATTACAGAGGCACTGTAAAGTACAAACAGTTGTCCTGTTTGCAAGCAAGCTTGCACGGCACAACAATTGTCATTGTCCAATAACAATCTCGCTGCAAAGTGGGGTGAAGCCAGTGACACAGCTGGAGCCACAGTTTCACGAGCTCAATCAAGACCATCAGTGAATCCCCAACCAATGCAAACTCCCAGTAGAAACGTCCGCAGTAGAAGTGAGAATCGGGGTAAATGGAATAGTCTACGGAGAGGGATGTCGACTAGGAATACTAATAGAAGTCTTATGGCAAATAAAAGCGACAACGCTAGCACTGGCAATAGATCAGTAAATATTTCATGTGAACAGGAACCAGCCGAGATTACCAAAATCGTTCAAGAAGCTGTGCAATCTCAACAGCAAGTACTGCTGCAACAATTGACGGCCTTGATTCAAACGCAGCTATCCACGAGTCAGGTTAGGAGTTCGGACTCTAATGACTCAACGGGACAAGCTGAACCATCCGGTCAATTGGCCAGAGCTCAAGTGGCAGGGCAGACTAGTGATACTTCTCGCAGTAGTCGAAACACCACCAATCGCGGTCCCATCGCACCTGAGAAAGTAGGTAATATTATCCAAGGCTGGCAAATTTGAAGGTTCCAATGAAGGTCTCCTGACCGAAGAATTCCTCTACAGGATTCGCGCGTTGACTAAGCATAATTTGCAAGGAGACTATAGCCTGTTATGTGACCATTTGCATCTTCTTTTTGGGGGCAAAGCAAACCACTGGTATTGGAAATTCCACCAAGCCAATCCACCGTTTGAAGAATATCAATTCTCTGTAGAAAATTAGGAACGTGAAAACTTTGCTTAGATATGAGCTTATGCACCTGGGCTTTGGCACACTATCCCGTTTGAGAGAGGATATAATCACCCATGAGCAGTTCTGTAGGCAGCAGAAGCTGCCACTTTAAAAAATTGTTTTCCGTATCGCACAGGCGTTTCGGAATTAGATGATTCAGCGGAGGTGTCTGCTATTCAGCGAAAGCCGCTAAAGTGTTGGAATTTTGGCCATCCAGGTCACCGGTTTGATGATTGTCTGGAGCCACGCACTATATTTTGCTATGGATGCGGGGCCAAGGACACGTTTAAGCCAAAATGCTCAGTATGTAACCCTTCGGGAAACGCACTGAAGGATGCACAGAAGAGAGATCTTCTGTCGCATCCAAAACAGTATAACTCGATGATTCTTCGAAGTCTGAAGTCGATGCCGATTCAGCCTATAGCCGAGAAGTTAGTTGGAGAAGTTAGTCAATTTAGGCAATTCAAACCACCTAGACGTTCTACCTTGCGAATGCGATCATTCTGGAAAGAGATCCGTTCCAGTCGCGAGAAACTTATGTCCTCAATACTGCACTGTTCTGACAATCGTATTTTTACCCAGATTTGCGTGGAAGTTCATGATTATGCCGCTTTACTAGATTCCGTCGCTACGATTAGTTGCATAGGCGCTAAGGCTGCGGAACAGTTAGTGACGCATCCAAAAGTCAAGAGATGTTCAGGTCGTATTCGAACCGCAAATAATTCTGAGTGTCTAGTAGTGGGTCGTCTTCTGTCAAACGTGACATATCCAGGCACCACTAAAGTAATCGACTTTTACATAATACCTCACCTCAAGCAAGACGTATATCTTGGCGTTGATTTTTGGAAAGATTTTGGTTTGTTGAGTAAGATAATGGACAATAGCGGGGACATACAAGAACTTGATGTTGTTAGAGATGATGAAGAGATACCGAAAGTACACATTTTGAACGAACATCAACAACAAATACTAATGAATGCTATACGCAAGATCACATCGTTCGAAAAGGAAGGGTTAGGGCGCACTGATTTGATCGAACATAAAATCGATATTGGCAACACCATCCCCATTAAACAGCGACATTGGCCAGTCTCTCCAGCTAAGGAGAAGGACATGTTTGCTGAAATTGAGCACATATTGGCTCTAGGAGCCATTGAGGAGTCCAAAAGTCCGTGGGATGTCAATAAATTCACTCGAAAAGATGCATATCCGCTTCCGCATATCGACGGGATTCCAAGCAGACTTCCTCCTGCTCGTTTCATTACGGGGCTAGATATGAAGCATGCTTACTGGTAGATTCCTTTAGAAGCAAAGTCTCGCGAATGTACAGCTTTCACGATCCCGAACCGTCCGCTGTATCAGTACAAAGTGATGCCGTTCGGATTGTGCAACGCCGCGCAGACGCTATGTCGTTTAATGGATCGTGTCATTCCGCCTCACCTTCGAACAAGAGTTCTCTTCTACTTAGACGATCTGCTTCTCCTTTCCGATGATTTCGAGTCTCACATTAGTCTCCTAACCGAAGTGGCTCTGTGTTTCAGAAAATCGAACTTGACCATCAACATTGCTAAATCACAATTTTGCATGAAAGAGATTAAGTATCTAGGGGTTCATTATCAGCTATGGAAAGTTGCGTACTGATCCTGATAAGGTCAGCACTATTCAGAGCTTTCCACTTCCCTCGACAGTAAAACAGCTGCGAAGATTTTTAGGACTTTCGGGATGGTACCGGCGATTCGTAGAGAACTATGCTAGTGTTAGCGAGCCGCTAACAGATTAATTGAGAAAAAGCAAGTCTTTCGTTTGGAATAGTTCAGCTCAGGACGCATTGGAACACCTTAAGGCAAAGTTAACCTCGGCTCCTGTCTTAAGTTCCTCGAACTTCTCTAAGCCATTTTTGTTGATATGTGATGCAAGTCTACATGGGCTTGGTTGCGTTTTGGCTCAAGAAAGCGATGATGGCACGGAGATGCCCATAGCATATATGTCTGTAAAGTTGTCGAAAGCGCAGCGAAACTATACAGTGACAGAACTAGAGTGCTTGGCGGTGATTAAAGGCATCCAAAAGTTTCGAGCGTACATAGAAGGACAAGACTTTACGGTCATTACTGATCATGCATCGTTGTTATGGTTAATGAGACAGAAAGATCTTTCTGGCCGACTAGCGCAATGGTCCATTCGTCTGCAAGTATTTTCATTTTTGATTAAACATAGCAAGGGCTGGCAAAACATCGTCGCCGACACCTTGTCCAGACGCGATGAAGATGCGGTCGATGAGCTTTCAGATCTTGGTCCGATCGTAGACTTATCGTCTGTTGAATTCAAATCGCAGGAGTACATTAAATTGATAGAACAAATCGAGCAAAATCATTCGAGGTTACCAGATCTAAAAATAGTAGAGAAGTTCGTATATAAACGACTGGAACATGCGAAAGGAGATGAAGCTCAAGAATCGGGTTCATGGAAACTTTGGATACCCTCTGGACTAGTGGCTTACGTCTTACAGCGTGCATATGATCCTCCAGATGCGGCACACCGCGGAACTGGTAAAATGATTGAATGTCTGAAACGATTTCGCAAATCAGAAGCTATGTGTCAAAATGTTCAGTTTGTCGTTCTACTAAAAACCCAAATAGTGTTTTGAGACCGCCTATGGGTAAACCGATGTCGTCTGAGAGACCCTTTTAAAAGCTGTATAAACATTTATTGGGGCCATACCCTCGCTCCAAGAATGACAATATTGGGCTTCTGATTGTGGTTGATCACAACACTAAATTTCAGTTTTTGCACCCTTTGAAAAAGTTGATTGCTCCTCAGATTTGTACATATTTGGAAAAGTTTATATTTTACACTTTTGGAGTTCCTGAAACTGTACTGACGGATAACGGATCGCAGTTTAAGTCCGGAAATTTTAAGGCATTCTTGACTCGGTTTGGTATCTCGCAACTTTGTACGGCTATACATTCGCCACAAGCCAACGCAAGTGAGGGTCTTAATCGGTCGGTTTTGGCAGCCATTCGAGCGTATATAGGTACTGATCATTCAAATTGGGACCTACATCTTGATGAGATAAGCGGTTCCTTAAGAGCATCCATTCACCGTAGCACTGGTTACTCGCCATACTTCTTATGCTTCGGCCAGAATACGATCCTGGACGGTCGCGACTACGCACTTTTGCGGAAACTGAATCTGGTGAGCGACGATACCATCTAAAATCGGCCTGATTTGACGCAGCTAGCGCGTAGAGCAGCGAAATCGAAGATAGACGAAACCCATGATACAGATGCTCGCAAATATAACTTGCGAAGTCGCGTTAAAGAACTCAGGGTTGGAGATAGTGTATACGCGGGGAATTTTGCCCAGAGCGATGCCAAAAAGAAATTCAATAGTAAATAAGCACCTGTATTTAATAGAGCCACAGTTGTTCGAAAATTTTCAGTTAACGTCCTCTAAAGAAAATCTTAGCCGACGTAACTACGTTGTAGGGACCAGCGGGCGCAATATTCATTAACTCGTCCCATTGGACCAGCGCCCGTTAAGAGTCAGAAAAGCCACCAAAAATGTATGAATTCATCCCATGGTAATCGCTTTTTGCTTTCACATGATGCTGCAAAATGCTCTATCTCAGCGACGGTGCGTTGCCTCGCTCGCACTCACGCGAGAATGAAGGAATGGTCGATAGATCAGGCCATATCACCGTTATAATTTAGGTGTGGTGAAATATAATTGTATTTGTAGGTGTGTTCTTGCTGAAATTGAAGTTAGACAGAAGGTCCGATTGCCACGCTGCATTCTTTTTAATTTGACAGCAGAACAAGCAAGACACAAATTTTGAGTGCGCATAAGTTTTACTAATTAAAAGTGCAGAGGCTGTACACAGCTTCGGATTATTCAGGGCATATCGAGCCCAACAAATTTAAAATCTCTAGTGTTCATAATTCCACGCTCAGAAGGTTTCCGCCATCAGGTGATATTCGTTATAAATTAATTGAGTGCGTTATTCTTAATATACCCTTTTTCAGTGGGTACAATCTTATTTAGCTACCGGCCAGCCATTTCGCAACCACGCCTTCGTGTATTCTTATATATATACACATACAAATTTAGCGTGGCTGGTCGAGCGTAGCCAACTTGGAAATTTTGAAAGCATACGTCCGCCCAAGGGAGTGACAGCCCTACGGGAGTGGGGAAGGTCAAAAGGACTTAAGATTTCTGTGGGATCGCTACAAACAAAGACTACGGCAACACCAGTACATTGCGGCTGAGCCTGCACCCCGCATTTATCCATTTGTGTCCAAGCTACCTCCTGGTCGAACTTACCGTTCCAGCCCGAGGAGTGTCGCTGGCAAGGAATTGAACCGGTTAGGTGTCCGCATACCAAGATCAAATATAAATTGACAAGGGAATAGCCTCAAAAAGTTCGCACTTTGTGTGAGCGTAAACGTAATCGGTTGGATTTCTTTTGTGTACACGCTTCGATCTAAATGCTCATGAATTAATATTTTAAAAGCATTTTTGCTTTGCTTTACCAAAATTATAATAGTATAAAAGCGACTGTCTTAGAAACTTCCTTTCTTTGGCAAGACAATAGAGCCAAGTTTTTTTGTAATTTTGAAATATAACCTTTTAAAATATGTTGCTAACGTAAGAGTGTTAAACTTAAAGTAAACTGAAATCTATGTGCCAAGAGAATTAGGCGACGAGTGTACGGTATATATAACTAACGAAAATTGCTCCGCAGATATTACCACAATGCTAATGATGGGCCCAACGTACGCATCGATGGATTTATTTGTTTCAATTTGTGAGTATGCAATGGCCCCATAAGCCAGCAAAAGAGTTTGAAGTATAAAATGATAATTATAAATCGGCGAGCCTTCAGCACTACCCGATATAGGAATCTCATGTAATTTGAATGTACCGTCTCCAAAGCCCATTATCAGTTGCCATGCAGTATGATTTCGGTTTTCAGTTATCTCATAGAGTTATAATCAGTTATATAGTTTATCTTGTAGCCATGAAACAGTTTTGACTGAGCATTAGTGCTTTCCACATAAATTTTCATTGTTATATGCAATGTTTGCAAACATATCCTTTACGAAGCAAATAGGCAATAAATAATATGGAAATCGAAATTAATTATTTTTAGCTTATAACATTCGTGGTACGTCGCCAGTACCTTAAGAAATTAAAAATGTGCAAACCAGTAAATTAACCAATAAGAGGTCCGAACAAGGGGTGGGCGTGACATTCGCCGTGCCACCAAGGTAGGGTGGGTACAGACCGTGGGGTAAATTAACATCTTTGTTACCCCAAAACCAAATCAAACGTCTAAGCCGCCAACGACTGACATAATACCAGTTACCGTTCCCGATTTCGACATTTTTGAACTTGTAGTTTATCTTTGTGAAAGTGCACTTATCATTGTGCTAGTGTGTAGCATAGCAGGATGAAGAAAGAACCCATACCCCAATCCGACGAGCTAAATCTAAAGAAGAAGGCTAGAAGTGCACGACTTCTGATTCCGCTATGCACAAGTAGGCGGTATAAAATCTATCTCCTCAATACGCACACGCTACAAGTCCGGCAGACAGATAGACAGGGATACCTACAGCATCGCAGACAGAAGCACCGGCAGAGACAGACAGGCTGGTCTACAGACAGACAGACATGCAGACAGAGAGACAAGCACACAGATAGACAGCAGAAAAGCAGGCTGACAGACGGGCAGACAGATAGGCAGATATGCAGGCAGACATTCAGACCCACAGACTCACAGACCGACAGGGAGAGAGAGAGAGAGAGAAATAGGTAGAGTAAGATAGATAAAGAGTGAGAGACAGATAGAGATAGAGAGAGACCTATTGATTCACAGAGAGATAAGTAGAACAACATATTCGCAAGCAGACAGACAGAGAGGCTGACAGGATGATACGCAGTCCAACAGACAGAGAGACAGACATGCGTAAAAATAGACAGACAGGAAGACAGCCTAACAGACCCGCAGACTGACGGAAAATTAGGAAAACAGACAGACAGACGGGCAGAGAGAGAGAGAAAGACAGGCAGACAAACAGGCAGACAGACCGGCAGACAGACAGACAGATAGGTAGATAGGCAGACAGACACGCCGACCCACAGACTCGCAGACATACAGACAAACAGGAAGGAGACAGATACACATACAGACAGGCAGAGAGATAGGCAGGAATACCTACAGCCTCTCAGACAGACACTCCTGCAGATACAGTGCCTGTCTTACAGACAGACAGACATGCTGACCTATAGAATCGCAGAAGGACAGTCACACAGGCAGACAGAGAGAGAAAGAGAGAGCGAGAGAGAGGAAAAAAGGAGAGAGGCCTATAGACTCGCAGACAGATAAGAAGAACAACATTTCCGCAGACAGACAGACAGAGAGGCTGACAGGATGATAGGCAGTCCGACGGACAGACAGAAAGTCAGACAGGAATACGTACAGCCTCGCAGACAGACACGACGGCAGAGACACACAGGCAGAAATACAGACAGATAGGCACACAGATAGTCAGACTGAAAATGAGAAAGACAGACAGGCATACAGACAGATATTCAGACTTACAGACATACAGATATGTAGACAGAGACACAGGCAAACGGGCACACAGACAGACACACACAGATAGACAGGGAGAAAGGCAGACAGAGAGACCGGCAGACAGACAGACAAATAGGAAAATAGGCAGACGTACACATAGACCCACAGCCTCGTAAACAGACACACCGGCAGAGACAGACAGTCACACTTACAGACAGACAGATATGTAGACAGAAAGACAGGCAGACGGGCAGACAGACAGACAGGCACATAGATAGACAGGCAGAAATGCAGACCATTAGACTCGCAGGCAGTCAGATAAACGGGCAGAGAGAGAAAGAGGCAGACAGGCAGACAGCCAGGCAGACAGACAGGCAGACAGAGAAACAGATAGGAAAACAAGCAGACAGACACGCAGATCCACAGACTCGCAGACATACAGACACATAGGAAGAGAGAGAGAGAGAGATACACAGACAGGCAGGTAAACAGATAGGCAGAAATTCCTACAGCCTCTCAGACAGACACACCGGCAGAGACAGACAGGCAGATATACAGACAGACAGCCAGACAGGTACACAGAGAGACAGACAGAAAGGTAGACCACTAGAATTGCGGACAGTCAAGCGTACGGGCAGAGACAGAGGCAGATAGGCAGACACACAGGCAAACAGACAGGCAGACAGAGAGGCAGACAGAGAGGTAGACCGACCGGTAGACAGACAGACAGATAGGAAAACAAGCAGACTGACACGCAGACCCACAGATTCGCAGACATACAAACACACAGGAAGAGAGAGAGAGAGAGAGAGATACAGACTGGAAGGCATACCTACACCCTCGCAGACATACACACCGGCAGAGACAGACAGGCAGACATACAGACAGACAGGCATACAAACAGACATTTAGGCAGATAGACAAAGAGAGAGAGAGAGAGAGCAAGAGAGAGAGAGAGAGAGATGCGGGGGAGAGAGAGAGAGACCTTGAGACTCGCAGACAGATATGAAAAAGAAGATATTCGCAGACAGACAGATAGAGACGCTGTAAGGATGATAGGCAGTCAAACAGACAGAGATACAGACATGCGTAGAAATAGACAGACAGGCAGTCACACCGGCACCCAGAAAGACAGATAGGTTGATAGCCAGAGAGACACGCAGACCCACAGGCTCGCAGACATACAGACGTACAGGAAGAGGGAGAGAGAGATACACCGACAGGCAGGCAGACAGGCATGAAAACCTACAGCCTCGCAGACAGACGCACCGGAAGAGATAGACAGGCAGACATGCAGACAGATCAGCATACAGATAGTCAGACTGAAAAAGAGACAGACACGCTGACCCACAGACTCGCAGACGTACAGACACACAGGAAGACAGAGAGACACACAGACAGTCACGCAGACAGATAAACAGGAATACCTACAGCCTCGCAGACAGACACACCGGCAGAGACAGACAGGCAGATATACAGATAGACAGACATGCAGACAGAGAGACAGGCAGATGGGAATACAGACAGACAGGAACACAGATAGACAGACAGAAAGGCAGACAAATAGACAGAAAGGCAGATAAATTGGCACGCAGACAGTCAGTCGCGCGAGCAGACACAGAGACAGACAGGCAGACAGACAGGCACACCAACCGGCAGACAGACAGACGGGTAGGAAAGCAGGCATACAGACATGCAGACCTACAGACTCGCAGACATACAGACACACAGGAAGAGAGGACGAGAAAGATACACAGACAGGCAGGCAGACAGATAGACAGAAATACCTACAGCCTCGCAGACAGACACAGGCAGGCAGATATACATACAGACAGACAGCCAGGCACACAGACAGAACCTTAGACCACGTATACAGTCAGACGCACAGGTAGAGAGGGAGACAGACTGGCGGACAGACAGTCAGATATACATACAGAAAGTGAGACAGGCAGACGGGCAGACAGACAGACATGCACTTAGATAGACAGGCAGTAAGGCAGACCGATAGGCTCGCAGTGAGACAGACGCACAGGCAGAGAGAGCGAGACAGACAGGCAGACCGAACGGCAGACAGATAGGAAAACAGGCGGACAGACACGCAGACCCACAGACTTGCAGGCATACAGACTCACCGGAAGAGAGGACGAGAAAGATACACAGACAGGCAGGCAGAAAGATAGACAGGAATACCTACCAGACAGACACGCAGACCCACAGACTCGCAGGCATACAGACACACAGGAAGAGCTAGAGATACACAGACAGGCAGGTAAACAGATAGGCAGGAATAACTACAGCCTCGCCGACAGAAACTCCGGCAGAGACAGACAGGCTGACTTACAGGCCGACAGACATGCTGACCTATAAAATCGCAGAAAGACAGTCACAGGCAGAAATAGAGAAAGGCAGGCAGACAGACATGCAGACAGAAATACAGGTAGACAAACAGGCACACAGATCGACAGACAGAGAGTCACACAAATAGACAGAAAGGCAGACAAATAGGAAGAAAGGCTGACAATTAGACTCGCAGCCAGTCAGACGCACGGACAGAGAATGAGACAGACAGCAGGACAGACAGGCAGTAGGAAAACGGGCAGACAGACACGCAGACCCACAGACTCGCAGACATACAGACACACAGGAAGAGAGGACGATAAAGATACACAGACAGGCTGGCAGATAGATAGACAGGAATACCAACAGCCTCGCAGACAGACACACCGGCAGAGTAAGACGGGCAGATATACAGACATTTACGCATACAGATAGTCAGACTGAAAAAGATACACACAGAAAAACTTATTCGCAGACAGACAGACTGAGGGGATGACAAGAGGAAAGGCAGTCAGACAGACAAACAGAGAGACTGACATGCGCAGAGATAGACTGACAGGAAGACAGGAAGACTTACAGACCGGCAGACTGACGGAAAATTAGGAAAACATACAGACAGACGGGCAGAGAGAGAAAGAGAGATAGAGACAGACAAGCAAACAGACAGGCAGACCGACTGGCAGATGGCAGACAGATAGGAAAACAGGCAGACAGACACGCAGACCCACAGACTCGCAGGCATACAGACTCACAGGAAGAGAGAGAGACGCACAGACAGGCAGGCAGACAGATAGCAGGAATACCAACAGCCTCGCCGACAGACACACCGGCAGAGTCAGACAGGCTGACTTACAGGCCGACAGATATGCAGACCTATAGAATCGCAGACAGACAGTCAGAGGCAGAAAGAGAGAAAGGCAGGCCGACAGACATGCAAACAGAAAAACAGGAAGACAAACAGGCACACAGATCGACAGACAGAAAGTCAGACAAATAGACCGAAAGGCAGACAAATAGAAACGCAGCCAGTCAGACGCACGGGCAGAGGAAGAGTCAGACAGGAGGACAGACAGGCAGACCGACCGGCAGAAGACAGACAGGTAGGAAAACAGGCAGACAGACACGCAGACCCACAGACTTGCAGAAACACAGGAAGAGAGGACGAGAAAGATGCACAGACAGGCAGGCAGATAGATAGACAGGAACACCTACAGCCTCGCAGACAGACACACCGGCAGAGTAAGACGGGCAGACATACAGACAGATAAGCATACATATAGTCAGACTGAAAAAGATACACACAGAAAAACATATTTGCAGTCAGACAGACAGAGAGGATGACAGGAGGACAGGCAGTCAGACAAACAGAGAGACGGACATGCGTAGAGATAGACAGACAGGAAGACAGACTTACAGACCGGCAGACTGACGGAAAATTAGGAAAACAGACAGACAGACGGGCAAAGAGAGAGCCAGACCGGCAGAAAGACAGACAGGTAGGAAAACAGGCAGACAGACACGCAGACCCACAGACTCGCAGACATACAGACACACAGGAAGAAAGGACGAGAAAGATACACAGACAGGCAGGCAGACAGATAAACAGGAATACCTACAGTCTCGCAGTCAGACACACCGGCAGAGTTAGGCAGGCAGACATACAGACAGATAGGCATACAGATAGTCAGACTGAAAAAGATACAGACATAACTACATATTCGTAGACAGACAGACAGAGAGGTTGACAGGAGGATAAGCAGTCAGACAGACAGACAAACAGAGAGATAGACATGCGTAGAGATAGACAGACAGGAAGACAAATTTACAGAACCGCAGACTGACGGAGAATTAGGAAAACAGACAGACAGTCGGGCAGAGAAAGTGACAGACAGGCAGACCGACTGGCAGACAGACAGTCAGATATGAAACTTGCAGATATATAGACACGCAGAAAGCGAGAGAGAGAGATACATAGACAGGCAGGCAGACAGATAGGTAGAATTCCTACAGCCTCGCAGACAGACTCACCGGCAGAGACACACAGCCAGACAGATATGCAGACCTATAGAATCGCAGACAGACAGACAGGAAGACAGACTTACAGACCGGAAGACTGACGGAAAATTTGGAAAACAGACAGACGGGGAGAGAGAGAGAGACAGTCAAGCAAACAGACAGGCAGACCGACCGGCAGATGGACAGACAGATAGGAAAACAGGCAGACCGACACAGACTCGCAGGCAAACAGGCACACAGGAAGATAGAGAGATACACAGACAGGCAGGTAAACAGATAGGCAGGAATAACTATAGCCGCGCCGACAGACCGACCGGCAGATAGACAGACAGATAGGTAACAGGCAGACAGACACGCAGACCCACAGACTCGCAGGCATACAGACTCACAGGAAGAGAGAAAGATACACAGACAGGCAGGCAGACAGATAGCAGGAATACCAACATTTAGTTTATTGCTATACATATATTTATTTAGTATTTGAATGTAAAAACATTTTTTTAATAATGTTGTCTGGATTGGTGGCTATTATTCGCCCTGCTCGCTGGAATGCAGAATATTCTGCAGCTTGTCAGGTCACAAGTAATCAGTTATTAATCTATGCTCGAACAAAATAAACAAAACAAGCTATTAAGCAAAATGCATTCATAATATTTTTAAAAACAACAACATTAAAAACAAAACAAAAACAACTAAATGCGCATGCAAAATACATACAGACTCGGCACCTTTTTTTCTCTGTCCATTTCCTTTGACGGGTTGCTCCTGTTGTATTGAACGAAATGAAGGCACACAATAACTCGAGTAATTCGAGTTTCTTCGGCTTTACCAAAATTTTCTCATACGTTTCATTGTGTGCCTTGCACTCACTCAATTCAATTCAGTTCGAGTCCACTCAATTTGGCGTATGTTGTGAGTAAAGCCATGCAGCTCTCTTATACTGACACACAGGAAGAGAGAGAGATACATAGACAGTCAGGCAGACAGATAGACAGGAATACCTTCAGCCTCGCAGACAGACACACCGGCAGAGACAGACAGGAAGATATACATACAGACAGACAGACAGGCAGACAGGCAGACAGACAGGCAGACAGAGTGGCAGACCGACTGGCTGACAGACAGACAGACATGCGTAGAAAAAGACAGACAGGCAGACACACCGGCAGACAGAAAGACAGATAGGTTGATAGGCAGAGAGACACACAGACCCACAGGCTCACAGACATACAGACGTACAGGAAGAGGGAGAGAGAGATACACCGACAGGCAGGCAGACAGGCAGGAAAACCTACAGCCTCGCAGACAGATACACCGGAAGAGACAGACAGGCAGACATGCAGACAGATAGGCATACAGATAGTCAGACTGAAAAAGAGACAGACAGACAGGCTTACAGACAGACATTCAGAGAGAGAGAGAGAGAGAGAGAGAGAGAGAGAGAGAGAGAGAGAGAGAGAGAGAGAGAGAGAGAGAGAGAGAGAGAGAGAAAGAGAGAGAGAGAGAGAGAGAGACCTATAGAAACGCGGATAGATAAGTAGGACAACCTATTCGCAGGCAGACAGAGAGGCTGGCAGGATGATAGGCAGTCAGACAGACAAAGAAACAGACATGCGTAGAGATAGGCAGACAGGAAGACAGACTTACAGACACGCAGACCGACGGAAAATTAGAAAATCAGACAGGCAGATGGGTATAGAGAGAGACAGACAGGAAGAGGACAGACAGGCAGACCGACCGGCAGACAGACAGACAAATAGGAAAACAGGCAGACGTACACATAGACCCACAGCCTCGTAAACAGACACACCGGCAGAGACAGACAGTCACACTTACAGACAGACAGATATGTAGACAGAGAGACAGGCAGACGGGCAGACAGACAGACAGACAGACAGGCACATAGATAGACAGGCAGAAATGCAGACCATTAGACTCGCAGGCAGTCAGACAAACGGGCAGAGAGAGAAAGAGGCAGACAGCCAGGCAGACAGACAGACAGGCAGATAGAGAAACAGATATGAAAACAAGCAGACAGACACGCAGATCCACAGACTCGCAGACATACAGACACATAGGAAGAGAGAGAGAGATACACAGACAGGCAGGTAAACAGATAGGCAGAAATTCCTACAGCCTCTCAGACAGACACACCGGCAGAGACAGACAGGCAGATATACAGACAGACAGCCAGACAGGTACACAGAGAGACAGACAGAAAGGTAGACCACTAGAATTGCGGACAGTCAGACGTACGGGCAGAGACAGAGGCAGATAGGCAGACACACAGGCAAACAGACAGGCAGACAGAGAGGCAGACAGAGAGGTAGACCGACCGATAGACAGACAGACAGATAGGAAGACAAGCAGACTGACACGCAGACCCACAGATTCGCAGACATACAAACACACAAGAAGAGAGAGAGAGAGAGAGAGAGAGATACAGACTGGAAGGCATACCTACACCCTCGCAGACATACACACCGGCAGAGACAGACAGGCAGACATACAGACAGACAGGCATACAAACAGACATTTAGGCAGATAGACAAAGAGAGAGAGAGAGAGAGAGCAAGAGAGAGAGAGAGAGATGCGGGGGAGATAGAGAGAGACCTCGAGACTCGCAGACAGATAAGAAAAAGAAGATATTCGCAGACAGACAGATAGAGACGCTGTAAGGATGATAGGCAGTCAAACAGACAGAGATACAGACATGCGTAGAGATAGGCAGACAGGAAGACAGACTTACAGACACGCAGACCGACGGAAAATTAGAAAATCAGACAGGCAGATGGGTATAGAGAGAGACAGACAGGAAGAGGACAGACAGGCAGACCGACCGGCAGACAGACAGACGGGTAGGAAAGCAGGCATACAGACATGCAGACCTACAGACTCGCAGACACACAGGAAGAGAGGACGAGAAAGATACACAGACAGGCAGGCAGACAGATAGACAGAAATACCTACAGCCTCGCTGACAGACACAGGCAGGCAGATATGCATGCAGACAGACAGCCAGGCACACAGACAGAACCGTAGACCACGTATACAGTCAGACGCACAGGTAGAGAGGGAGACAGACTGGCGGACAGACAGTCAGATATACATACAGAAAGTGAGACAGGCAGACGGGCAGACAGACAGACATGCACTTAGATAGACAGGCAGTAAGGCAGACCGATAGGCTCGCAGTGAGACAGACGCACAGGCAGAGAGAGCGAGACAGACAGGCAGACCGAACGGCAGACAGATAGGAAAACAGGCGGACAGACACGCAGACCCACAGACTTGCAGGCATACAGACTCACCGGAAGAGAGGACGAGAAAGATACACAGACAGGCAGGCAGAAAGATAGACAGGAATACCTACCAGACAGACACGCAGACCCACAGACTCGCAGGCATACAGACACACAGGAAGAGCTAGAGATACACAGACAGGCAGGTAAACAGATAGGCAGGAATAACTACAGCCTCGCCGACAGAAACACCGGCAGAGACAGACAGGCTGACTTACAGGCCGACAGATATGCTGACCTATAAAATCGCAGAAAGACAGTCACAGGCAGAAATAGAGAAAGGCAGGCAGACAGACGTGCAGACAGAAATACAGGTAGACAAACAGGCACACAGATCGACAGACAGAGAGTCACACAAATAGACAGAAAGGCAGACAAATAGGAAGAAAGGCTGACAATTAGACTCGCAGCCAGTCAGACGCACGGACAGAGAATGAGACAGACAGCAGGACAGACAGGCAGTAGGAAAACGGGCAGACAGACACGCAGACCCACAGACTCGCAGACATACAGACACACAGGAAGAGAGGACGATAAAGATACACAGACAGGCTGGCAGATAGATAGACAGGAATACCTACAGCCTCGCAGACAGACACACCGGCAGAGTAAGACGGGCAGATATACAGACATTTAAGCATACAGATAGTCAGACTGAAAAAGATACACACAGAAAAACTTATTCGCAGACAGACAGACTGAGGGGATGACAGGAGGAAAGGCAGTCAGACAGACAAACAGAGAGACTGACATGCGTAGAGATAGACAGACAGGAAGACAAACTTACAGAACCGCAGACTGACGGAGAATTAGGAAAACAGACAGACAGTCGGGCAGAGAAAGTGACAGACAGGCAGACCGACTGGCAGACAGACAGTCAGCTATGAAACTTGCAGATATATAGACACGCAGAAAGCGAGAGAGAGAGATACATAGACAGGCAGGCAGACAGATAGGTAGGAATACCTACAGCCTCGCAGACAGACTCACCGGCAGAGACACACAGGCAGACTTACAGGCAGACAGATATGCAGACATAGAGAATCGCAGACAGACAGACAGGAAGACAGACTTACAGACCGGAAGACTGACGGAAAATTTGGAAAACAGACAGACGGGGAGGGAGAGAGAGACAGTTAAGCAAACAGACAGGCAGACCGACCGGCAGATGGACAGACAGATAGGAAAACAGACAGACCGACACAGACTCGCAGGCAAACAGACACACAGGAAGAGAGAGAGACACACAGACAGTTAGGCAGACAGATAGACAGGAATACCCACAGCCTCGCAGACAGACACAGTCAGACCGATATACATACATACAGACAGACAGGCACACAGATAGACAGACAGCTAGGTAGACCACTAGACTAGCAGACAGTCAGACGCACAGGTAGAGAGGGAGACAGACTGGCAGACAGACAGTCAGATATACATACAGACAGAGAGACAGGTAGATGGGCAGACAGACAGACAGGCACTTATATAGACAGGCAGAAAGGCAGGCAGAGAGAGCGAGACAGACAGGCAGACCGACCGGCAGACAGACAGACATATAGGAAAACAGGCAGACAGACACGCAGAACCACAGACTCGCTGACATAAAGACACATAGGAAGAGAGAGAGACACACAGACAGGAAGACCAACAGCGTCGCATACGGACACACCGGCAGAGAAAGACAGGCAGATATACAGACAGACATACCTGCAGACAGAGAGACAGAGAGAAGAGCAGAAAGACAGACAGGCAGGCACAGATAGACAGACTGACAGGCAGACAGACAGGTTGGAAAACAGTCAGTCAGACCCACAGACTCGCAGACATACAGACACACAGGAAGAGAGAGAAAGATACATACATAGACAGTCAGGCAGACAGATAGACAGGAATACCTTCAGCCTCGCAGACAGACACACCGGCAGAGACAGACAGGAAGATATACATACAGACCGACAGACAGGCAGATAGGCATACAGATAGTCAGACTGAAAAAGAGACAGACAGACAGGCTTACAGACAGACATTCAGAGAGAGAGAGAGAGAGAGAGAGAGAGAGAGAGAGAGAGAGAGAGAGAGAGAGAGAGAGAGAGAGAGAGAGAGAGAGAGAGAGAGAGAGAGAGAGAGAGAGAGAGAGAGAGAGAGAGAGAGAGAGAGAGAGAGAGACAGATAGGCATACAGATAGTCAGACTGAAGAAGAAACACACAGAACAGAACATATTTGCAGACAGAAAGACAGAGAGACTGAACGGATGACAGGCAGTCAGACAGGCAGACAGAGAGACAGACATGCGTAGAAATAGACACACCGGCAGACAGACCGACAGACAGCAGACAGACACGCAGACCCACAGGCTCGCAGACATACAGACGCATAGGAAGAGGGAGAGAGAGAGACAGATAGGCATACAGATAGTCAGACTGAAAAAGGAACAGACAGAACAACATATTTTCAGGCAGACAGACAGAGAGGCTGACAGGATGACATTCAGTCCGACAGGCAGGCAGAGAGACAGACATACAGACGCCCGTATCTAAAACTTATAAATTCTAATAAGTGCCCTGCGCGGCAAAATAAATACATTTCAAAACAAATCTAAGTGTTTGAATTTCGCTGCACTCAAGCAGTGTGAATAAATAAGTTGCAAAAAAGCTTGCAACTACACATTTTGGTGACCCCGACGTGATTTTCTATTTCTTATTTATAATTTCGTTTGTGTACCTTTACAAGCTCAAGTTGTTCGTTCAGTGCTACGCGCCTCAACAAAAAAATTTATCAATTTTGAGCACAGCCGTGGTGAACCGTTTGCTTTCGCATCTGCATACAGTTGGTTATTATACATAAACGCCGTAGCAAAATCCCCGTTAATCGGTTCGCGCAGACTTGTATTGTAGTTCGGCTGTGTGAACTTTGTTGTGCGCTACATTCATAATGTTTGATGAAGGGGCAAGTGCAAATGGAAATGATGAGGCGACATCAGCTAATCAAGTGGAGGCTGGAACCCAGGCTGCTGTTCTTAAAATAAAGATTAAGAATTTAAGTGATTGACTAAATAGATTGTCATTTGATATTAATCTCTCTCCACTTCGCGATGTTTATGACTACGAGCTGCAAGATTACACTTGCAGGCGAAATTTGAAACAATCTATGATAGTTTGTTAGATGTGAGTCATGCCAGCGTTGAAGAGGATCTTCAGACAAGGTTTGAGGCAACTATTAGGCAGCTACGGGTGTCCCTTCAACGCGAGTGCGGAAATCGAAGCAAGGTTCAGCAGATTCCGCATTGTTTCGCTTTCAACTCTGCCGCAGCCGATGATTCGCGTTCTACCTTTGTTGTTCCGAACCACTCTCGATTGCCTCAACTTAAATTGCCGGAGTTTAGTGGAGGCTACACAGAATGGTCCGATGTTTACCACGATCATTGACAAGGATCCGTATTAGACCAACATTGAAAAACTCCAGCATCTACGGTCATGCCTTAAAGGAACAGCACTGTATACAATTCGCTCGTTGGAAATATCAAACGCTAATTATGCTGCCGCTTAAGAACTGCTTGATAAGTGTTTTAATAACAAGCGTCTTATTTTTCAGGCACACTTCGCTGAAATTTTGGGGTTGAGAAAGGTGGATAAGGGCGCGACGACACAACTGCGCGAATTTTTAGATAAGGTCAACTCTCATCTACGTGCATTAAAATCGATGGGCAGTGTGGAACAGATCGCCGGTTGCGTCATAGTACACACTTTGCTGCAAAAACTAGATAGCGCTACGCAAACTAGCTGGGAGGTTGATGCGCCGTTGGACGTCATACCATCATGCGAGCGGCTTACAACCTTCATCGAGAGGCGTTGCCAAAGGCTGGAAAATGCGGATCACGCTACGGCAATGTACACGTCTAGCTCCCAGGTGTGCCAGAGCCACAGTAGTAGAAGAACGTTTGTAGTGACTAAAAATGGGACGAGTGCTTGTGTATTTTGTGAAGTCGCAGGCCATTCTATTTATAAATGTTTGCAATTCGCAAATTTATCGCTCTCGCTGCGCCTTCACGAAGCCAAGCGGCTTGCGCTTTGCCTAAACTGCCTGCAAAGGGGACATCAGCTGAGAGTCTGCGGCTCCAGCGCTTGCAGAGTTTGTGGAAGCAAGCATCATAGCTTGTTGCATCTTGGCAACCCAAGCAGTCACACCGCTGCTTCTACCTCAAACAATGCTCAAGATACCGAAACTTATTCGTCATCCCAAAACACCATCCATCACCGATAATCAGCCTGGTTTTACTCCTGACCCTGCATCATGGAACATCCCATCAAATATACAACTAGCTGATCCTGAATTCTTTAAATCACAGCAAATCGACATGTTGATTGGAACCAGTCTGTTCTTCGATCTGCTATGCGTCGGCCAGATTAAACTAGCTGCTGGACTGCCGATATTGCAAAAGACTCGCCTTGGTTGGGTGGCTACGGGAGGTGCTTCACATGCAGGAAAATCATCACTCGTGGCAATGAGATCAATGGTGAATCCAGATCTGCTGGTAGATTCGCATCTGCAGCCGAATGCACAGATTGATGAATAAATCCGTCATTTTTTGGAATTGGAATGCTGCACCGAGCCTGAGTCCATACCAAACAAGGAGGAACGCGACTGCGAGGCACATGCGTCATTCATCAAGGAATATCTTGACTTGGGTCATATGTCACTTGTTACCTTAGCTGCACTGGGCCAATGCAAGTACTACCTGCCACATCACTGCGTACTGAAGGAGGATAGCACTACAACCAAGCTAAGGGTCGTGTTTGATGGCTCAGCAGCTACTACCTCTGGACACTCGCTGAATGATGCACTGATGGCAGGTCCTACCATCCAACTGCACCAACTGGCCATAAATAAGCAGAAAACATTCCCTATTGGCTCTGACATTGTTAAAAGAGACTTCTACGTGGATGATCTCATTTCTGGTGGTAGCTGTGTTCAAGAAGCAGTTGAAATATTGAAGCAAACGGGTGGGCTACTCGCCAAGGGAATTTTAAGCTGCGAAAACGGTGTTCTAGCAACACAACTGTACTCCAAAACATACCGGAAGAGGATAGAAAATCGCTGCTTAAGTTTGACGATGGCAGTGACATCACGAAAACGATGGGCCTCGTTTGGGATCCCGCTTCAGACTGTTTCCTCTTCTCCTTCTCTCCACTGAAGCTGCCCTCCAGACCTACAAAGCGGTCAATACTATCCGCAATTGCTCGCTTTACGACCCCCTTGGTCTTGTTGGTCCCGAAATAACAAAATCTAACATAATTATGCAGGATCTCCGGATAGAAAAACTGGACTGGGATGAGAGCCTGCCCGTAAACTTAAACACAGCCTGGGTCAACTTCTGCTCTGATTTTGAGAATA
>JAWNPB010000145.1:12500-35592 GCA_035045355.1 Drosophila lacicola | reverse complement strand
CTATCACTCTCGCACACTTCCATTCACTGGGAAAATAACCCTCATTCAGACACTTCGCATACATTGCATTCATATATTCAGGAATTGACTTCCAGACACTTTTACACATTTCTCCCATGAATCCATCCATACCAGGGGACTTCCTCGACTTTAACCTCGAGAAAGCCACCTCCAACTCACTATCCAGAAGCGGATCAAACGGACTAACCACACTAGGTGGTGAGTCCTGAAGATCCGCCCTGGGGAAGAACTCATTCAACAAGACATTCATACAATCCCTCCATGCCGTTAACTGGACGTCACCAACACGGAGGCTACTCACATCCGTTTCCCTGCCTCTACCTCGAACTATTTTATAAGCACGACCCCAGGGGTCGTCCTTATTGCGCTCCAGGAAAGAGCGCCACTCATCTTCTTTCACCTTTACAAGCATTTGCTTGTACTCATTCATACACCGACTATATTCAATCCTGAGTTGGGCTGCACCATCTGCATTGGTAGCTCTGGCCCTTTGGAATCGCTTCCGAAGAGACCGGACCATCCGCCGCTTAGTGCTCAACTGATTCGTCCACCACTTCACATGCTTAAGGTTGACCTTGCGGTACCTCTCAAATATGCGATCATTTGCACCAGTTATCCACCTATTCACACATACGACTTGCTCATCCACATTCAATTCATTAAATGCATTAAGCGGAACTTGCGTTGCCGCCTCCTGCACAATGAGCCCATGGAGGCACCAATTCACACTACAAGTGCGCCAGCGATTACCCCCAACACTTTCATTCCTCGTGATAGTGTGTGTGACAACAATCTCAATCGGATTGTGGTCACTCACACCAAGCCCACCTAGTACACACCAATGGAAAGCATACATGCTCATTGCTACCGCATTCACTAGAGTAACATCAATGTCACTCTGACCCACCGGGCCCGCAAACGTGTACCACTCACTGGCCCCCCCCCCCCCCCCCCCCCCCCCCCCCCCCCCCCCCCCCTCCCCCCCCCCCCCCCCCCCCCCCCCCCCCCCCCCCCCCCCCCCCCCCCCCCCCCCCCCCCCCACCCCCCCCCCCCCCCCCCCCCCCCCCCCCCCCCCACCACCCCCCCCCCCCAAAAAACCCCCCCCCACCCCCCCCCCCCCCCCCCCCCCCCCCCCCCCCACATAAACCCCCCAAAAACCATCCAATACTACCACCACCCACAAAAACACAGGAGTTGGCCCCCCCCCCAGGAAACCCCCCCCCCAACCGGGCAATCCCCCTACGCAACCTCCGGTCGCGTAGGGTTCCTGCAGCAGGGCAACGACGCTGCCCCTTTCACACATCATAGCCCCCACATCACACATAGCTGCATACGACCTCTGACAATTCAGCTGAAGAAATCTGCTAGACATTTTAATGTCTAGCATTCGCCCGCGCAACAATTGCCCCGTATATGGGGCAGGCTAGAGACATCATCAGATGTCCAGACGGCTTCCCCTTAAAGGAGCAATTGCGGCAATTCAGTGCATTGCTGCACTGAGCCACGCGGTGACCCATCTGGCCGCAGCGACGGCAAACGTCTTCTTTGGCTCTGCATTCCGCTACCTTATGGTCGAAGCCAAGACAGCGGTAGCATCCCGGTACCAGGTCAAAACTCCTCACACGAAAAGAGAACCATTTTACGTAGCAGCGTCCGATTTCTAAAAGGGTCTGCATGGCCACAACAGAACCCTCGAGGACTATATTAACTGCAGCGTTACCTCCCACCGCCCATGGCTTACTCGTCATCCGGACACCTCTCTTAAAGGCTTCAAGTGACATTTTGTCCTTCAAGTTCATCTCGTAAAGGTCACCCATGAACTCGTCAGGGGTGATCTGCGAGTGAACGCCCTGTACCACGATTTTCGGCCCCAATTTATCATTTATACACACTTCCAGACCCACCTCGTTGAACTTCGTGTTTTCCACAATCTTCTTACGCTCGGCGACCGATGGAGTACGAATTAACGCACCTCCATCCCGTAGAGGTTTCACCTCATGAATGCGTACGCCAAGAGAGGGACCTACCTCCTTCACCACCTGCTCGACCACGTCCTTAGCGGTTTTGCCAGCAGCCTTGCTGCGCACAACCAAGGACCAGGTCTCGACTGGCCGAGGCATCTCCGGGGTAGACGGCTCTGCCGACATGGGACCCCCTCTGGCGGCGCTCACCGACGAAGCCCGCGCTTGGCCGGCTGGGACATGCGAAGCATTCGAAGCGTTCCCTACCCCGCAAACGGCCTCCAAGCGCCCCTGCAGCCGCTCATTCTGCGCCACAAGATGGAACAAGAGCTGCTCGTATTGCCCTGCAAAATCCACTAATTTACAGAGGAGCTCCCCAGTGGCTCGCTCGTTAAGAGCAAGCTTCAACAGGTCCCCCGTAATCCCCTTCATCTGCTCGACAGCTGTCCCTCTCCGCCTCCTCAGAGCTGCCGCACTAGCTACATTCTAGCTACATTCACAGCGCTCATGGCATGAGGAACGGCAAAAACCCGCTCCCCCACACTTGCACCCGCTGCTCCGCTCGAGCCAGCTGCGGCAGCGCTCCCCTCACCCACACTAACCGTGCTAACAGCGCTCTCAGAAGTTGCCTTCCTTAGCCGCTGCTTGCTCCTCCGCCTTACCTCGCTATTCGACGACGACTCAGAGAGGGTCACCTCGTCATCCGACGACATCCCTTTCACCTCAAGCGTCCCCTTCTCAGCGGGCTTCTTTTTGCGTGGCGGCATCGCCCGCAGGTGTGCGCTTATCTATTAAAAATAAATAGCACGCACACACACACACGTAAAAGCTAGCGGTTTTTCACACACACACACACGAACGCCTGTTGCTCACGCAGCAACGACGTAAACAAAGCAATAAAACTTTATTGCTGATAAGCGCACAAAATAAAGCAAATAGCGTTGCTTGAAAGCACCGTTATTTAAAATTTATGCACGAAGCGAGCAGAGAATATGCACGTCTGTTCCCAACGACCGTCTGAAACGAACTGAGTAGATAGGGTTAAGTAAGTCTACTTTTGTTTAACGTGGCGATTACCCTGTGGGGGTGTACTACCACGGTATTCGAAAATACAACGAGCCAAAACAATGCGTCGGACTAGCGCCCCTCCGGAACCCTGCTTGCACAGTGAACCTTCGGTACCAATTGAATGCATGTCGGGCGGAACAATACATTCCATCATTGGTGGGAGGAGAGGTCTATCTAAAGCCTCAATTGTACAATTTGGTTGAAACGCAACTCCACGTCGAGCCGAAGCTCTACCCGCGATTTGGGTTTAAACCACAACCACCACGATACTCCCCGAAGGGCCGCAACCAAAAAGTCAGGACGGAACAAGTTCCGCGGGCTCCTGGCTACCCGTGGTACCAAATTTACTTACAGTTTTGGTCGACTGCCGTAGGTCATACTACCCAGTTTAGTCCCCTGCCAGACAAAGAATGGGTCATCTTATTTCGCCGCTCGAATTAGCTGGTTGCCAAATATACCTTTGGATCAATCCACCCAGGGTCCACCACGTGGAGGCCACATTATTAATAATGTGGGGCACATTGTGCCTTCGAGTCGACTTGACTAATGGTTTACGAAAAGTAGATAGGGACAGTGAGTCTACTTTTGTTTAACGTGGCGTTTACCCTGTGGGGGTGTACTACCACGGTATTCGAAAATACAACGAGCCAAAACAATGCGTCGGACTAGCGCCCCTCCGGAACCCTGCTTGCACAGTGAACCTTCGGTACCAATTGAATGCATGTCGGGCGGAACAATACATTCCATCATTGGTGGGAGGAGAGGTCTATCTAAAGCCTCAATTGTACAATTTGGTTGAAACGCAACTCCACGTCGAGCCGAAGCTCTACCCGCGATTTGGGTTTAAACCACAACCACCACGATACTCCCAGAAGGCCGCTACCAAAAAGTCAGGACGGAACAAGTTCCGCGGGCCAAATTTACTTACAGTTTTGGTCGACTGCCGTAGGTCATACTACCCAGTTTAGTCCCCTGCCAGACAAAGAATGGGTCATCTTATTTCGCCGCTCAAATTAGCTGGTTGCCAAATATACCTTTGGATCAATCCACCCAGGGTCCACCACGTGGAGGCCACATTATTAATAATGTGGGGCACATTGTGCCTTCGAGTCGACTTGACTAATGGTTTACGAAATACGCAACATGCCCTTCTACATTGGTCCATTGAACCCCAGTAGATAGGGACATGAAAGTCAGTGGGCTTAACGTGAGCACCTGCCACGATGGCTTAATCTCACGGTTCCTAGTATAGGATTAATTTAAGCGTCAATCACCGCCCCCTTGGAACATCAATTCCGCAGGTACCAATTAAAGACACGACTGTTTGGTTGTGTCTTCTACTTTGGTTTGGCACGAGGCCCATCTAAACCCCTTCCGATCTGTGGATCACGGAACCCGGCTGTATAACGCAACGCCACGTCGAGCGATGCTCTACCCGCATTTGGGTATCAAACCACAACCACCACGGTACTCCCCGAAGGGCCGCACCAAAAATCAGGACGGAACAAGTTCCGTGGGCTCCTGATTACCCGTGGTACCAGATCACAAGCCTCTGGTCAGGCCTCGTACCAGAAGGGTACTTCCAATTTAAACTCCAAAACAGTTAAGGGTTGGTGGCCCCAGAAACGATAAAACACTGCTGCAGGGAATAGAACGCAATTGATGTAAAACAACAACTGACAGGTGGAACAGTATACACCAGCTTCATGGGCATGGTTTTCTCACTGTGGGGAGCGAGGCTTATTCCTGCCTCTTCCGCAAACGACGGCATTTACAAGTTGATCATAGATCAAACCGCTAGGCGGCCAGCTAGTGCCCCCAACAAGTCCCAAAAGACCATGGCGGAGAGAGCAGAGAGCCGAGACCGCCTCTGTGTTCCCTAACGCCCGTGGTACCAGATCAGTCCTCTGGTCAGAACTCGTACCCTAAAAGGATACTTCCAGTTTCAGCTCCATGAAGCTGGGGACTGGTAGCCCCGGACAAACACAATGTTCAACGAGATGCGCATTCATACACACCCCTCACGTTCATACCCCAACATTCGTAGCCCCACATTTGTACATCTACCATCCATCATCATTCATACAATTCCTTCCTGTAATTGCAAACGTCGCCTTGTAAATGCAGCTCTTGCAAACTCACTCATTCTTCTAATCCTATCACTAGTGGAGAGTGATTGACTTACGTCAAACCCGCCACTAACCTCAACGATGCCCATCCCCCTCAGATCTCGAAGATCTGCATACCTTGTGCACTCACAGAGAACATGCTCCCATGTCTCTGCAGCCGAGCCACAACGGCATTCTGCACTGTCGCAAAGACTCCTCGAATGCAAAAATGCATTGAGGGAACCGTGACCAGTCAACAGGAATCCAAGACTCAGGCAGAACCCGAAGTCTGGTCGGCTGCCGGCAAATGTAACCTCCCGAATAAACCGATAAGTGACACGTCCATTCACACTTGCGTCCCACCTGACTTGCCAGTCAGATAGAACACACTCTTTCACCAATCTCTTGCACTCACTAAGCCCTAAACTCTCCACATCCCTATCCGCTAACCAATCATTCTGCAGCAATGGCAGCCGCCTCTTGATCCTGTACATCAAGGCTCGACGCCTGATCTCCAAGTCAAGAGGGGCTACTCCTAACAGTACCTGCATTGCCTCCGTGGAGACAGTGCGGCACACAGGCAGACAACCTAGCAGAATCACTCTCTGGCAAGCCAGCACTTTCTTTCTGCCAACCACAGTCGTGACTGCCTTACACCATACAGACGATCCATATGCTGCACATGCAGCAAACAGACCCTCATAAATGGTGCGGACAGCACGTCTGCTTAGGCCCCAGTCACTCCTCAAAATACTACGCACTTGCCCCACCAAACCAAGTAGCCGGGCCTTGAGACCAGCGATATGAGGAGTGAGGAGACGCATACCTCACATTCACTCCATTCAGTCTGACAATGGGCGGCCGACTAGTTGCCAATCTGCCCTTGAGCAGCATTGACACTGTCTTGTCCATTGCAAGACTGACCCCAACACTTTCACCCCACTCATACACAGTGCGCAAGCACATACCCGCATTCGTCTCGATCTCAAGACGCGACCGTCCCTCAATCAAGACAAGCAAGTCGTCCGCATACGCACAACACTTACACATCTGCTCGAGCTGTTCCAGCAAGGGGTACATCATGAGGTTCCAAATGAATGGGCCACAAATAGATCCCTGCGGGCAGCCACGAACCACATCTACGCTCACACATTCACACCGCCCTACAGCACACGCACGTCTGCCAGAGAAATAGCTCTTCCAGAGAGCTAACTCTCGGCAGCCACATTCACCCAACCTTCTCAATACACTCGCCCAACTCAAGTAGTCGAATGCACCTTTAAAATCCACAAAGATGCCCAAGACATACGTGGAGTTGCTAGCCTCAACAGAGTCACTAACATACCTCCACGCATCCTCAACACATCTGCCCTGCCTAAAACCAAATTGTCTATCAGACATTTGGTCACTCACTCTCTCCTGAAGCCTTTCTACCATATTCCTTTCCAGAACTTTTCCAAGAACCGGAAGAAGACTGATGCCCCGAAAGGATCTAGGATTGCTCCTGACCCTGTCGGGCGACTTCAGGAGCACTATCACTCTCGCACACTTCCATTCACTGGGAAAATAACCCTCATTCAGACACTTCGCATACATTGCATTCATATATTCTGGAATTGACTTCCAGACACTTTTACACATTTCTCCCGTGAATCCATCCATACCAGGGGACTTCCTCGACTTTAACCTCGAGAAAGCCACCTCCAACTCACTATCCAGAAGCGGATCAACCGGACTAACCACACTAGGTGGTGAGTCCTGAAGATCCGCCCTGGGGAAGAACTCATTCAACAAGACATTCATACAATCCCTCCATGCCGTTAACTGGACGTCACCAACACGGAGGCTACTCACATCCGTTTCCCTGCCTCTACATCGAACTATTTTATAAGCACGACCCCAGGGGTCGTCCTTATTGCGCTCCAGGAAAGAGCGCCACTCATCTTCTTTCACCTTTACAAGCATTTGCTTGTACTCATTCATACACCGACTATATTCAATCCTGAGTTGGGCTGCACCATCTGCATTGGTAGCTCTGGCCCTTTGGAATCGCTTCCGAAGAGACCGGACCATCCGCCGCTTAGTGCTCAACTGATTCGTCCACCACTTCACATGCTTGAGGTTGACCTTGCGGTACCTCTCAAACATGCGATCATTTGCACCAGTTATCCACCTATTCACACATACGACTTGCTCATCCACATTCAATTCATTAAATGCATTAAGCGGAACTTGCGTTGCCGCCTCCTGCACAATGAGCCCATGGAGGGACCAATTCACACTACAAGTGCGCCAGCGATTACCCCCAACACTTTCATTCCTCGTGATAGTGTGTGTGACAACAATCTCAATCGGATTGTGGTCACTCACACCAAGCCCACCTAGTACACACCAATGGAAAGCATACATGCTCATTGCTACCGCATTCACTAGAGTAACATCAATGTCACTCTGACCCACCGGGCCCGCAAACGTGTACCACTCACTGGCCCCCCCCCCCCCCCCCCCCCCCCCCCCCCCCCCCCCCCCCCCCCCCCTCCCCCCCCCCCCCCCCCCCCCCCCCACCCACCCCCCCCCCCCCCCCCCCCCCCCCCCCCCCCCCCCCCCCCACCCCCCCCCCACCCCCCCCCCCCCCCCCCCACCCCAACACACCCTCCCCACAAAAAACCCCCCCACCCCCCCCCCCCCCCCCCCCCCCCCCCCCCCCCCCTCAAACCCACCAAAAAAAATTCAATACAAACACAATCCCCAAAAACACCCGAGGTGGCCCCCCCCCCAGGAAAAACCCCCACACATGCGGGCAATCCCCCTACGCAACCTCCGGTCGCGTAGGGTTCCTGCAGCAGGGCAACGACGCTGCCCCTTTCACACATCATAGCCCCCACATCACACATAGCTGAATACGACCTCTGACAATTCAGCTGAAGAAATCTGCTAGACATTTTAATGTCTAGCATTCGCCCGCGCAACAATTGCCCCGTATATGGGGCAGGCTAGAGACATCATCAGATGTCCCGACGGCTTCCCCTTAAAGGAGCAATTGCGGCAATTCAGTGCATTGCTGCACTGAGCCACGCGGTGACCCATCTGGCCGCAGCGACGGCAAACGTCTTCTTTGGCTCTGCATTTCGCTACCTTATGGTCGAAGCCAAGACAGCGGTAGCATCCCGGTACCAGGTCAAAACTCCTCACACGAAAAGAGAACCATTTTACGTAGCAGCGTCCGATTTCTAAAAGGGTCTGCATGGCCACAACAGAACCCTCGAGGACTTTATTAACTGCAGCGTTAACTCCCACCGCCCATGGCTTACTCGTCATCCGGACACCTCTCTTAAAGGCTTCAAGTGACATTTTGTCCTTCAAGTTCATCTCGTAAAGGTCACCCATGAACTCGTCTGCGAGTGAACGCCCTGTACCACGATTTTCGGCCCCAATTTATCATTTATATACACTTCCAGACCCACCTCGTTGAACTTTGTGTTCTCCACAATCTTCTTACGCTCGGCGACCGATGGAGTACGAATTAACGCACCTCCATCCTGTAGAGGTTTCACCTCATGAATGCGTACGCCAAGAGAGGGACCTACCTCCTTCACCACCTGCTCGACCACGTCCTTAGCGGTTTTGCCAGCAGCCTTGCTGCGCACAACCAAGGACCAGGTCTCGACTGGCCGAGGCATCTCCGGGGTAGACGGCTCTGCCGACATGGGACCCCCTCTGGCGGCGCTCACCGACGAAGCCCGCGCTTGGCCGCCTGGGACATGCGAAGCATTCGAAGCGTTCCCTACCCCGCAAACGGCCTCCAAGCGCCCCTGCAGCCGCTCATTCTGCGTAACAAGATGGAACAAGAGCTGCTCGTATTGCCCTGCAAAATCCACTAATTTACAGAGGAGCTCCCCAGTGGCTCGCTCGTTAAGAGCAAGCTTCAACAGGTCCCCCGTAATCCCCTTCATCTGCTCGACAGCTGTCCCTCTCCGCCTCCTCAGAGCTGCCGCACTAGTCGACGGCCCCGCACCGGCAGGGACAGCTACATTCACAGCGCTCATGGCGCTCATCGTCATCCGACGACATCCCTTTCACCTCAAGCGTCCCCTTCTCAGCGGGCTTCTTTTTGCGTGGCGGCATCGCCCGCAGGTGTGCGCTTATCTATTAAAAATAAATAGCACGCAGACATACACACGTAAAAGCTAGCGGGTTTTCACACACACACACGAACGCCTGTTGCTCACGCAGCAACGACGTAAACAAAGCAATAAAACTTTATTGCTGATAAGCGCACAAAATAAAGCAAATAGCGTTGCTTGAAAGCACCGTCATTTAAAATTTATGCACGAAGCGAGCAGAGAATATGCACGTCTGTTCCCAACGACCGTCTGAAACGAACTGAGTAGATAGGGACATGAAAGTCAGTGGGCTTAACGTGAGCACCTGCCACGATGGCTTAATCTCACGGTTCCTAGTATAGGATTAATTTAAGCGTCAATCACCGCCCCCTTGGAACATCAATTCCGCAGGTACCAATTAAAGACACGACTGTTTGGTTGTGTCTTCTACCTTGGTTTGGCACGAGGCCCATCTAAACCCCTTCCGATCTGTGGATCACGGAACCCGGCTGTATAACGCAACTCCACGTCGAGCGATGCTCTACCCGCATTTGGGTATCAAACCACAACCACCACGATACTCCCCGAAGGGCCGCACCAAAAATCAGGACGGAACAAGTTCCGTGGGCTCCTGATTACCCGTGGTACCAGATCACAAGCCTCTGGTCAGGCCTCGTACCAGAAGGGTACTTCCAATTTAAACTCCAAAACAGTTAAGGGTGGGTGGCCCCAGAAACGATAAAACACTGCTGCAGGGAATGGAACGCAATTGATGTAAAACAACAACTGACAGGTGGAACAGTATACACCAGCTTCATGGGCATGGTTTTTTCACTGTGGGGAGCGAGGCTTATTCCTGCCTCTTCCGCAAACGACGGCATTTACAAGTTGATCATAGATCAAACCGCCAGGCGGCCAGCTAGTGCCCCCAACAAGTCCCAAAAGACCATGGCGGAGAGAGCAGAGAGCCGAGACCGCCTCTGTGTTCCCTAACGCCCGTGGTACCAGATCAGTCCTCTGGTCAGAACTCGTACCCTAAAAGGATACTTCCAGTTTCAGCTCCATGAAGCTGGGGACTGATAGCCCCGGACAAACACAATGTTCAACGAGATGCCCATTCATACACACCCCCCACATTCGTACCCCAACATTCGTACCCCCACATTTGTACATCTACCATCCATCATCATTCATACAATTCCTTCCTGTAATTGCAAACGTCGCCTTGTAAATGCAGCTCTTGCAAACTCACTCATTCTTCTAATCCTATCACTAGTTGAGAGTGATTGACTTACGTCAAACCCGCCACTAACCTCAACGATGCCCATCCCCCTCAGATCTCGAAGATCTGCATACCTTGTGCACTCACAGAGAACATGCTCCCATGTCTCTGCAGCCGAGCCACATCTCTGCAGCCGAGCCACAACGGCATTCTGCACTGTCGCAAAGGCTCCTCGAATGCAAAAATGCATTGAGGGAACCGTGACCAGTCAACAGGAATCCAAGACTCAGGCAGAACCCGAAGTCTGGTCGGCTGCCGGCAAATGTAACCTCCCGAATAAACCGATAAGTGACACGTCCACCACGTTTCACCAATCTCTTGCACTCACTAAGCCCTAAACTCTCCACATCCCTATCCGCTAACCAATCATTCTGCAGCAATGGCAGCCGCCTCTTGATCCTGTACATCAAGGCTCGACACCTGATCTCCAAGTCAAGAGGGGCTACTCCTAACAGTACCTGCATTGCCTCCGTGGAGACAGTGCGGCACACAGGCAGACAACCTAGCAGAATCACTCTCTGGCAAGCCAGCACTTTCTTTCTGCCAACCACAGTCGTGACTGCCTTACACCATACAGACGATCCATATGCTGCACATGCAGCAAACAGACCCTCATAAATGGTGCGGACAGCACGTCTGCTTAGGCCCCAGTCACTCCTCAAAATACGAATCACTTGCCCCACCAAACCAAGTACCCGGGCCTTGAGACCAGCGATATGAGGAGTGAAGCACATCCTCTCGCCAAAGGTTATGCCGAGGTATTTCACCTCAGACGCATACCTCACATTCACTCCATTCAGTCTGACAATGGGCGGCCGACTAGTTGCCAATCTGCCCTTGAGCAGCATTGACACTGTCTTGTCCATTGCAAGACTGACCCCAACACTTTCACCCCACTCATACACAGTGCGCAAGCACATACCCGCATTCGTCTCGATCTCAAGACGCGACCGTCCCTCAATCAAGACAAGCAAGTCGTCCGCATACGCACTACACTTACACATCTGCTCGAGCTGTTCCAGCAAGGGGTCCATCATGAGGTTCCAAATGAATGGGCCACAAATAGATCCCTGCGGGCAGCCACGAACCACATCTACGCTCACACATTCACACCGCCCTACAGCACACGCACGTCTGCCAGAGAAATAGCTCTTCCAGAGAGCTAACTCTCGGGAGCCACATTCACCCAACCTTCTCAATACACTCGCCCAACTCAAGTAGTCGAATGCACCTTTAAAATCCACAAAGATGCCCAAGACATACGTGGAGTTGCTAGCCTCAACAGAGTCACTAACATACCTCCACGCATCCTCAACACATCTGCCCTGCCTAAAACCAAATTGTCTATCAGACATTTGGTCACTCACCCTCTCCTGAAGCCTTTCTACCATAATCCTTTCCAGAACTTTTCCAAGAACCGGAAGAAGACTGATGCCCCGAAAGGATCTAGGATTGCTCCTGACCCTGTCGGGCGACTTCAGGAGCACACTCTCGCACACTTCCATTCACTGGGAAAATAACCCTCATTCAGACACTTCGCATACATTGCATTCATATATTCTGGAATTGACTTCCAGACACTTTTACACATTTCTCCCGTGAATCCATCCATACCAGGGGACTTCCTCGACTTTAACCTCGAGAAAGCCACCTCCAACTCACTATCCAGAAGCGGATCAACCGGACTAACCACACTAGGTGGTGAGTCCTGAAGATCCGCCCTGGGGAAGAACTCATTCAACAAGACATTCATACAATCCCTCCATGCCGTTAACTGGACGTCACCAACACGGAGGCTACTCACATCCGTTTCCCTGCCTCTACCTCGAACTATTTTATAAGCACGACCCCAGGGGTCGTCCTTATTGCGCTCCAGGAAAGAGCGCCACTCATCTTCTTTCACCTTTACAAGCATTTGCTTGTACTCATTCATACACCGACTATATTCAATCCTGAGTTGGGCTGCACCATCTGCATTGGTAGCTCTGGCCCTTTGGAATCGCCTCCGAAGAGACCGGACCATCCGCCGCTTAGTGCTCAACTGATTCGTCCACCACTTCACATGCTTGAGGTTGACCTTGCGGTACCTCTCAAACATGCGATCATTTGCACCAGTTATCCACCTATTCACACATACGACTTGCTCATCCACATTCAATTCATTAAATGCATTAAGCGGAACTTGCGTTGCCGCCTCCTGCACAATGAGCCCATGGAGGGACCAATTCACACTACAAGTGCGCCAGCGATTACCCCCAACACTTTCATTCCTCGTGATAGTGTGTGTGACAACAATCTCAATCGGATTGTGGTCACTCACACCAAGCCCACCTAGTACACACCAATGGAAAGCATACATGCTCATTGCTACCGCATTCACTAGAGTAACATCAATGTGACTCTGACCCACCGGGCCCGCAAACGTGTACCACTCACTGGGTTCGTTCACGACCCGAACATCCCACGGCCCACACGGCCCACTCGGCTAGCATCTCACCCCGTGTGTGGTTCGAGTACCCAGACGAATGTCTAGATACTTTACTGAACCACATGGGGGACGATACATTCGCGTCAAGACCAAGGATGACTGGTACGCTACTAACCAGTAGTAGCACCTCATCCAAATACGCTATGTACGGCTCAAGGGGATCCCCGAACTTACAATACATGCTTGCTACAAAAATCCTGCCAAAACTGCCGCTAAGGCTCACACACACACCCCAGTCAGTTGAACTCACTAAAGTGCATTCAATACTGACATCATTCACAATGACAGCGGAGTTGGCCCTGCTGTCAGGAAATACCCGCATACATGCGGGCAATCCCCTTACGCAACCTCCGGTCGCGTAGGGTTCCTGCAGCAGGGCAACGACGCTGCCCCTTTCACACATCATAGCCCCCACATCACACATAGCTGCATACGACCTCTGACAATTCAGCTGAAGAAATCTGCTAGACATTTTAATGTCTAGCATTCGCCCGCGCAACAATTGCCCCGTATATGGGGCAGGCTAGAGACATCATCAGATGTCCCGACGGCTTCCCCTTAAAGGAGCAATTGCGGCAATTCAGTGCATTGCTGCACTGAGCCACGCGGTGATCCATCTGGCCGCAGCGACGGCAAACGTCTTCTTTGGCTCTGCATTCCGCTACCTTATGGTCGAAGCCAAGACAGCGGTAGCATCCCGGTACCAGGTCAAAACTCCTCACACGAAAAGAGAACCATTTTACGTAGCAGCGTCCGATTTCTAAAAGGGTCTGCATGGCCACAACAGAACCCTCGAGGACTATATTAACTGCAGCGTTACCTCCCACCGCCCATGGCTTACTCGTCATCCGGACACCTCTCTTAAAGGCTTCAAGTGACATTTTGTCCTTCAAGTTCATCTCGTAAAGGTCACCCATGAACTCGTCAGGGGTGATCTGCGAGTGAACGCCCTGTACCACGATTTTCGGCCCCAATTTATCATTTATACACACTTCCAGACCCACCTCGTTGAACTTTGTGTTCTCCACAATCTTCTTACGCTCGGCGACCGATGGAGTACGAATTAACGCACCTCCATCCCGTAGAGGTTTCACCTCATGAATGCGTACGCCAAGAGAGGGACCTACCTCCTTCACCACCTGCTCGACCACGTCCTTAGCGGTTTTGCCAGCAGCCTTGCTGCGCACAACCAAGGACCAGGTCTCGACTGGCCGAGGCATCTCCGGGGTAGACGGCTCTGCCGACATGGGACCCCCTCTGGCGGCGCTCACCGACGAAGCCCGCGCTTGGCCGGCTGGGACATGCGAAGCATTCGAAGCGTTCCCTACCCCGCAAACGGCCTCCAAGCGCCCCTGCAGCCGCTCATTCTGCGCCACAAGATGGAACAAGAGCTGCTCGTATTGCCCTGCAAAATCCACTAATTTACAGAGGAGCTCCCCAGTGGCTCGCTCGTTAAGAGCAAGCTTCAACAGGTCCCCCGTAATCCCCTTCATCTGCTCGACAGCTGTCCCTCTCCGCCTCCACAGAGCTGCCGCACTAGTCGACGGCCCCGCACTGGCAGGGACAGCTACATTCACAGCGCTCATGGCATGAGGAACGGCAAAAACCCGCTCCCCCACACTTGCACCCGCTGCTCCGCTCGAGGCAGCTGCGGCTCCAGCGGCCCCCCCCCCTCACCTCGTCATCCGACGACATCCCTTCACCTCAAGCGTCCCCTCTCAGCGGGTTCTTTTTGCGTGGCCGCATCGCCCGCAGGGGTGCGCTTATCTATTAAAAATAAATAGCACGCACACACACACACGTAAAAGCTAGCGGTTTTTCACACACACACACAGAACGCCTGTTGCTCACGCAGCAACGACGTAAACAAAGCAATAAAACTTTATTGCTGATAAGCGCACAAAATAAAGCAAATAGCGTTGCTTGAAAGCACCGTCATTTAAAATTTATGCACGAAGCGAGCAGAGAATATGCACGTCTGTTCCCAACGACCGTCTGAAACGAACTGAGTAGATTGTATATATATATATATTGTTCAATGTTCAATGCTTTTCTCAATAATAATTGAAGGTTTAATTTTGGTATTGTGTATATATATTTTTCATATATTCCAGCCGTCAATTCCATATTTTAATATATATATCAATATTACCTTAAGTATTGTATATATATATAATGTTCTATGTTTAATGCTTTCCTCAATAATAATTGAAGGTTTAATTTTGGTATTGTGTATATATATTTTTCATATATTCCATCCGTCAATTCCATATTTTCATATATATATCAATATTGCCATAAGTATTGAATATATTATATATTGTTCAATGTTCAATGATTTCCTCAATAATAATTGAAGGTTTAATTTTGGTATTGTGTATATATATTTTTCATATATTCCATCCGTCAATTCCATATTTTCATATATATATCAATATTGCCTTAAGTATTGAACATATTATATATTGTTCTATGTTTAATGCTTTCCTCAATAATAATTGAAGGTTTAATTTTGGTATTGTGTATATATATATATATTTTTCATATATTCCATCCGTCAATTCCATATTTTCATATATATATCAATATTGCCTTAAGTATTGAATATATATATATTATTCAATGTTCAATGCTTTCCTCAATAATAGTTGAAGGTTTAATTTTGGTATTGTGTACATATATTTTTCATATATTCCATTCGTCAATTCCATATTTTCATATATATATCAATATTGCCTTTGGTATTGTTGTATATATATATATATATATATTGTTCTATGTTTAATGCTTTCCTCAATAATAATTGAAGGTTTAATTTTGGTATTGTGTATATATATTTTTTCATATATTCCATCCGTCAATTCCATATTTTCATATATATATCAATATTGCCTTTAGTATTGAATATATATATGTATATATATTGTTCTATGTTTAATGCTTTCCTCAATAATAATTGAAGGTTTAATTTTGGTATTGTGTATATATATATATTTTCATATATTCCATCCGTCAATTCCATATTTTCATATATATATCAATATTGCCTTAAGTATTGAATATATATATATATATATGTTCAATGTTCAATGTTTTCCTCAATAATAATTGAAGGTTTAATTTTGGTATTGTGTATATATATATATTTTCATATATTCCATCCGTCAATTCCATATTTTCATATATATATATCAATATTGCCTTAAGTATTGAATATATATATATTGTTCAATGTTCAATGTTTTCCTCAATAATAATTGAAGGTTTAATTTTGGTATTGTGTATATATATTTTTCATATATTCCATCCGTCAATTCCATATTTTCATATATATATCAATATTGCCTTTAGTATTGCATATATATATGTATATATATTGTTCTATGTTTAATGCTTTCCTCAATAATAATTGAAGGTTTAATTTTGGTATTGTGTATATATATTTTTCATATATTCCATCCGTCAATTCCATATTTTCATATATATATCAATATTGCCTAAGGTGTTGAATATATATATATTGTTCAATGTTCAATGTTTTCCTCAATAATAATTGAAGGTTTAATTTTGGTATTGTGTACATATATTTTTCATATATTCCATCCGTCAATTCCATATTTTCATATATATATCAATATTGCCTTTAGTATTGTTGTATATATATATATATATATATATTGTTCTATGTTTAATGCTTTCCTCAATAATAATTGAAGGTTTAATTTTGGTATTGTGTATATATATTTTTCATATATTCCATCCGTCAATTCCATATTTTCATATATATATCAATATTGCCTTAAGTATTGAATATATATATGTATATATATTGTTCAATGTTCAATGTTTTCCTCAATAATAATTGAAGGTTTAATTTTGGTATTGTGTATATATATTTTTCATATATTCCATCCGTCAATTCCATATTTTCATATATAAATCAATATTGCCTTAAATATTGTATATATATATATAGTGACATATTCACAACAACAGCATTTTGAACCACTGTTATTCATAAGCTATCCATACAACTGGTGTCTTCTCAGATCAACAAGTGTAATTGTGCACAGTATTACAACTAAATCGAATATATTTCAACTCCAAAATTCGTTATCCGCAAAAGAACTTAACGTGTGAAAACAATTCAAGCAACGTATAAATCCAATTCGGTCGTTGCAACAAAGTGAATTTCGTGACACAAACTAAAAAAAAAGGAAAAAAAAAAATGGAGCAACCAGAAGGCTCTCATGTGGCTGCACTTGCAGCAATGAATAAATTAAACGACCAAAATTTAAACCAATTGCTTCAACAAATACGGAACGTGCCAGCCTTTGTGGGAGACCCTATAACCCTGGGTCCATTTATCAGAAGGATGGATTACCTGCATCAACTGTACTCTACTCACAATGAACGACAACAATGCATCATATTCGGGCGATTGAGCTCCAGATATCCGGAGATGCCCAGAAGGTTCCTAGAATGCTGCAAATCAACAACTGGTCCCAACTGAGGGAAGCCTTAATCTCCGAATACAAGACGCAAACACCCGTGGAAGAACTACTGCGAAGACTATATAATACCAATTATCAAGGTAATTTACGTAAATTTTGTAGTGAGGTAGAGGCTAAGATAATAATTATAACTGACAAGTTAGAATTAGAAGGGAATTTAGATAATTCCAGATTGTATACAAACGCTATGCATAACACTGTAAAAATCTTGATAAATAAAAAATTACCAGATAGACTCTTTATGTCACTCGCAAGACATGATATATCCACTATTTCAAAATTAAAACAAGTAGCTCAAATGGAGGGCTACTATGAGGAAAATTATTATAACAATAATAAAAAACAAAATACTAACAATGCTATAAATTATACAGGCAATACTAAACCTCAGTTTACCCCAAGTTACATAACTAACAATAATCAAAGCCACAATTTTTCACATCACCCTCCGAACAACCAAACTTATTTTAACCAAAATAAGCAACAACAAGCACAAATAAATAACCCCATAAATCAAAATATTTCTCAAGGTAGATATATACCAAATCAACCGTACAAGCGTATACGAGAAAATACTAGTGGTTCCCAAAAAATGCAGGTTGATGAAAATTATCAACAATCCGAAAACTATCAGGGTAACTATGTACAAGAAGAGTATGGTTGTCAGAACAACCAATATGAGGTGTTTCAAATTAATGAAATAAAAGACGAAAATTTTCCAATTGGAGCCTCGGGACAAGCCAGTACATAGAAATTAAAATTAATAACAGACGCTACAGATGTCTCATTGACACTGGGTCGTCAATAAATATGATGAGGGAAAACTTCCTTAATATACCAGTTTATACAAGACCTACTTCGATTAGAACCATGACAGGGATATCAAAACTAAACCATTATGTATCCACTGCACCTAATAAACTCTTTAGGCAAGATCAGATATTTTACATACATGATTTTTCACCTCATTATGATATACTTTTAGGCAGAAATTTATTAAAGGCAAACAACGCCATAATTGACTACGCTCATGACAGAATAATAATTAGCGAGAGATCGTTCAATCAGAAGAAATCAGTTTGGGATCCAAATTCAGAAAAAAACTTCGAAGCATATTTAAGCCAGAAAGTTATACACTAGAAATTAATTACGCAATAAGTAATGAAATAACATCGGGAGAAGATTACCGAGTTGATCATCTAAACGTTGAAGAAAAATCAAAACTATTAAAATTACTGAAAAGTTTCAGTGACATTCAATATCGAGAAGGTGACAATTTGACCTTCACGAGCATTGTTAAGCACGAAATTAATACACATCATGAAAATCCAATTTACAAGAAACCATACGGTTACCCTTTCGCTTTCGAACAAGAAGTCGAAAAGCAAATTAAAGATATGTTAACCCAAGGTATTATTCGGCATAGCCAGTCGAATTATTGTAGTCCCTTATGGATCGTACCAAAAAAGGCAGACGCCTCAGGAAAGGCAAAATTTAGATTAGTGGTCGATTACAGAGGATTGAACGACATTACAATCAATGATAAATTCCCCATTCCAAACATGGACGAAATTTTGGGAAAATTAGGAAGATGTTCATACTTTACAACAATAGATTTAGCAAAAGGTTTCCATCAGATTGAGATGGACAAGAACTCAATTAATAAAACAGCATTTTCAAATACGGACATTACGAGTATACTCGAATGCCATTTGGACTTAAAAATGCACCAGCAACATTCCAAAGGTGCATGAATCACGTTCTTCGTGATTTAATTAACAAGCATTGTCTTGTTTATTTGGACGACATTATTGTCTTCTCCACATCACTTGAAGAACATTTAAATTCAATAAATAAAGTTTTTGAAAACTTAAGACAGGCAAATTTGAAACTTCAATTAGATAAGTGCGAGTTTTTAAAAAAGGAAACAGAATTCTTGGGCCATATTATAAGTCCAGAAGGCATAAGGCCAAACAAATTGAAAGTAAAAGCAATACAAGAATTTCCTTTGCCAAAAACATCAAAGGAAATTAAATCATTTCTAGGTTTATTTGGTTATTATCGAAAGTTCATTCAATGACTCTTTACCTAAAGAAACCAGCATAAATTGACATTAAAAATGTTGAATAAAATAAAGCCTTTGAAAAATTAAAAATATTAATTATAAACGACCCAATATTAGTATGTCCAGACTTTAATAAAAAGTTTCAGGTAACAACCGACGCAAGTAATTTTGCAATAGGAGCTGTGTTGTCACAAGATAACAAGCCAATTAGTTTCTCAAGTAGAACGTTAAACGATCATGAACAAAATTACAGTACAATAGAAAAAGAGCTTTTAGCAATAGTGTGGGCAGTAAAATATTTTCGCCCATATTTATATGGCAGACCATTTGACATTTTAAGCGATCATAAGCCACTCGTTTGGCTAAACAACATTAAAGAACCCAACATGAAATTACAACGTTGGCGTATTAAACTTAGTGAATATAATTTCTCAATCAAATACTTAGAAGGAAAATTAAACCACGTAGCAGATGCTTTATCACGCATCAAAATTGAAGAAAATATGCTAGGCGCTGAAGAAGATAATGAAAATTTAATACATTTAACAGAAAAACCATTAAACTATTTTAGAAGACAAATAGAAATGATTAGAAGTGATACCGAGCAAATAGAAGTTGCACCATATTTTAAAAAATTAAGAATAAAAATCGAATATTTAAACTTAAACATTGATAAAGCTAAACAGATATTGATAAAACATTTTTGCAACAATTCAAGCGTATTATACATTGAATACGATTCCGATTTTGAGATAATACAACAAGCCTTTAAAGAAATAATGAACCCCAAAACAACTCGAATATTACGAACAAATATTAAACTGAAAGACATTAGGAGCTATGCAGAATTTAAAGAAATAATAGTTAGCAACCACAAGAAACTTTTACATCCAGGCATCGTAAAGATGGTCAGACTTTTTAAAGAAACATATTATTACCCAGACTATCAAAATTTAATCCAAAACATAATTAACGAATGTGAAGTTTGTAATCTAGCTAAAATTGATCACAGGAACACATCTTGTAAATTTAAAATTACACCAGAAGTAGAAAACTGTAGAGAAACTTACGTAGTAGACATTTATTCAATAAAAAACCACAGCTATTTAACATGTATTGATTTATATTCAAAATTTGCAAATGTAATTGAACTTAACGGCAAGGATTGGATGAAAGTTAAAAGAGGACTCATCCAAATATTTAACAACATGGGAAAACCTGAAGGCAGATAGGGACAGTGCTTTTATGAGTCTTGCCCTGAAAGAATGGTTGAATAAGGAAAAAGTTGAAATTCAAATAACAACAAGTAAAAATGGTGTAGCGGATATATAAAGACTACATGAGACAATTAATGAAAAAATACGCATTATAAATACTGACGATGACGAAGAAAATAGACTCATGAAAATTGAGGTAATTTTATACACTTATAATCATAAGCTAAAACATAACTCTACTGGCAGAACTCCAGCTGACATTTTCATTTACGCAGGTACACCTAATTATAATACCCAAATTATAAAAGAGACCAGAATAAATAATCTTAATAAAAACCGAAATGATTTCGCAGTAAATACAAAGTTTAGGAAAGCACCCATAATTCACGGTAAATTACATAACCCTTACAAACCCACTGGGAAAATAGAACAAATTGACGAAGATCATTTTGAGGAGACTAACAGAGGTCGAAAAATTAAGCATTATAAAACAAATTATCAAAAACAAAAGAAATTAAATAAGAGCAAATATTTACAGGAGGACGAAGTTCCAAAACAGGACATATAACATTCATTTTTCTGGCACTAATGATGTCAACCCTATTACCAGGAAGTAATAACCAGTTTATAGATATTAACCCTATTAAATCAAATAATGGATATTTACTCTTTAAAATAGGCATGATAGACATACCCGATAATTACGAGCACCATTGTCTCACAATAAATTTAACAAAGACAGAAGACACATATGACAAATTAATGTTACAAACAAACAAATTTAATGACAGAATACAAATTCAATATTTGACAGAAAAGTTGCAAAGAGAAATAAACGGTATCCGAATAGTAAGAAGAAGTAAGAGAGGATTACTTAATTTCGTAGGCACAACATACAAATACTTATTTGGAACTTTAGATAACAACGATAAGGAGGAACTTGAAGAAAAAATGAATTCAAAAGCTCAAAATAGTATTCAAATAAACGAACTCAACCATGTTATTGAAGCGGTCAACCAAGGAATAGAAATAGTAAACAAAGAAAGAGAAGAAAGAGAAGAATTTAAAGTACTGGAACTACTTGCATTCAACTTACAACAATTCACAGAATATATTGAAGATTTAGAAATGGGAATGCAACTAACTAGATTGGGAATTTTTAATCCAAAATTATTAAAACACGACTATCTCACAAATGTTAATTCCGAAAAGCTACTTAACATAAAAACATCTACTTGGCTTAGATCAGATACGAATGAAATTTTGATTATTTCACACATTCCTAGAGAAATAAATAAAACCCCATTATACGAAATTCTACCCTACCCGGACGATGATAAAAATATTTTACAAGTCGAAACACAATACAAATACTACTCACATAATAATAATTTATACAACAAGGACAAGAAAAAATTAACTATTAACCAATGCATATTAGGTATAATAAAACAAACTAACACTAGTTGCAGATTTTCAAAAACACATCTAATAACACAAACTAACTATATCGAACCAAATATACTTATAACATGGAACTTACCCAAAATCACATTGAATCAAAACTGTATTAAAAATGATATCTTAATTGAGGGAAATAACATAATAAAAATTCATAATTGCTCAGCAATACTTAATGAGATATCTATAAGCAATTTGAACTCAGACTACACACAGAGTATATACGTAAGAAATAATATTACTAAATTAAAGCCACTTTCGTACATTCAAACAAAAGAAATAATTTTCGAAAATATTAAAGAAATGAAAATATTCCAAATTATAATAATTACAGTATTTGTAATCATTACATTAATCATAATAATGTATCTAGCATATAAGTTTAAAAATATACCCAAACAAATATTTATTAAGAAAGTAAATGTTATCGATCAACCACCTGCACAACTCCCAGTTGAACTTGAAATTGAAAATGAACAAGAAAATTTAAATATGTTACCAAAATTGTATCCTAGCATTTAAAGAATATTTTGTATTATACTTACCTTTTTCATATACCCTACACGCGTGAAGCCACGCTTTATTTTTAGTGGGGAGGAGTGACATATTCACAACAACAGCATTTTGAACCACTGTTATTCATAAGCTACATTGCATGGCATAACCCACTGTGTGTTTACAAATTGAATAATCATAACAATAACATGCCTTCTGCATCCGAATTCAAATAACGCTAACAGCAGCAATAATCCTAAGAGCAGAATGCCTTCTACAGCCAAGCTCACATATTGTCAACAATCATTT
>JAWNPB010000145.1:0-10000 GCA_035045355.1 Drosophila lacicola | reverse complement strand
TCCTGTATTGTTATTTTTCGTCACTACCTCCCCGAGCTGGGAGTGGGTAATTTACGCGCCTGCTGCCTTCCTTAGATGTGGTAGCCGTTTCTCAGGCTCCCTCTCCGGAATCGAACCCTGATTCCCCGTTACCCGTTGCAACCATGGTAGTCCTAGATACTACTATTAAAAGTTGATAGGGCAGACATTTGAAAGATCTGTCGTCGGTACAAGACCATACGATCTGCATGTTATCTAGAGTTCAACTAATATAACGATCTTGCGATCGCTTGGTTTTAGCCTAATAAAAGCACACGTTCCAAAAGGTCCGTGTTTTAATTGCATGTATTAGCTCTAGAATTACCACAGTTAACCATAACTGATATAATGAGCCTTTTGCGGTTTCACTGTTAATTCGTGTGTACTTAGACATGCATGGCTCAATCTTTGAGACAAGCATATAACTACTGGCAGGATCAGCCAGAATAATGTTTTTTTAAATTTATATGTACAAAATATACATACATATTTATACAAAATGTATTTACATGACAACTTAATATATTTTTGAATTAAAAATATACTATAGATATTAATGTAAAATAAAAACGAATATGGCCATTATTACCTAGCATTTCATGTTCGTTAATTTACGTTTCACATTTTTTTGAAAATTAACTACATATTATATCTATATGAAATATATATAATTCGTTCAAAAATATCTTTATAGGTACACTTACTTAATATATATTTTATCACACATTGTTTAATACCAAAATTGAAAAAACATTTTATTTTGATTACAAACTTGATAATTTATTTATATGTATATGCGACAAAAATATATTAAGTAAAACAAATCACATACTAAATTACATAGTATGTAAAATGTTAAAGTTTCATTTATAACAAATATTTAAATAATAATTACAAAACTTTTTGAAACTTTTTTTTTCCAACATACTAATCGTCCATACATCTGTATGAATCGAATTTCCATTGGATGCAAATGTTAAATTTTACGATAAAAGGAAACCTATTTGTTTACACGATGTAGTAATAAATCAAATTATTACAAACAACATATCTTGGCTTAAAATTTCACAATTATCTTTTTCTTAATATCGTAGCCAAGTGTTATACAACATAGCAAATAACGATATAGTAACTCAGAAAAACGAGTATATGACATACTTTTAAAATTACAATTTAAAATTTCAGAATATAATGTGATGAGCACACGCTGCTCTCCATGAATAGGTTTGTCGCGATCGAACACTCGTTGAGTAAAGACGTGCCTGCGGACCGCTGCGAAGCATTCCAAATACACAAGCAACATAAACAACAGTTACTTGCGGCGAAATTATCAGGCCAGCTGCGCTCTGATTGGTCGCTGCAACCGTTACTGCGCTCTGCAGCTTGCGTGCCGTGCGCAAATAACGGCGCACTAATACTTACACACGCACACGCTTACACGCTTGTGCGCGTTATTTCAACACACACACGACAATAAGAATACAACAACAAACAACAACACAGACTAGCACTCGCTGCTTACGCTCGCCAGACGGGCAGCTTGCTTGCTCCCGCTCCCCCGTACCCCTCACCAACAAGATGGACAAGATGGACTGGCAAGCCGAGCCACATGCTATACAGCTCATTAAAACCAGCAGCACCAAGAGGAAGAAGACCAACACCAGAGCTAGCAACCCTGACTCTGAGAATTCGAGCTGCACTAGCGAACCTGGAGAAATAAGGAGGAAGCCCGCGCGCAAACAGCCTTCCCGCGTACACCTACCAGACGGACCAAGCACCAGCAAAGCTGCTAGAGAAAATCTAAGAAGCAACAGATTCGCTTCACTCTCTACAGATGAAGGCGACGAAGAATCTGCGGCCAGCGATGACTCCACTGAAATCATAGGACTATCTAAGGGCCAACCAAATAAGGAGCCTGCTAAAGAACCCAAGACGATCAAGCCACCACCGATTTTTATTCCAGACGTGACCAATATCAAAGCGCTTACCAATGCCATAACTGGCGCCCTTGGCAAAGCAGTAGAAGTTACATATAAAGCCACTAAAAACAACAACATTAGAGTAATGACGCAAGATAAAGCTAGCTATAAAATTAATTAAAGTACCAAACAGCATGGACTGCGATATGCGTTCAAAATGTCGATGTTCATGTGTCCTGCAGTTCACACGATGACGCACAGTTTGCTGCGTTCTTCATCGACCCATGAGCCGAGTGATCCACCGCTTAGAGTGATTCATTAGTTTTGGTTTATTTCATTACGTCACAAATATGTTTATTGAAAGAAATTTAAAATACACAATTTTACTGGCATATATCAATTCCTTCAATAAATCTTTTTATACCTAAACAGTGTTGCGAAATGTCTTAGTCTTACATATTCTTTAAAAACATGGTATATATGAATAACATTTTTATATAGATACAAAAATGAAATATTTTTATAGAAATATGCAAAGCATTAACCTGAAAACAGGTACAACACTTTCAATTTAGGTTGTTGCGTTTATATAATGTATGCGCATATAATAATGAACAATACATCTGTGCAACGCATGTATATTATGATACATATACACGCAAGTTTTTTCTCCATAAAAACGCATAAACACATACAAATCCCAAATTGAAATTGTCAGATATTATATAATTAGATATTAATTGGGCATAAGCATGTGTAAATGTGTTTAAATGAATATTTATTTATATTCAGAAAAATTTTATATATATTTCTATATATAAAATTGTTTTTATTACCGGAAATGAACATTATACAATAATGATCCTTCCGCAGGTTCACCTACGGAAACCTTGTTACGACTCTTACTTCCTCTAAATAATCAAGTTCGGTCAACTTTTGCGAAACAACCGCAACACACAAGGCGTCACAGTGATCACGTCCGGAGACCTCACTAAATAATTCAATCGGTAGTAGCGACGGGCGGTGTGTACAAAGGGCAGGGACGTTGTTGCGGGATGAATTAAGTTATCGATTGTTTAGTATTAAGTATATTCTGAAAGTATGTATTTTTGCCCTGTGAATGTACGGGCACATTGTATTTGGCTTGTTGCCGCCATCACTTAAATGTTAAGCTCATTATTATCGTGAGTTAGAAGGCCGTAGGAGGGAAGACTGCGGTAAGATTCTGAGGGAATATATATTTAAGTTCTAACCTATATAATCCGTTCAGAATAAAACACTTGCACTAGCACGTTTTGCATTACGCTGTCTCTATTAACATCAGAGTAACATGGCCAGTGGCCAGGCGTAAACCTTGCAGTGTTCAAATTGCAACTCCGCCTTCGTTTGGCACGCGACATGATCTTTTATTCGCAGTTCTTATTGTAAGAAACTGCAAGGGCGACTTGCACTGGAGACAAGACGTGGTGTAACTTTGGAGTTACAGTGTGTGTAGATAGACACAGCACAGGCAGGGCCTCCACCCCAGTTATAGAGTTACCATTGGTACGCAGCCAGCGTAAAATATAGTAGAAGTCATCTCCGAGCTGAACAGGATGACACAACGGTCACCCAGGAAAAGCCCACGCCTGAATGATGGCCAGGAGATAACTACCACGGCGAGTGAGGTACAGCCGAAGCCGACAAGTAGAATGGTGAGCACTGTATCACAAATGCAAGTTCCCGCTGTGAGCGCGCCACAAAGCCCCAGCACCGTGGATGTGGGCACAAGGGTACAACCTGCCGGCACTGTGGCCGCAGGAGTGAGTGCACGTGCCAGCATATTGACAGGAGCGCCAAGCCCAAGCACGCAACTCTCAAGTGCTCAAGTCATGGATTTGATAAAGAGAGTCGTTGCGCTAGAGCACGAGTTGCAGAGGTCAAAAACTGGTCAAGCACATGTGAGTACAGTTACTAATCCCGTTAAATTGAGTGATGCTGGCGTGGGTCGTACAGCTAACCTGCCGCCATCTTTGAGTGGAGAGCCATCGTCGAGTGGAAGTTTGAGTGAAACTGCAATTATGAGTGGAGTCCCAAATTCAAGTGTTAGTTTGAGTGAAACTGCAATTTTGAGTGGAACTGCCATTTTGAGCAGATCGCCATCTTTGAGTGAGGCATTGCCTACTTCATTGAGTGGAAATTTGGGAAGTTGCAAACGGTAGAACGAGCTACAGTTATGGATAACTGTTCTACAACATCAAGCCGCTCGACGCCATATTGTTCTGCAGGCATTGCGCAGTCAACGCTCAGCTACACGCCGGCACAAGAGAACCAACCTGTGATCATTTCGCATGGGCGACACCCAGGAACGATGTATGCCTGCTACGCAAATTACCAGATCTACCCGAGTTTGGAGGCCAACCTGAGGATTGGCCTATATTCTTCTGCGCGTTTACGGAAACAACTTTGGCGTACAACTGTACGAATCTGGAGAATAACCAGCGATTGTTGAAGGCACTCAAAGGCGAAGCACGTGATACTGTGAAGTCGTTGCTCATACATCCCAGGAATGTGAACAACGTGATGGAACAATTACGTTTTAGATATGGCCGCCCAGAACAACTAATACGCAGCCAGCTAATTAGTATTCGAGAGGTGCAGCCAATTCAAGAGCACAGCATAGCGAAAATCGTGCCATTTGCTACACGAGTGAGTAACCTTGCCGCTTTTCTACAATCAGCTAACGGAGAACAGCATTTAGCGAATCCTACACTGATGGAGGATTTGGTCGCTAAGCTACCACCAAGCAAGAGGGTGGAGTGGGCCAGACATGCAGCTACGATTAGGCCTTTCCCGACTGTCGTACATTTTAGCGCGTGGTTAACGGACTACGCCAATTTGGTATGTACGATTGTGGACGTCGATGGTAAGGAGCAGAAGCGTAGAGTGCTGCATGCCAGCATTGACCAGAATAATGAAGGGCGACACCGAGGTCGCACCAAACAGTGTCCAATCTGTAATGGACAACACGCTGTCAGGGACTGCAACGAGTTTAACTTAGCCTCTCCGCTAAAAAGGTGGACGTTTGTAAAAAGGCACCGGCTTTGTTTCTCGTGCCTACGAGATGGCCACATGGCAAGAGTCTGCAAAAGGGCAAACGAATGTCAAGTCAATGGATGCCGGAAGAGGCATCATCGCCTTTTACATGATCATGATGCTATGAGTCACAATGCACCGCAGCCAGCAGGTGATAGAGTGATGAATACTGGACGGATGCCGCAGCCAGCGGATCCGCACACAAGGGCACAGCAGCCAGTGGATGCTCAATTGACGCAACAAAGGAATTTAAGTTGTGTCGATTCGGATGGAGAACGCCTACTATTCCGCATATTGCCAGTGACATTGCATGGGGCCAATAAGCGGATCGATACGTATGCACTCCTCGACGAGGGCTCGTCCGTAACTATGATAGACGACGAGCTACTGCGCGACCTAGATGTCAAAGGGGAACGCAGGCAACTAAATATACAGTGGTTTGGTGGAAGAGCAACCAGAGAGCCGACCACAGTGGTAAGCATGGAAATTAGTGGAGCGGACAAACGCAAACGTTATATGCTGCGAAATGTGTACGCAGTGTCCAACCTGAGCTTACCGATGCAGAGTCTGCATCGACGTGATGAACAAATGTTGGACAACGGTGCACGACTTCCAATGAAACCGTATCGCGGGGCGGTACCAAAACTTCTGATTGGACTTGACCATGCGCATCTTGGACTGCCAATGCAAACAAGAAGGTTTGCACCACAGGGACCATATGCCGCAGCCACCGAACTTGGATGGGTGGTTTTTGGGCCGGTAAGAGGTCAACCGACGGCAACGTCAACAAAGTCATGCCTCCTAGCAGTGTCGCAGGAGGATGCAATCCAAAAGATATTTTGATATTTTTTTTTTTTTGATATTTTGATATCGAGAACTTCGGTGTGAAGCTTACGTCACCAGTCGCAGCCAGCGACGATGCACGAGCACAGAAGATACTCGAAGACACCACGGTGAAAATAGGGGAACGTTACCAGACAGGTTTATTATGGAACCGTGATAATGTTGAGTTGCCACGAAGCTACGATATGGCATACAAAAGATTGGTCAACATTGAGAGAAAGATGAAGCGTAACGATCAGTTTAAACGAGCCTATATGAAAATTATGGACGATTATGTTCATAAAGGATATGCTCGACGCTTGAAGCATCATGAGGTCGCTTAAGCCAACAGCGACAAACTTTGGTATCTGCCGCACTTTGGAGTTGAAAATCCAAATAAGCCCGGTAAGATAAGACTGGTGTTCGACGCGGCAGCAAAGGTCGGTGACATTTCATTGAATTCGGCATTATCCAAGGGGCCGCAGCACTACAAGTCGCTGCCGGTTGTTCTCTTCCATTTCCGGGAAGGTGCGGTTGGCGTTTGTGGAGACATCAGAGAGATGTTCCATCAAGTGTTGATTCGACCGCAGGATAGATGCCCCCAACGATTCTTGTGGCGAAACGGCGATGATCGCCGGGAGCCTGATGTTTATGAGACGAGGGTAATGACATTTGGAGCAGCATGCTCGCCAAGCACCGCGCACTATGTAAAAACCTTGAATGCCCTGCAGTATCAGGATTCAGACCCTCGCGCGGTTAAAGCTATTCTTGAATGTCATTATGTTGACGACTATGTGGATAGTTTTGATAGTGAAGGCGACGCCATCGCCATATCAACAAGAATAAGAGAAATACATGCAAATGCTGGATTTGAATTGTGCCAGTTTACTTCCAGTTCGCCAACCGTAGCTGACGCCCTGGGCCAACATGGGGCTGCTAGGAGCATCGGATGGGGCGAAGCTGAAGAAAAGATTCTGGGCATGTGTTGGCAGCCAGCCACGGACGATTTCAAATTCAACATGAAGTACCACAAAGTACCCCGATGTGTGCTAAATTTGGAGCGAGTACCTACGAAGAGGGAATTCTTGAGCTTGATCATGTCAACATTTGATCCTTTGGATTTCTTAGCTATCTCATGATAACTGGAAAGTTACTTATGCGTGAGATCTGGCGACGAAATGTGCAATGGGATGAACCCTTACCAGATGAGATCGCCCGCGCCTTTAGTAAATGGCTTCAGGATATGAACAATGTGGAAGGATTTCGAAGCTCGCGCCATTTCTTTGGCCCAATACCCGTGTGGGCAATACAACTGCACGTTTTTGTCGACGCTAGCCAGTCAGCATTCGCAGCTGTGGCTTACTTAAGGGTCACCTACGACAACAACGACGTGCGAGTATGCTTCGTATGTGCCAAGACGAAATGTGCCCCAATGAAAACGATGTCAATTCCACGACTGGAATTGCAAGCTGCTGTGTTAGGAACGAGGCTGATGGACACTGTCAAAAAGGAGCACAGTATAGCGATCAGCGATGCCATACTATGGACTGACTCAAAGACAGTGCTGCGTTGCATGCAGCAGACGACGCAACGAGGCCGCACTGCCACGTAGACCTTAGCCAACGGTCACGATGGTTAGACGGGCCAACATTTTTGCGGCAGCCGGAAAGCAGCTGGCCGCAGCCCGAACCGGGCACCGAACACTCATCCTGCGATGATGAAGAAGAGATGCCGAGTGAATTTGCCTTAGTTGCAGCAAATAACTTTTTCATTTCATTTCAGAGATTCTCTAGCTACAGTCGGCTGGTGAGGACGACGGCTTGGGTTCTAAGGTTCACGCGCTGGTGCCGTGGACATAGGACTGAGCTTGAGAGATTCGGCCTCACCGCTACGGAATGTGAGGACGCTGAGAACTTGCTGATACGGCGAGCGCAATGCGAAGCATTCCCTGACGAGGTTCGAGCCTCGTACAATGAAGAATCAGTCGGTCATCGAAGCGAAATAAGAGGGCTGGCGCCCTACTTGGATGACAATGGAGTCTTGTGCACGTATGGCAGGATCGATGCCGCACTGTGTATACCGCATAGTGCGAGAAGACCAATAATCTTGTCACACCGGCACGCACTGACGGAACTGATTGTGTATCACTACCATGTCAAAATGAAGCATCAAAACGTGGATGCAACGATGGGCGACATCAGGACCAGGTTTTGGATAACAAAGCTGCGTCGAGTGTTGCTTACAGTAATATCTGGATGTAGTGTGTGCAAGCTACATAGAGCGCAGCCAGCGCCACCTATAATGGGTCCTTTGCCAGAGGACAGACTGGAGGCTAATGGATGGCTATTTAAGTTTACGGGTCTGGACTACTTTGGACCACTTCTTGTGACGATCGGACGTCGAAAGGAAAAGAGATGGGTTGCCTTGTTTACGTGTCTGACAACAAGGACTATACATTTGGTGTTGGCACATGACCTGTCAACTGATTCCTGCATAATCGTGATCAGGAACTTTCTTTGCCGTCGCGGGCCTGTACTGAGGTTGCGCAGTGACAACGGAAAGAACTTTGTTGGGGCCAATAGAGAAGCCAAAAGGCTCATAGATGTATTCGAGCCGGAGAAGATTCAATGTGAGCTATCTTCTAGAGGCATTGAATGGATTTTTAACTGCCCAGCGAACCCAGCTGAAGGAGGAGCCTGGGAAAGGATGGTGCAGTGTGTCAAGAGGGTGCTTCGCCACACAGTAAAGGAGGTGGCACCGAAGCAACACGTATTGGAGAGTTTCCTGATTGAGGCCGAGAATGTTGTGAATTCGCGCCCGCTTACTCACTTGCCAGTATCTGTGGATCAGGAAGCCCCCCTAACACCGAACGATCTACTCAAGGGAGTAGCCAATCTGCCTGACACACCCACTATTCATGAGCAGCCGGACGAGAGATGCGCCACAAGGAAGAAGTGGCGCATAGCGCAGCTATTACGAGATCGTTTTTGGAAGCGGTGGGTCTTGGAGTACCTGCCTACACTTGTGCGACGCGTGAAATGGTGTGCGCGCGTTGAGCCGATACGCCATGGTGATGTGGTGTTTATATGCGACCCAGCCGTGCCACGCAGGGAGTGGCGAAGGGGCATAGTGGAGGAGCTCTACCCTGGACCAGATGGAGTACCTCGACGCGCCAGCTTACGCGTGGCGGACGGCAATCGAGTGCGACTGATGACTCGTCCCGTGGCTTAACTAGCCATATTGGATGTGAGTGAAGCAGGGCCTTCACGGGGGCGGGGATGTTGCGGGACGAATTAAGTTATCGATTGTTTAGTATTAAGTATATTCTGAAAGTATGTATTTTTGCCCTGTGAATGTACGGGCACATTGTATTTGGCTTGTTGCCGCCATCACTTAAATGTTAAGCTCATTATTGTCGTGAGTTAGAAGGCCGTAGGAGGGAAGACTGCGGTAAGATTCTGAGGGAATATATATTTAAGTTCTAACCTATATAATCCGTTCAGAATAAAACACTTGCACTAGCATGTTTTGCATCGGAGTAACATGGCCAGGGGCCAGGCGTTAACCTTGCAGTGTTCAAATTGCAACTCCGCCTTCGTTTGGCACGCGACAGACGTAATCAATGCGAGTTAATGACTCACACTTACTGGGAATTTCAAGTTCATGTGAACAGTTTCAGTTCACAATCCCAAGCATGAAAGTGATTCAGCGGTTTACCCAGACCTCTCGGTCTAGGAAATACACGTTGATACTTTCATTGTAGCGCGCGTGCAGCCCAGCACATCTAAGGGCATCACAGACCTGTTATTGCTCAATCTCATTATTGCTAGACGCAATTTGTCCATTTAAGAAGCTAGTGTCCTTATAATGGGACAAACCAACAGGTACGGCTCCACTTATATAAACACATTCAAACACAATAAACATTTTACTGCCACTATGAATGAAGGCTATATAAGCTTCAACACCATAATCCTGAAGATATCTATTTTATATATTTGAGTCTCATTCGTTATCGGAATTAACCAGACAAATCACTCCACGAACTAAGAACGGCCATGCACCACCACCCATAGATTCGAGAAAGAGCTATCAATCTGTCTTACACACTTATGTTCGGACCTGGTAAGTTTTCCCGTGTTGAGTCAAATTACGCCGCAGGCTCC
>JAWNPB010000144.1:457500-651150 GCA_035045355.1 Drosophila lacicola | reverse complement strand
CGCCATTATTTACTTCTGTATAAAAGTCTATGAAGTCCTTGAAGTTGCCTCTCAGTAGGCTGTTGGCTAGAGAAACCATACGAAAGGTCTTTGCCAGGTTTAAAGAGATTCAAGCTGATCAGTTGGACAGGTGGAATATTCGAAAAAGCAAATGTTTAAAGTTATATTAATAATTGGGTTCCATCACCTAGTCGGACACTCTCACTCACCCATAAAATAAGTATAAAATAAGTATATATAAAACTGTTTGTTCTGACTGACTTATTGACTGACTGATTGGTGATACCTTATGATATGTAGGTTAAGACGTTAAGACGGCTTTTCGGCAAAGTCCACCCGCAAGTGTGGAAAAATCACGAAAAACCATCCGATCGGCCTCAAACTGTATTTTAAAGATCTTTGTTCAAATTCATTTGAGGGCTGTTTCGTACTTTTTGAAAAATCCATTCCTCCTTGGTTGAAATTTGGGTCAACCGCCAATTTACCACTGTTGCGGGTGGAAAACACGTATTCATTATATTCTTATGTAGAACTTTGAAAATAAGTTTGAAGCAAATCGGACAAAACTTAAAACTTCATCAAAAAAACTTTTTGAATCGCACTTTCCACCGGGGAAGCTTTGATTATCGAAAAGTGTAAAACACGTCTCAAATGATTTTTCCATATAGATCCTTAAATTTCAGCCGAATTTCAGCGCGAAACGTGACCCACCAAATCTTTGATCCCCATTCCCAACAAGAAGGAATATATTTTTTGGAAATGTGTGAAACACCTCTCAAATGAATTTGAACAAAGATCTCTGAAAAGTAGTTTGGGGCAATGAAATCTTCAGTAAACTATACCTAAAGTTATTCTGCAGTGGACCCAATAAAAAGAAGAAACTATTAAAAAAATGTGCAAGCTTTGAAAGGGATTTAGGTGCATGATGAAATTGTATAAAGAATGAGTAATTTTATCTGGCTTTTTCGCAACGTACATACCCGTTTTATATGCGTACAGGGTATAAAAACAGCTGTCAAAATGCGGAAAGCAAAATTGGGCCGAGCATTTAGCATTATCTTTCTGAGTGCGGCTTTATTTTGTCATATTGGTAATTGAGGAGGCAACAATTTATGTTGAAGTCGACTAAGTTCGACTATAAGATACCCTGCAAGCAGGTCTATAATAAATAAAAGTTAGATAAGTTAACAAATCTTTTGAGAAATAAATTTCCATTTACCAGATATTTCTCTTCCAGGCATTACCTACTTAATATAAAGTATTTCTAACCTTCTGGGGATTTTAGTGAACATTCTTTTTTTTAGTGTATGAACCAACGTCAACACACACGCACACACACACACACAGTTAGCCGCACACATGTATTTGTTAGCATACATATATGTATTTGATCACAATGCTTCGTATTCGCTTGACAGTTTGACATCTTCGGCGCCTAAAAGTAGATAAGAGGCAATGCTTTGAGTAAATGGCATAAAACACTCACAAATCCAATTGGAAGCCTGTCGCACACACACACACACACACACACACACACACACACACACACTCACACACACAAATGTCGTTAGTTGTTATGGCAAATGTGCCTCTTAGGCAAAGCCAAGTTACAAATTGTTAGCTTAGCATACAGCTCTTGAGTGTGCGTGTGTGTGTGCGTGTAAATGTGCGTGTGTGTGTGCGTGTGTGTGTGTAATAACACTATTTCTGGGTATTTGTAATTTTTGAACATGCACAAATTTCCATTTACATATCAAGTAGCTCCTTTCAGTTTCCAAGAAATAAATTCGATTTACGCATTGAATTTAAATTATTTTCAAAACTTGTCGAAGGTTCCATTTGTTTTACGGCACGTCAACAGAAATTTCGTGTTTATTTTATTTGGTTATTTTTCTATGGTAAGCAAAGTTAGAAACAAGTTAGAGTGTTAAAGTCGGGAGTGCCCGACCAGGAGATATCCCAAACCCAGCCCCAAGCTGCAACTTTTATATATACATACGTATAGAAAGAAATAAACACATATATATACACACACTTAATTTATGCTACAGCTGTTCTCTCTTCTTCCCTTTGCCTCAAACTGTGCAATCTTGATTAACTTCAAAGATTATAGTCCGATCATTATCCGTTTTTCAGGTCACACAAGTGATTATGTACCAAAGCAGAAGGCTCTAGCCTAATTTCAGAGGGAAAGGTATCAAAAAGTAGAATATGTTTTCTCTGTATACAATAACCTGCATACAATGTAATTCTACATATACATACTCAAAATTCGACACGCAGTTGAGCTTCTTTTCCCCTATGCCCTATGGCCTAGATTATGTTTGGGAAATGTAGTCTTGATTTACTTCGGAGCTTATAGTCCGATCTTTATCTAATACGAGCGCAAGACTCTATTTTTAATCATGCGGTTCTTTCCAAGTTTGTTGCATCTAACTTTTGAAAAGTTGCAGTTATTATTCTGAATTATTTAAAAGGTGTAAACCTTAATGTAAGGAACGAAGTTTTTGTACATTTGTAAGCCAGTGTAAGCGATGAAATGAATCTCATCTGAAGCTGTCACCACAAGTATTTAGTATACAAATCCCATTTATATAGCTGCCACTTTTTTTTTTAATAATCTGAGATTTTCTAGCATATACTGTGTGCCATTAAATATAATTGAACATAATACTGAGATTTGTTTTAGTCACTTGATAGTTGACATTTGCGGTGATGAGCAAATGTACATAATGTTGATTATGACGTTCTTCTATATGCATATATAAATTGTATTACTATCAGTAAGAAATGCATACTTACTATGTACAACATACATATGTATATATGTATTATATAGAAAAAGATTATCAATAGGTTTTCACGCTCTTTCTCCTTTCCTGCTCACTCTCTCTTCCTCTCCGAACTGAAATTCGATTCGAACAATCATGAAAATATCTCACACTTTTCACATTTGCCACATCACTGAATACCGATCCACAGCTCGAACTTACATTGACCCCCGTTCCGCCCCGCCCCGCCCCGCCCCGCTCAGTTTGTTGTTGCTTTTCGTTGCAATTTCAGAATTTGTGATCGCAAAAACGAGTAAACCAGCGTATTCGAGGTGCCCCAACTACCCGTTAGTGTCGGTCACAAACCGAAACTGCAACATACACAGGATATGCGGCACTGGGATTCACTGCGAGTACACATTGACTATATACTTATAACTCTTAGATTTTGGGCCGATGCGTCTCGATGTGCGGCTGATAATGAAATGAATTTCAGCTGCGATTACGGCCGCGATAAATACGCGCAAATCGGAGAGAAATCTGTCGCGCTTTAAGGCTTCTAATGCGAATGCAATATGATTTCGTTTGAAGCTATAAATGTAATTCAATCGATGCTGCTTTAAATCTATCTCTCTCTCTCTCGCTCACTCTCTCACTCTCTCTCTCTCTCTCTCTCTCTCTCTCTCTCTCATTCTATCACTCTCTTTCTCTGTTGCTCTCTGTCTCGGTCGCTGTGGTCTATTGGTTTTGGCGTTTAATCGCCGTCGTCAGCTCACTCTAATGCAATTGTAGCATTGCATCTGTATCTGTATCTCTAACTGTATCTGTATCTGTATCTGTAGCTGTGTCTCGTAACTGCATCTGTATCTGTAGCTGTTTGTCTGTCTCTGTCCCTTGTGGCATTTCGTCATGTATGCATGAAAAGCTCAGCATTCATTTAAATACTTCAACACATCTCACATGATTGCAGGCCTTTGTTATTGACTGATTTAGCATTTATTTATTTCTATTTTCTTTTTTTTTTTTGCGGTTTTTAACTTTGAAGTCTCCCACTTTTGCAGGCCGCGTTGGCCACAATTGATGCAAATGGATACAATTACAGTTAACAAATCCCAAGAACTGCAGAGAGAAAAAAAACATTATTTGACCCAGAACTGAACATTACTTCTTCAGAATTTCAGCATATTTTATTATTTTTTTGAAGCTTACTTTTCTCTGTCAAATGTTACATTTATTCTCTCTATATAATTTTCATTAAAATATCTAGTTAGTTATAATTTCAAATTCCAAGTAGCTACTCAACTTGGCAAGAACTTGTTGAGGTTCGGAAGCTGCTTCTAATGGTTTGATATCATATGCTATGGTTAGATATAATAAGATCGGCTTAAGTTACGAATGCTTTGAGGTTAAGTTTTCCTAAAAGTTCATGATTAACAATTCAGCCGTATTTCGGGAATTGGTTATATTTTAGGTCTCAGTTGCGCTCAAAAACATTTTGCAACCTTGGTTAATAATGTTATATTTATTATAAATTTGCATCTGTTCTTAAGTTTTCCACACAGGCTTTGCACACAGTCTTTTATTCACGAATGTCGGACAGCCGCTTCTGAGTATTCATATTCATATTGTAATTTAAATCGTTTTTGCATACGTGCACCTTGTGGTTTTTTGGTCAGAAGCCAAACAAACGATGCACTTTTCCACATAGAGGCGAGTAGCTCGAATTTGTGTCTGGTATCTGGTATCTGGCAAAGTGGGGCACAGTTTATCAGAGACTCGTGTATGCCCCCAGTTGCTGTTAGTTGGAAATGTCGAGTGAAAAGCCGCTTAGTTGCTTTGGCGGGCTGCATTTTTCTGACTTCATCTTGCTTCATCATGCTATGGAAATTCTTGCATTCCTCGGCGCTCCTTGAAAGTTGCCCGCCCACCTCTCCGTCCTTTATGTTTTATGCTTATCTCTGTTTATGCAGCCACCGCGCCTGCAAACGGAGGCACGTGGCCAATTCCACGGCAGACTTGAATCCGCCGCCGCCGCCGCCGTGTTCCCATTAGCAAAGTCGCCTTTGTGCGACTCGCTCGCTTAAGCCGCTTTAGAACGGTAATTGTAGCCGTCGCCTGTACACCCTACCCGTAACCCGTAACCCGTAACCCGTAACCCGTAACCCGTAGTCCGTAAGCCGTTGCCATTTATCTGTTACCAGACAACCCTTTAATATGCTCATTTGCTTACGAAAAGCCAAAGAACTCGCAAAGTCGTGAGCTTAATCCGAAAACCTGTGCGAGTCGAGTTCACATGTCGAGATCCCTTACTCTATGCAGAAAGGGTATTGCAAAAGCTAAACAAAAGCCTCGCAAACTTTTTAACCTGCTTTGACTTTTTTTATTTTCTCAATTTGTGAACGTATTTCTGAATGAAGCTTTTTGTGCCTTAGTTTGATGTAAAGATAAACCTAAAATAATCCTTAGATCTTAACAAAAACTATATAAATGCGGAACTTTAAATTCTACCAATTTTCTTTTGAAGTGTTTTTCTTTTAAATTTGGAAAAATAAAAGTAGCACCAAAATAGAATTCTTTTCTAAGTAGAACTTCTAAAATTCGTAACTCCTTTATATTTTGGAAAGCTTGTTAACCTTTTCTATAAAGATTATTCTGGCAAAACTAAAATAAAATCTATATTAATAGAGAAGTTTACATTTTTCTAATCAAACTTGACTAGAATCTTCTCTAATTTCTAAAATTCAATTTTTTTTATAAAAATTAGCCTGACATAATGCTTAAAGCTTAACAAAAAAAACTTATAAATTCAATTAACTTTCAATATGAAAAAGAAAGTTTCCGCTGGCAGCATTGCAATAATAAATGCGAGCTAAAATAAAGACTTTAACTTATTTGTAACTAACATATAGAATGTACCGCAAACAGCTACAAAGAACAGAATGTCCACTGTTGCAACTCAAATAGCAGAGAAGACACAAAATGTGGCACATGAAATGTGGCACAAAACTGAAGATGACGCAACTAGAACAAAGTTGTCATTGTCAGCCGCTGGCCAGCGGGCCAGGTCCATAATTCAAAACATTCAGAACAAAAACCATAAGACGAAGCCACTCTCTAGCTAACTGAGAGATAGTTTCATGACTTCTCAGATACTTTTTAGAGTGGAGCAGCTGGGCACTAATTGAAGCTGGCAAAACTGAATCTATGCAAATGCTTTTAGTCAACACATTCTCACACATTCAGTGCGAGAATGGCCACAAAATTCAATTATTGTTCAGATTCAATTAGCTTCGCCCATACACACACTTGGCCAAAAGCACTTCAAATGCACCTGCTATGAGCATACGTTCATTTCATTAACTTTGGGCTCATAAATGTGCACTCAATAAATGCAGATGTGCTCTGTGCAAAAGGTAACAAAAACGATTTTATAAACTTACGCCAAGTTACTTACAAATATTTAGTGTAAACTCGTTTTAAATGCCTTAATCGAAATGCTTTTCAGCTCATAATACAACTGGTGCATATATACTTATAACTTTATATCTCTCTATAAAAAACTGTTTGTCCTGACTGACTGACTGACTGACTGATTTTCACTGTAGTTACCTTATGTGATGTAGGTGCACGTTAAGACGGGGTTTCGGCAAATTCCACCCGCAAGTGTGAAAAAATCGCGAAAAACGTTTGTATGCAACTTTTTTGTTTACCATCCGATCGGCCTTAAACTCAATTTCCAAGTTCTTTGTTCAAATTCATTTGAGGGGTGTTTCGCACTTTTTGGAAAATCCAACCCTCATTAGTGTAAATGGGGGTCAAAGTTTTGATAGTCGACATTTCGCCCTCAAATTCATTTCCAAGACGGATTTAACAAATTTCGTAAAATCTAAATCTAAAATTAATACGTGTTTCAACGATTTGGGAAATTCCACTCGCAGTAGTGGTAAATTGGCGGAAAACGTTTGCATGAAAGTTGTTTGTTAACCGTCCGATCAGTTGCAAAATAATTTTTAAAGCTTTTTGAGAAGATTGATTTTATAACATACGTGCCACGGGTAAGGCCGGGTTATACCCGCTAGTATATATATAGATATATATATATTTTTAACTTTTGGAAAATTTCTGTATTATTTTATTTTTGTATATTATGTGTGTAAACATTATTCAAACATTTTTGTAGCTCTGTCAAAGCTAACAATATTTGCCTTACTTTGATAATGCAAAATGAACCGAATGTTCAGGCTGAAACCAGGTTGACGAGACGACTTAAGACAATTCCTTTTGGCTTGCAGCCAGGTTATAAGCTAATTTAAGCTGTTGCCAGGTGTTCTTTTTAATGCTCTGTATAATACCTTTGGCTGTGGCTATGGGTCAATCCGTCGTAAAGCTCTTTAAATATTTGCAAAATGTTTCAGCTATAAAGAAGTAATTTCCCTTTGAATCTCATGCCGCATAAACTATGCAAGGGTCTTAGCCAATGCAGCTGAAGCATGCGGCTGAGGCCAGCTAAACCCCCTCCAAAGGCCAAGTGGAGCAGCTGCAGCAACTGATGCGTCGCATGTGCTGCAGTATTTGTTGTTCCTGCTGCTGCTGCTGCAGCAGTTAGAAGCTGCGTAAACTTTGCGCCCCAGTTGCCACTTAAAGTTAATGTAAACTTATCTTGACTTGTTTGCTTGCAGTGCACTCCTTGCCGCATCTAACGGTGCTCAGCCTCTCCGGCTGCAGCAAACTTACCGACGATGGCGTCGAGCTGATTGCCGAGAATCTGCAAAAATTGCGCGCCCTGGACCTGTCCTGGTGTCCCCGCATAACGGACGCCTCGCTCGAGTATATCGCCTGTGATCTGAACCAACTGGAGGAATTGACATTGGATAGGTGAGTCGCCCGCCCGCCCCACACTCACCCCTGCCTCTGCACAATTACCTCTAGAAAATCAGCCTTTCCCCCCTTCCCCCCCTTCCTAGGGTAGTGCTCGTAATTATTCATGAGTTAAATTCAATTTCCGCACTCGCTTTCCTCCCCATCCAGGAACTGCACGAGTTGCCTTTGCAGGTCGAAGCAGCTTCCATGCTTCCAACTTTATTATTTTTGCCATTTTTTAAGTGTTTATAACTTGCGTAATAATCTTATGCCAGTTCGATATTCTAAATTGAACTGTAAGTTTTCTTTCAATCCACAAAAATGGAATTTTTAAAAATGGTTTTGTTGGCTTTGCAGCCTGGATTTAAAGAACTGTTTAAAACGAAACCACAATTAATGCCTCTGTATTTGTCACTTTTAGGTGCGTCCATATAACGGACATCGGAGTTGGATACATATCCACGATGCTATCGCTGACCGCCCTCTTCTTGCGCTGGTGCTCCCAGGTGCGTGATTTCGGGCTGCAACACCTGTGCTCCATGCGCAATCTGCAGGTCCTATCGCTGGCTGGCTGCCCGCTGCTGACATCATCCGGCTTGTCCAGCCTCATCCAGTTGCGTCATCTGCAGGAGCTGGAGCTGACCAATTGTCCTGGCGCCTCGCACGAGCTTTTCGATTATTTGAAAGAGCATCTGCCACGCTGCTTGATAATCGAATAATTGATGGATTACTTTATTTGAATGTGAATGTGAATGTGAATGAAACTGATTTTCTTTAGATTCAGTTATACGAGTTTTTATTAAGATGCTATTTCTATGCTATAATAATTTTTTTTAGATTGTTATTTTTAGTCATGAAGTTCCTTTTGTGCTATAAAAACTATGAACCCTTATGGTTTTACAATTATTTTTTGTTTCTTATGATTTTTACTGTGATTTTAAATGGAACTCTATACACATATATATTAAGTTGGGAGCTGTTTAAGAAAGCTATACAATAAAAGACCCCAAATGATATTTATTTACATACAGTACAATACCGAGATGACGTCTAATATTAACAATTATTTATATTTATAACTATTATTGTAGTGTTTTAAATCAAGTTTAAATTAACCTCACTGTAATTAACCATAAAAGATTGTGCAAACAAAGAAACAATTTCTATAGATATATGTGCATACATATATACTTGATATATGTAAATGTAAATTAAATCTAAACATTGCGCCTAAAAGACAAACAAAAAAAGACAAGCGTATGCAGCATGCAAGCAAAATCAAAAATTATGCAATTTATTGTTCAAAGCAACATACTTTCAAAAAAAAAACTGAAGTGAATATTTATAGGCAAAGTTGCCAACCAGCTTTATACTTAGCTCACCTTTGCGCAGCCCCGAACACATCCACTTTTTATCAATTGTACCATACAATAACTATGATAGAAATGAACCCGCATTCCCCTACCTCCTAACCCTCTTCAAAACAAAAGGAAGTAAATAAAAATAGCGTATTCCAGTTTTAGAATTAGACGATTTAGAGAAATGTGCACGCTAAACTAATGGAAAACAATATTTTCAAACTAAATCGCATACAATTTTAGGGAGCTACGTTTGAAAATGATCAAGTGAAAGAGATTTAATTGTATATTCTGAAGTCCCTGTGCCGCCCTTACTAGTACTAGTACTAAGTCGCCAACGACAAAGAGCTAAACATAAACTATAATAAATTAATAAATATATGGATAACTACCTTATGTGAAAGAGATGCGCTACCAAAACATTTGTTTAAATGAGGAATGTGAGGATTGTAGTTTGGAAAAAAAAACCAAATTTAAACAATATTTAAAACAAACAACAAATTTTAAAAAAACAAATATATGAGAAAATAAACTAAAGCATATTTGAAATTCTTTTCTTTTGATTCGTTTGTAAGAAGTTTCAACTTTTTTTAAATTATTGTCTAAATTCCTTAACAGCTAAGTTCTTATTAATATTCATAAAAAACAAATAAGCTTAGTGACATTTGCTTTTAAAAAAGCTATCCACTCCTTTGTCATTCCTCGCAGGCGCCCTCCCCATCGTCGTCATTATCATATTCTGTATTATCTTCGCCATCTTCACCGTCCTGCTCTTCCTCTTTGCCTTGCTGATCCCACCAGGAGAGCACGCCCAGCCCAGACTCGTTAATGGCGCCCTGAAAAAAACAATAACATATAGTTCACGACTGTGCACAGTGTTTGGGATCTGGACTGACGATTATCTTGTAGGGTGTCTTCACTTCCTGTGCCGCAGCGGAGGCGGCTGCTGCCGCTGCTGAAGTGCTAGCATTTTGGGACGCTTGACCCTCCGCTTTGGGTGGGCCAATGGGGGATGTTTCCTCGAATATCTCGCGGGAAACACGGAACTTAATTGGCTCGCCAACGTCCATGAAGAGATCATGTTTACCGCCATCATCCAACGGATACTCCCAGACCCAGGCCTGTTCCGCCTCATCAAAACGCGACGGATGCTGCAGAGCCGCATGTGGAATAAGTATATCATCGAAGAAGCCCAGCGTCACGTTCACTCCCTCGCGGCAACAGCTGCGTATTTTTCCGGTAATAACAGTTCCCACCATGGGCCGGAACACCACATAGCGAAACAGCACCTCTGTGTGTGAAGCGCCGTCTCCGGGCAGAATAATCGAGTCCTTCAGTGAGACAATCTCCTTGAGTGCTATGCACAAGCCAACGTTCAGCAACACCTGTCAAAGGGGCAGCACAAGTTACTCAATAGATGTATTCCGAAATCGTTCAAATTACCTTATTAGCCAGTTTCCTGTCAATTTCGTCACGCACCGCATCCACAAGCTTCAAATTAAAGTGGTCGGGCGCAATGCGTACGTTGTCTTTAAGTTCTGCCAGTACAAACATGTTTAATAACCATCTATTTCTTCTCAACTAACTTGGTCTTATATTGATGGGCGCGAACTATATAAATATTATTAGCCGGCGCGATTATTTTATTGTAGCCTCATTGTTTCACAGCTGTTATGTTATTAACATCTACAGGTAACAGAGTCACAATGGAGCCATAACAGAACAGCTGTTGCTTAACTTCGATATCGATAGCCGATTGCTGTCAGCGTGCAATGTTGAATGGCAAAAGTATCAGCTGTTCGCGAATCACACGTGCAAGTTGATTTCACAATTATTTTTAACTAAAACGTGAATTTCAAAAGTTGAAAGCATTTAAAAAGGACGGCCTGCAACACAACAAGCGATAATTGTTTATGGTTGATAGACTGAGCACCTACACACACCTGTTGCACTCACAGACGAGATGACCGATGCACACAAATATAGCGATCCGGAGGAGGATGACGAGAATCTGAAAAATGTAAGTTGAAACATAAATTTTGTAAATGCAAAGTAATATTTGTAAATAAAATGCAATGCGTTGAAGTCTGAGTGGGTGGAAGACTTTAAATCGCTTACAGTGAAGCACGACATTTTTAAGAACATTAAACTGAAAGAAAAAGGAGTAAGCGACGACCTGTGCCAGCAAATTATTGATAACACCAATCCGGCCGAAGAAACTGATTCGGACTATGCGGATGAGTATGAAGACGACGATTACGACCAGGGCGACGACTACGATGCATACGAAGAAGCCTACAGCGGTTTTAACAAGCAGAATGCCCAAGCACAGCTAACAACAGGTGGGGGCAACAGTACCAGAACCAGCACCGGCACTTGTTCTGGCGGTACAGGAGGAGGCGGCACTCAGCGAGTGAGCAGCTACCAGCCGAATGAGAAGGTGCTGCGGCGATACTCAGCCCGGATAAATGTCGAGAAATACGATCCAAACGCCAATATGAGCGCACAAGCGGCCAACCGGTTGGTAAGCTTCGATCGACGCCAGGAGACAGAGCGAGTGCGTGTGAGGGACAAGCACGATCGCGCCACAGCGGAGCAGGTGATGGATCCACGCACACGCATGATACTCTTCAAGCTGCTTAACCGCGGTCTTATTCAAGAGATCAACGGCTGCATATCCACCGGCAAAGAGGCAAATGTCTACCATGCTGTCTCCAAGAATGGAACCGATGAGTATGCTATCAAAATCTACAAGACCTCAATTCTAGTGTTCAAAGATCGTGACAAGTACGTTTCGGGCGAGTTTCGCTTCCGTCATGGCTACTGCAAGCACAATCCTCGCAAGATGGTGCGCACCTGGGCAGAAAAGGAGATGCGTAACTACCTGCGCATGCGCAATGCTGGTGTGCCCGTTCCCGAACCCATTCTGCTGCGCTCGCATGTGTTGGTCATGCGCTTTTGCGGTCGCGACGGCTGGCCAGCTCCAAAGCTGAAAGACGTGGAGCTGAGTACTTCAAAGGCGCGCGAACTGTACCGCGACTGCGTGGTCATTATGTGGCGCATATACAATCAGTGTCGGCTGGTGCACGCGGATCTCTCCGAGTTCAATATACTGTTCCAAGATGGCCAACTGGTGATTATTGATGTTAGCCAGGCGGTCGAGCACGATCATCCACATGCGTTCGACTTTCTACGCAAGGACTGCACCAACATATCGGAATTCTTCCGCAAAAAATCGGTGGCCACCATGACGGTCAAGGAGCTGTTTGACTTTATAACGGACCAGACCATAAACGAACAAAATATGGAGGAATGCTTGGAGCGCATTTCGGAGCGTATTAAGGATCGAGACTTTGATGCCATCACAGCGCAAGAGAAGATCGATGCGGCTGTTTGGCAGAACACCTACATTCCCAAACGCTTGGATGAGGTAAATACAACAAAAAAAATATCAGTTTTCCAATTCTAATCCATTAATATACCCCAGGTGCCGCATTTTGAGCGCGATGTGACAAAAGCTAAGCAGGGTGTCCAGCAGAATCTTGTCTACGCAAAAATCACGGGTCTTACGCCACAATTAGATGTTCAGAAACAGCCGGATATTTTGGATGCCGAACATAACAGTGCGGAAAGTGAGCAGCAGACAAGTGGCAACGAGAGCGACGAATCGCAGGAGGACGATGACACGTCAAAGTTCAAAAACTCGGCGCGGCCACGTGACGAATCGCCCGACAGCAAAAAGGCCCGCAAAAAGGCGGTAAAGGATGCTAAGGCAGAACAACGGAAGGTTAAAGTTAAGAAGCATGTAAAGAAACGCAAGGAAAAAATCGGCACCATCAAAAAGTAGTCGAACCTTTGCAATAAGTTTTTCTAACTCCATTATCTCCAATGTAAACAAAATTCCAAATCAATTTCGGAGTTCAGATTGCGCTCAAGCACACAATATATTTATTTTACATGTATAAAATGTATAAAAAAAACTTGGATTGTACATAAACCTCTTTGATAACCACTAAAACGGGCTTACCTTGTATTAGATAATTATAATTTGTTTATAGCAACAGTTCTGCTGCTTACTATTCATATATTCTTCTGTATATATAGGATATGTTTGAATACTTAAGACGTTAAGGGAACTGATGTTTCTTATTGTTTCATTCCCATTAAATCAATTGACGTTAAAGCCTTGTTCCATTCCACGTCTTCCATGCAAACTGTCAAACAATAAGTGCTTTTAAAAAGTTTGACACAAAAGAAGAAAAACCATTTCAACTGGATTTCAACTGCAAATAGGCTTAACAAAATTTGGAGCTCCAAATAATGAATTAGCAATTTACAAGATTTAAAAAGGAAAACAGTTATTGAGAATCGAAGGATGTCTTTAACTTTCGATAATGCGCTACAAAAAATTGTTATGCAACTGAAGGTTCCATCGAAAGAGCATAAGGCCTTTCTATGTGATGCTACCTACCTCGCCGGCTGGATCAATAAAGCGCTCAAGGAGCGTAGATCAATGCTCGCCGGCAGTTTCAGTAATTTGCCGGCAACTGGTAAGGATTGCAGCGCCTGCCCAGTCAGTATTCACATTGTTGCCAAATCCTTGCAGCCACCTATATATGCGGAAATAATATAGACTTACCTGCCAACTTTAATTGTTATCTGCTGTTGGATTTACGGTTTCCGTTCTACACAGATATTAAGGACGACGACTACATCTATTTGCACTCGGTCTTCAAGGAGCAGATAGTAGGTGATTCGTTAATTTCCTCCGTGTATCTGCAGACACATCTACGCAACGATTTGGACGGACTCTTGAAATCACAGCCAACAGTTAACTGCAAAACGGGAACCGGACGCAGCTACCAACTATGCTACCACACAACCAAGTATCCAGTCAGTGCCCACACCATTATCGCAACCCAGCTGAAGGCGAATAACAATACGCGCATTGTATTTGAATTTTTGGTAGCCATTAAGCTGCCAATATCCAAGTTTCCTAGACCAGTGTGTGTCCCGGTGCCCGAGTCTGTGGCGAACATGGAGCTGGGCTACTGGGTGGCGCTGCCCGTGCCACATTTCGACGTGAACTTTAACGGGCACAGTTATTTGGGCCGCAGCCATGTCTGGCAGAAGGCGTCTCCTGGGCAACGCCAGCGATGGTGTTTGGTCGTGCGATTGTTCTTTATGATGAGCAGAGGCAATGGGACATTGAATACCATCGGGATTCATGCACTCAAGCACACGTGCGTTAATCTCTGTGAGAAATTTGGCGTGGACAAAGCTGATCGGCCCCTCGGCCTAAAGATAATGGACGTAAGAAGTACTCCTATTTAATTTCAATGATATCCTGTAAGGAACTGCTTTTAGATGATGATTACACACGGCACTCGAAAGCTAAGAGAAGTATCTAACGCCAGTAGGAATGGGCAAATTGTTAACTTGGAGATACATCCTGCTCTGCCCGCCGACTGTGTCAAAACAGACGTAATGCTCACCACGATGAAGGCCAAAATGACCAATAAAAATGGCTGTGACATGGAGAACTTACGTCTGCTATTCGGACTAGCGAAGCTGAGGAAAATATAGCCAGATCGATTAAAACATATACAACTTAATTGTAAACGAAAATTTCTGAGAAGGATCTATTGTTCTATAAAAATATAATTGGACTTTTCATTTGTTGCCGTCACCTTAAAATTTGTTTAAAAATTGTTATACCATAGAACTGAAAAGAAAAAAAACATCGGTTAACAGCTTGCATATGTCTGGGAGGTTAGCTTGACAACAGAAAAACTTTCGCAGCTGCCTGACGAGTAACTTAAAATAATCATAAATATAGTTAACATTCATTTGAAAGACATTTTGCACATCTCCAACTCAAGCCTAACGGAACAAATCTAAAGCCTATGTGGCAGCCCTCGTCCACATGCAACTCTCTGTTTGGTTTGAAATTTAACGTAAATGTCAATTTGTGGATTTCAATTGTCATGATTTTCTTCAAACAAGTAGTCGCTGTGATAAAAAGCGAATGTTGGGAGTCAGCACGTAGGCGCAGGTAAAATTTAGAATTCGTAACATTTAAGAGCAATCAACAAATTGATAGCCTAGCCTTGCGCATTCGGTACAAAATGTCTGATCATTTTACAGATATTAACCAAACAGCAACTGATTCCGATTCAGCAGACACGCCACCGCAGCTATCGAAAATTGGATTACGCCGAGCTCATAGAATGTCTAAGACGAATGAATCGCAGCGTCTGCTCAGGTCGCAGACGGCCGACAAGGAGGACGACGAACTGTTTGTCAAGTTGCCCAAGTTCAGTAAGCGACTGCGTGGCAAGAGCTCAGCCGAGGCCCAGGAGCCGGATGCCATCGATACCAGCACCAGGGAGCTGTTGCCGGCCAATCAAAGGCTGTACAAATACCTAAAACAGCCCAATTGCCAGCGCTGGATTTGGTGCGAGTTCATAGAGTCCTTCATCGACAAGGCGATACTGGGCAGCGCCTATGACATGAACAACTACGTCCAGAGCTGTTTTCCGCAACTGGAGACGCGTCAAATGCCACGACGCTGCTGGCAGCTGATTCGCCGAAACATGGGCAAGGCTCGTCGCTTCTCGCCGGCATTTATTGCTGGCGAGCGCATCGAATTGGAGCGCAGTCGTCGCATTGTTCGTCAACTGCAGCAGCGCAAGTTCGATATGGAGCAAGACGGACAATCTCTGGAGCTGATGCCCAAACTGATACCCATGCCACTGGCCGTGGATGTCAAGGTGATCAGCCTGCTGAGCGCACCACAATTGGTGCTTTGCAAGGGTCGCGTCATCGGCAACGAGCCGAGGGACAGCAGTTACCTGATTAAGTTTAACATAGCGGGCAAGCATACCGTGCTCAGCATGCCTGACTGTCATCTCCATGTGCTTCAGGAGTGCAAGACCTTGCCGCTGGCCAGCATCGTCCAGGAGACTGAAGACAAGCAGCTGACCACCTCAGAAATCTCCGTCGATACCGAGGAACCGAAGCCCCTGATGGATGCGCTGTTGCAACTGCAAAAGCTTCTGGTCCTCAAACGTAAAACCGTCCAGGACATGGCCAGCATGAACGAGGAATTGGAAGCCAGTGGCTTGCCAGCGCCCGCTCGGCGGGAGACCAAGCAGACACCGCTGCGTGAGAAGCTTCAGCGTCGCTATGCCTCCAATATGATAACGTTGCATCGGGTAAACGCTGACATTTTGGAGCCGTTGCGCGTGGCGCACCACCATTTAAATGAGTACGAGACGGACGCGCTGCATAGCAAATGCGTGCCGCGCAACAAACTGTACGAGAAGTGCCGCACTCTAGCCGAAATGGACTTGAAGGCGGCGCCATGTCAAGGCAGCGTCCAGCTAGAGCCGACGCGAGAGCTCATTCTGCGCCTGCAAACGTTACTCTACTTGTGCGGAGAACTGGGCCACGGCAACAACATCGAGGTTGATGCGGTCATGGATGACTTTGTGTCCAACCTGCTGGTGGGATTGCCGCCCCAGCTGACAACCGAGTTCAGGCAGGTAGTTGGCCTGCTACAGCCGCTGCGCGAACACATCCTGGCCATGAGCAAGACAGAAGCAGAGCCGTGCCAGCAGCTATTTCAAACAGATGCTGCAGGGCTTCTTTTGCCCAATGAAGAGTCTGATATCGAGATGGGCTTGTAGAAGCTACTGAACAGGAAGATTGATAATTTTAATACATTTATTTGAACTGGATAAGCGCAATACATCAAGCAAACGAAAACCTTGATAACTATTACATTTCTTATAACTTTTACTAACATAATGTGAGCATTATCTGCATCAACTATACATATTCCTTAATGTATTTCATGGCTCTGCGATTAGCAGATACGTCTAGAAGTTTTCTCATCATCATCCTCATCCTCATCGTCGACTATAACACAGTTATTGACATTATCATCTAGATAGTATTCGTCGCATAGTACCACATCAATGGCATCTACGAAATTGTTTTCCAGTATGGCCAACGTCTGATGGTAGGCCTGATCTTCTGCAGGATTTGCGACTGCCTGCTCGGCATGCAGAAGAGCGCGTTTAAATTCATTTTGTCTCAGCTTCTGCAAATTACCCAAACGCCGTATGCATGTTGTGTACGTGTAAAGCTGCTTGGGTCCCACCTCGGCCGTATCGCAAGTCCCGTAGAAAAATACATTGTACTTTCGATCACCAGCCTGTAGAACACGGGCCGGCCACGGGCGGTATCCTATCAATTTGGCGAATAGAAAATCGCCTTTTTTGAACTGCTCGTGCCTAATGGCTGTACGGCTCATTTGTATTTATAAATTAATTTTCAGCTGAGCGCGAAAGACAAAATAACTGTTTCAGCAGTGTTGCCAGACCGAATCTAATGCACAGGGTGCATTCTGATTCGACCAGTGTTGGTCGCAGAATTTCAATCGATACATGAGTGGAATAATCCCTATAACATTTATTTGATGTGGACGTGATTCGGGCACATTGTTTTTTTTTTTCAAACTAGTTGTGCTAAGCAAAGGGGCGGGTTGTAAATAATTAGAATTCAGCAAATCCTTACTAAAGAGCAAAAGGTGCAGTATCCACGTTCAGTAAATTCTGACATCCATTAATAAGTAGTATATATTGGTGGTGAGTTTTTTGCAATAAAAGACCAGATATTTCACTTTTTTTTATAGATATGTAAAAATATTATTTTTCTTATGTACATGTCACTATTACCAGAAATCTTACAGAAACTATGCTTACAAACGAGACGTAAGAAGTGCACAGCTATTAATTAACATGTGCTTATACTTGGGAGTGGTATGCTAACCAGATATTTACAAACTATCTAAGCACCAACTTATCTGAGTGTTTGTTTACATGGGGCAATCATCTGTGCACATAATACATTTAGCAGTTACGAGTATGTACAAACTGTTAGTTATTTCTATTACTAGGTAGGCACCTGCACTACTTGTGAGTGTATAAATCCAAATCACAGCATAGACTTTTGCTATAACTATACCAAATATACATATATCAAATTCCATTGCATCCGAGCTGCTCATGTGTAACAGCGCTTGCGCAAACTGATGTACACGAGCACCCGGAAGAAGATCATCAGAATGGCCAGCAGACCGAACTGGTGCAGTATCGATACCTTGTCCACGTCCAAGAACTTGAGCAGCACTCGCGGATCGCTGAAGTGGCAGTAGATGTCATCGCAGTCCAGCTCCTCTCGCTGAAAGCCGAACACGGTCAATATTAAGGCCACCACACCCACGCGGACGTAGCTAAACTTCATCAACAGATTCATGCCTCCAGGGATTTGAGACGCAAAATCAAATCCATAAATAGCGAGGCCCATGAGTGGTGCTATAATCATAGGACCCACCACGCTGCCATTCTACGATGGAAAACAAAATATTCAATGTTAAATATGCGATTAAAAAAAGATTAACTATGAATGACTCTGTTAGATAAAGCCCGATTTGGCCTTTATATAGCTTATCGAATGATACAATATTTTTATGCGTGCGCCTTAAAGTATGCAATAGCATTTCAGGTTCTCTGGACTTACTGTTATGCTGAAGGTGGCGCCAATGGCCAGGCCCATGCCCTCAGCCACCAGCGAGATCATCAGTCCGACGGCAACAAAAATGCAAAAGCGCCAGAGCTGCTCCGGCAGCCCGGACATCCAGTAGGTCATGGCCATAAAGGTGAGATTGAGGAGCACCTGCAGCGGCAGACGCGATATGCTGAGCGCCATATAGTAGGGCATGAGCGTATACCAGCGATTGAAGGTCTCCTTTTTGACCACCTTGACGTCGGCGGGATCTGTAAGAGCGATAATAGGCTAGAGTGAGTGAGAAAGAACAACATTGGCATTTTATTCAACACTTACAGCTAAGTATGGGCACCATCACTTGGGTGTAGACAATCATGAGCACAGCGCCAATGCAGAACTTGAGATGGTCGAACATGCGTGCACCCTGATTGCCAAGCTGGAAGAATATCAGGCCAAAGAACAGGCCGCACAGCGTATGATGGATCAACTGGATGGCCAGCGCCAGACGTGCACGCATTGTGCGCAGCAGCATGACGCGCATCAGGACCAGGAACTGCTGCAGTCCGGATATCTCATGCGCGCGCTCATTGTGCAGGCGCTGCGAGTAGATTTTCACATGCTCCAGCAAGGCGCCCGCAGCGCCCATCAAGGTGCCATCGGTGGATGCAGCGGTGCCGGCAAAGATCGCTGGCAGAAATTGACGCTTCGGCTGCTCCACGAACAGCGTCGTGATGGCCTGCTGCGGCTCCAGCGGAGAGCCCGCCTGATCCGGTTGCTTGGCCCGGTAGGTGAGCTTGCCATTATCCGTTAGCTCGCTAAGCAGCGGCACCAATTGTCCCTCCTCGGCATCAATTACCTCAATAACTGTGAACGAAAGTAGCTAGAGATAAGCTTAAGCTGTGGCCATGGCGCACACTCTGAGCACTTACTGTAGTCCGAGGGGCTGTAGTGGCGCGGGCAATCGATCTGCGCCAGACGCAGAAACGGTATGGTGGCCTGCGGACTACCCTGGTAGACACACTGGCCCTTGGCCAGCACATAGATGCTATCGAAGTAGTTGTAGATTGTCGCCGAGGGCTGATGTATGGTGCAGACAATGGTGCGACCCTCGCGCGCCATTTCTCTCAGCAGGCGTATGCACTGGGCCGCTGTCACCTCGTCCAGGCCGCTGGTGGGCTCGTCGAGAAAGAATATGTTGGGATTGTCCACCAGCTCGAGTGCAATCGAGAGTCGCTTACGCTCGCCGCCGCTCAGTTTCTCGGCGGTGACATTGCGTCGATGATTGAGATTCAGATTCTTGAGTATTTCCGTGAGAATCTCCTCCTTTTTGTGGCGCTGCTTCAATTTCAAATCATACGAGAGATTCATTAGCTCCTCGACGGTCAGCAGTGTCTGATGGTGATCGTCCTGTGTTATATAGCAGGCATTATCTCGTTTTATTTTGATGCTACCCTTGACGCCAGTTCTTCTGTAAACCGTTTAAAAAAATTCCAATTTCAGAATCAGTTATTCATTTTTTATACCCTTGCTGAGGGGATTATAATTTTGTCGAAGAAGTGCTTGGAACCAGCTGGATCGGACCACTATATCATATAGCTGCCATAGAAACGATCGGTCGAAAAGTAGGTTCTTGTATAAAAAACTTTTTTGTTTATAAATATATTTTGCCCAAGCTCGGTATTTATTAGTTTTAAAATGTTCCTCATATATCTGCGAAATTCTATCAATATCGGACTACTATATCATATAGCTGCCATAGGAACGATCGGTCGAAAATTCAGTTGTTGTATGGAAAACTTTTTTGTTTTTCAAGATATCTTGACCAAACTCGACATTTAAAAGTTTCACTATGTGCTCTACATTTATGCAAAATCCTATTTACATCGGACCACTATATCATATAGATGCCACAGGAACGATCGGTCGAAAAGTAGGTTCTTGATGGAAAACTTTTATGTTTTACAAAATATCTTAACCACACTCGGCATTAACTATTTCCCTGTGCTTCTTAGATACGGGCAAACCATTATGCGCATTATGAAGAAGTTGGGTCTGCAAGGGTATCTCGTTTGTTGTTGTCAGGAGTCCAGGAAACAAACCTAATAAAATGCTGCTTTCTCAAACGAAGCTCAATGAATATGATTTTATGTACATATTTAAAAAAGAATTAATTGTTTGGCCTTCACAATGAGTTGGCTGTTATTTCCGTTCCTATTCTCAATCTCGTGCAATTGTATATTCATGCTCAAATAAATGCTACAGCAATGACTAAGCAGTCCAAAAACTGTGATCATATACTAGTTAAAAGTTATATTGATTTTTCGTATTATATTTTGTTTATTATATTTGCAAGACTACCTGAACCACATATTTTCCTCCTAACATTTGTTTGTTTGTTTATTTAATTAACGTCACATATCCGAATCGTTTTTAAATTCTATAACCGGTTGAAATTTCGATGTCGTCATGTTCCAGAAGTTCATGGGGCATCGAATTTCGTATCGTTTGTCATTTGTTTTCAAGCTTACCTGAAACCCGAAATCGCATTCAGCAAACTGCTTTTTCCGGCTCCCGAGGGGCCCATTATAGCCGACAGTTGTCCATTGCGGAAGCTGCCGCTGACGCCTTTCAAGATTTGACGCTGTCCGCTGACGCGAACTGAAAAAAGAAACAAATAGAAATTTTCCATCAGAATGTGCGAGGCGCCACAAAATTAGCTACATATGTTGGAATTCACTTCAAGTCAAGTTCTCAGTTTCGACTTGTTTATGTATTTATTACGCCGAAGTTTCGACTGTCTCAGCTTGTAACTTCGTGCTAAATGTAACATGATGTTAAATTTATATGCTGTATGTTAAAGTTTGCAGGCATCAGGGCTGCAAACCTATGCCTCGCTTTAAGGTTTTAACAACTTTAACAACTACTTTTAATTTTAATACAAAAATTTATAAATCAAATTTGTTATATATAGTTTTGAAACAAGCCAAAATCTTTTTATTTTTTATATATAATTCGGTTCTAGTTTAGGTTCGGCTCATCTTTAGTCAGGTAATCCTCTTCCACTTGGAAAATAACGAATTGGTTCAGTTGAAATCTGACTCGTTGCGTTGCTATACATTTAAAATGTACTAATCGCTTAATTGAAAACGTCGCCTGGTTATGCTACATGTCAGATTAACTTAACGATGAGACGGTAATAAAATAAAGTTGTATCTGAATTAAGTTGGTAGATAAACAAAGTTTTACAGCCCGAAAACAACTACTGAGTACGGGCCAAGTGTTAATCGGCAGGTGCTAAATAAAGAGCTTAAGGTTTTGGCCAGATACGAGATCGGGTAATTACGAGCTAACATGACTTGCTGAAATTAAACGGCGATTTAAGGCACAAACTGGTTTTCGGCCAAGTCATTTGGTCATTTGGGCAGGCTATGCAGCTAATTAATTCTGTTTGATTATTTCGCCAAGTAACATTTATGGTGACAAACGAGTTGAATATAAATTGCTTTAGGCTTGTGGGCAGGAGATCTTACAAGCAATAATTGGGTTGATTGATTTCGCAAATAGGTATATCGGGTCCTTAAATATAATACTTTCGCGATTCGTTTCGTAATCTCGACCAACACGCATTGTCTGTGCGAATGTATGTCAATGCTCAATTGATCTTATCAATAGCCCTGACTGATCCCACTGTCTCAGAATGTAAGCTAGTAGGCTAAAGTCGGTTCAGCAACAACATCTGACGGTTGTACATTGAATCGATTATAGAGCTTCTTATCGCCCCAAACCGAATATATATATATATATACATATAATCGAAAAACTGTCAGCGAAAAAAAAGTGAAAGTAGTTTATGGGAATATCTATTCATTAAGTTTACGGCTCAATTAAAGTTAACTTTTGTTAAAATGACATATGCGACAAAAGAGGTTCTGGAATTAAGCAATCCCTTTGGGAGACTTGCTTATTTATACATTTTATTGCACCATTTTACTAATTTTTATTTACTTTTGATTGCATGCAAAATTTTTAGCAACTAAACTTGAACTGACTTGGCCTGAGATTAAGAGGAACTTGATTATTTCCCACGAGCAGACTAATATTATTCATTTATATGTGAACCTTGCACAGCGTAGATTTGATTGACGAGCCACACAAGATTCGTAATTCAAATCATGAAGGGATTATGTTGAATATATAAATTACAGGGGCACAAAACTGTAAGTAGCTAAAATAGTTATCGTTTACGCTAAAAACAATCCGATATATATATGTAAATATATATAAATAATTAAATTCGATTTGTCTGTGACATTGGAAAATTTAAGAACATTTGGCAACCAGCTCCCATGGCAAAAGATAGTTCTCTGGTTTAATTTTGAAAATATTTAAATATCAAAAAGTAATTATATTTTTACCCTGTTCCACTAAACTAGCCTTTTTCCTGCCTTAAAGCAAAATTTGTTTTCTTATATTTTTTATACCCTAAACCCATTAAAAAAGGGTAAAAAGGGTATTTGCATTTGTGCAAATGTATGTAACAGGCAGAAGGAAGCAGCTCCGACCCCATAAACTATATATATTTTTGATCAGCATCAATAGCCGAGTCCATCTAACCATGTCCGTCTCTCTGTCCGTCCGTCCGTCCGTATGTTTGAACGCTAGGATTTCAGAACCTATATGAGCTAGAGACTTGAAATTTTAGCTGTAGGTCCTCCTAGTGCCCGCGCAGATCGAGTTTGTTTCCGATATTCGATAACTTGCCCAATTTCCAAGTAATCGATAAAAATCGATATCAAAATTCTGTTTTTTGAGCAATTTCGGCAAATAATATGAGCTAGATTCACCAAACTTGACATGTAGCTTCTAGAATAGAATATATATATGTATATCAAGTATTTTTCAATTTATACCTATCGCCTATCGGAAGAAGAGGGTTCATGGTATCCCCTAGTCGGGAGCTCCCGACTAGAACCTCCTACTTGTATTAAGTTCAACTTTTTTTATTCTAGGCCTGTTTTATTGTTAATACAAATACATTATTTTGCGGCACACTTTTGTACAAAATTTTGGTTCAGATTACCAGCTGACTTATGACGATTCTTTAAATGGGCATTGAAGAAGGTATTGTTGGTTAAGATCTATGAATAATCGACTTGATCATTAATAATAAATAACCATCTAGAATGAATTACTTTTCCTAGCTTTGTGTAGCTCTTGAGACGCAGAGCCTTGTCATTTATTGGACGTGTGTATTATTATTATTTTTGTTGGTTTTCACTTGGAACATGGACCTCCCAATGGGCCCGACTGGGGCCCCAATTCCGAATTCCTTGCGCAAACGCAAAAATGGCATTTACTCGTAAATCAAAGAAGGTCAGTGACAAAAGCACAGCTCGTAAAACAAATCATGAGAGCCGTGTATTTACCAGGTGGCCAAGTTTACATATCAATTAGTTCGCTGACTTTTCGAATCTTTATTGTTGTCGCGACGTTGATTCTGTTTGAGCCTGGGCTTGAGTTTGGTTTGACAACAAATATGCCGCCCGATTCTGAAATCGAGTCTTGGGCAAGCTTGCGGCATTTGGTGATCTTTGTGGTGATATGGACACGCCCACTTTCGTGTTGCATAGGCGCCAGACATATTCTAGCCTGTGGGTTGCCCCAGTGAGGCGCACTTGCGAGTACCCGAACATCGGACATCGAACATCGAGTGAGTCACACACAATTCGAGACGTGACCAATTTGTGAATTCAAATCGCAATTATCGCGTCCGGGTGGGCGGTTGGACCGCTCCATGAGTCTGGAACGTGACTACATGTCAACTCGGCCCCGCTTTGGTCGCGTTTTGAGCAATCCAATTAATGAAAGTGCACCAGGTAAACGTGTGTCTACACGAGCTCCCAATTTACAATTGTCTCCGAACCGGCCGAGCCGGACCGGACCGGATCGGATCGGCAGACTAATTCATAGAATAATGCCCATGCCTCTGCAATTACAATAATTGTTGCAATTCAGTGTGATAGAATATAGAATACAATCGCATATACATATATCTAGACGTATATATATACGAAAATATTCTTTTCATATAATTATCGCAAGTCTGCTAAAAACCAAAAGTTTAATATCGACAACATTTAAAATGCGCTTTACTGAGTAATAATAAATACGCAATAACCGAATAACATTAAATATATATTTGTTTAATATTTGAAGAACTCGTGATACCAAGTTTAGAGATTCCAGCTTCTTAATTTAAATTACGTGGCTTAGGTTTAATTGTACCGGTTCGAACATTTCATTTAAAATGCAATTTGTCTCAACTAGTTTGGGATTCGTATATGGAATCGATGGAATAACCAACAATTATCTAACAGCCTATCCAACCAGGTAAACGTGTGTCGACACGAGCTTCCAATTATAATTGCCGTCTTCTTTGATTGCCGATTTAACCCTGGGCTATATTAGCTATTTCCAGATAAGCGATGAAAAAAGTACGCCCAAGTAGATTTGTGGATTTATAATGAAGCCGAATCATAAGTCATATAAAACTAAAGTATGTTGAAAGCATTTATGCGTTCCTTGAAAGACAAAAATGTTCTTCCTATATAGCTCATTTTTCTTTCTGCAATGAAATCTGGTATTTGGCTGTCCGATAAGTAATAATATTTTGATCATAGCTCAAGATGTCTTGAAAAGCAATAAGTCGATCATACAAGAACTTAATTTTTGAACCGATCGTTGCCATGATGATGATATAGTGATTCGATCCGACATATATACCCTTTGCAACCCCTTTATATTTATTTCGAAGACTATGAATATTTAGGAAAGTAAAAGCTGTCAGTTTAGTTTAGTTAGGCATATTTAATGTAGAATTCTTATTGATCACAATTATAATCAATTGTTAAAGATCAGAAGGTACTTATCGATTCGCATCAAATTGAATTGAAAATAAATAAATAAATATTATGGATATTCTTGTAACTTTCAAGCACTCGTAACTCATTTCTCAACTCATTTCAAATGTGTCAATTATCATATAATATATCATTATTATAGCGACAATTACAATAGTCGATGGCTAGATAATTGTTGTGGTCTTTTGAAATACAAGTTCAATGATAAATTCAATTGTTTGTTTGCATAACTTATCTCGAGTATGCAGTTATATCCATAGTTACATATTTAAGAAAAAAAAGTTCATTATGGAAATCTAGTTTTTTTTTATATTGGTTTTATCATCTTTCTGACCCATAAGGCACAATACTTCTTATCGCTTTACGAGTGGGCGCTACTTTAAAGGGCATTTTATTTGAATTTATTATTTCTCGCCAGATGATTGAACCAAGTGACTCAGCTGTTGAGGGGGAAATCCGCTTAAGGGTGTAGGAATCTCTTAAGGTCGAAGATCATGACAATATTATTGATATCCCATGCACACTTTGATATCAAGTATCAAAGTGTGATCCACATCGAACTACTACTTATATCATATAGGAATAATTGTTCGAAAAATAAGTTTCCTTATGGATAATATTAATGTTTTACAAAACTTTTTCTCTTTTCGCAGTAATCCCGATGCAATGCTCCCGCCCAACGGACCGAGGATGACTTTATAAGAGGAAGAGAAGACTCCGAGCAGAATACTCTATAATGCTTATTAAAATCATCATAGAGGACCCTGATCGGTTTATGGAAGGCATAGTTAGTTGATCAACATGTTGATACATATGTATCTGTAAAGCCGTTAGTCATATGTCTAGAAGGGTATGCAATCTTCGGCGTGCCGAATATAGCTGTTCGAGAAGTACATTAACCACTTGACAAGATATCGGAAAGAGTATATAAAATGCTGTATGCGCATTCTTAATTGTTTTCAGTTTGTTTTTGTGGCTATTTAACTAAACACAAGCTGATTGCCTTGTTAGGGAGTTGTCGCAATTTTGATGGCATTTCACACATGGGAGAAAGAGAGAGAGAGAGAGAGGGAGAGAGAGAGAGAGAGAGAGAGAGAGAGAGAGAGAGAGAGAGAGAGAGAGGGAGAGAGAGAGAGGGAGAGAGAGACAGTGCACTATAATGTATATATGTATGTATGGATTTTGATGGAGCGCAACGGAGCACTTGAATGTTTAGCCACATAATTCGAGGAAAAGCTGAAAAAACGTTGAGTAAAATGTGAAATTTCGCAGCGACTTTCAATAAGAGCGCCGCGTTAAAGGCCGGAAGGGAGGGTGAAGGGGAAAATTATTCAATCAAAGTTGGTCAATTTTTGTTTTTTGGATTTTGGTATGCGCTGTGCCGCAGCAGCAGACAACTATTGTTGATGATGCTCATAATGGTGATAATGATGTTGATGCTGATGATGATGATGATGATGATATTCGCTGCTCACAGCTCGTTGAATAGTTAGCAACAGTAATTTTGAGTTTCCAGTTTGAGGAAGTAGCTTGTAACTGTGCACAATTTGCAGATAGATGTATGCGCTTGTAAGTATGTACACATGCGCATACATATATGTACACATGTACATACATACACATAAATATCTATAATTTTATTCGCTGCCAGCGTGTGTGTGTGTGCCTATCGCCTATTGTGATATTTTCCCCATGCGCCAACATTTGGCGACATCTCGCCCCTCGCTTTCCACTGCACGTTGCACATGGCGTATGCGCGACGATGATTAACTCGGACTCGGAGCCAGTGTGGAAAGGCATTCTCGGTAGTGAATACCCTACAGCTGCAAAGAGTAGTTGAAAAGATAAAAACAAACCCAAAAAGATACGAAATAGCTCAAGCTAAACGACTCTCTAGAGGGAGAACAACAATAGAAAAGCAGAGTAGAGTAGTCCGATATTGATAAGGTTTGTCGTCCATGATCAAAGCCAAGTTTAGTGGAGATACTGACTTTATTTACTGATCATGCCTATGGCAGCTATTCTGGCTACGGATCAAGAATATATAAATACTTTACTATTTACATTAAACAAGAAGACGAGCTGTACTCAGCTCATTTAAGTTTTCTCTTATGTAAATATTTCAGTCGCTTGACACCTCTAATTTGATCAGTATTGACAATTGAATGGATAATTACACAGCTCGTAAACCAATTAGGCAAATATGAATAGTACTCACTTATAGTTTATAGCCCTTTACAGGTTTGTGACGTCACCGAAGTCAACTATTGCTGAGTCAGGGTAAAAAACTAAAATATGCAAACTGCGGCTCGTAATGCCCAATGCAAATTTGAAGCTGTCTCAAGAGCGATCCAATAAATTAAAAATAAAAGTAAATGACTATCGCCTGTATGCATTTAATTATATGTATATAGCTTTGCGACACTGCGGAATGGCAAGTCGTACTCCGAACTTGAGGGTCTGCCAAATGGTTTCAATTATTCGCTCGAGCATTGCTCAGTTTCAGTTGGAATCGATTTGTGTGTCAATGGCGAAATACGAAATACGAAATACACTCAAGTACTCTATGAACTCGATGGTTAAACAATTGAGACATTGGCCGACAGCCGATGAAAACTCGTTTCGACCGATGAGGATTGGGCAAAAACAAGCAAAGAAAATGAGCACAGAAATTGTCCACTCTGTGTCCATTTGTCCATTGCCAGGAGCTGAGCTGACCCAATCGCAATGCATTGCATTTGACGAGCGGAAATAAAAAGTTGACAGCTGCTGCTAAAGAGTGCGCGACTAGCAGCTACCCTGTAAATCAAAAATCATAATATATAGTTGTAAGAATTTACATACCTAATTTCAGATCTCTAGCTTTAGGAAACTCTGATTGCGACTCTGATCATAGATACACCAAGTTTCATATCTGTGCCTCTTACAGATTCTGAGATCGATGGGATCATATACAATGGATATACAATATACTATTGCGAAGAAATTTGATCCTTTGAATATATCCAAGAATCATAAATAACAGCTGTAAGAATTTACAAAATAAATTTCAGGTCTCTACGGAAGATCTTTAAAATTACAAAGCACTTTGTTCTGCCAATCGACTTGCGTAGATAATATATCCAAGAATTCCAAGTGCAAGTTGATGAGGTCATATAAAAGGGACGGGAAATAAATAATATCTATTTCTGTTATCCAAGAATCACATTTGATAGCTTGGTGGGATCATATTCAAGGGATGGATATTGCGGATAAATTTGATCTTTTGTTTATCGCTTACCGAAGATAAAATTACAAAGAACTTTGTTCTGACATTCGACTTGCGTAGAATGACAATTAATAGCTGTAAGAAAAAACATACTAAATTTAAAATCTCGAGCTCTGAAAGACTCTGAGATCGATGCGATCATATGCAAGGGACGGGAGATCTTTAAAATTACAAAGAACTTTGTTCTGTCATTCGACTATGTCCAAGAATCACAATTGAAAGTTGGAAGAGCTAAAATACCAAGTTTCAAATCTGTAGCTCTAACAGATTTTTAGGTCGATGCGATCATATTCAAGGGATGGGAGATTTGTGATATTGTGATGAAATTTGATTTTCTGTCAATCGGTTGGCGTAGATATATTCAAGAATCACAATTAATAGCTGTAATAATTAACAAACCAGGTTTCAAATCTGTAGCTCTAACATAATCCGATCTCGATCGGGTCATATGTGTTAGGGTTAAGGCTAAGAATAACCAATGTGCAAAACATTGTGATAGCCATTTGAATGTGCAATAGGTATAACATGTACATTTTGTAATTGATGGTCGGCTGTAATAACAATAGACGCTTAAAAGGTATGTTTTTTATGTTTCTATTTTATTTGTCCGCCAGCTCGTATAATTATGGAACACTTAGCGCTTGGCCAGACAACAAGAAGTTGCGAAGTAGCTCAAGAGAGCGAAGCAAAGGCAGCATTTAAATTACACGACCTGAAATACAATTTACGAAACTCGCAGTTTCAAACATTGAGCAACAAAATATAATAGTTAAACGACAAAACTAATAAACAGTAAAAAGTTGTAGAATTCAAGGCTTGTTCAAGTGCCAAACGCCCAAACATTTTCAAAAAGTTAACATTGAAAAAGAGCCATAAAACTTGGCCCTGCCGACAAAGGCGTTTGGTAACCAAGGAATTCTACGGATTTTATTTCATATTTATGACATAAAACTATGTTTCATTTAATTTCTAACAAGCTATTGCATGTAATGATGATAAATAATAATAATAATAGTAATAATAATAATAATAATAATAATAATAATAATAATAATAATAATAATAATAATAATAATAATAATAATAATAATAATAATAATAATAATAATAATAATAATAATAATAATAATAATAATAATAATAATAATAATAATAATAATAATAATAATAATAATAACAATAATAATAATAATAATAACAATAATAATAATAATAATAATAATAATAATAATAATAATGATAATAATAATAATAATAATAGTAATAATAATAATAGTATTAATAATAATAATAAAAATTAATAAAAATTAAAAAAATTAATAATAATAATAATAATAATAATAATAACTATAATAATAATAATAATAATAATAATAATAATAATAATAATAATAATAATAATAATAATAATAAAAATAATATTAATAAAAAAAAGAATTGAATAATATTATGACCATGCAATTTATTTCATTACCCAATATAAATTTCTTAGATTCAAAAAAATCCAAACTACCAAAATCAATCCAAGCCAAAAAAAATGTGTACTCTGAGGGAAGAGCTTACAAATATTATTTTGCACCAAAAAGATTTCTTTATCACTAAAAATGCGGCTTTAAAATCGAAGAAATATTCTCACAGTAGATATGTGCGGCCAAGGTTTAATACTCACAGAAATTAGTGCGCTGATCGACAGTGTAAAAAACGTCCTGAAATTCCACATCCTTGGACTGTTTGCTCAGCATGCTGCGCGTTTGCTCCATGTCGAATTTGGTCTGTCTTGAGGTTATGTCCAGAGCGCTTTACTGCAATTTAATGGCAGTATATTGTTTTGGATCGGTATTATAATGGAGCGTGGAATAGATATGTATATGTCTGGCTGGCTCGTACGTGTCGCGTTTTCCGATTGTTTCATTAACCCAACACAGTGCAACCAAATGGGGCTTGTGCCTAGATGCGATTTGTTCGTGGGTTTTGTTTTGATTTCGTTTTTGCTTTATTGAATACTCTGTTTTTCTGCTCAGTTTGTTATTGTTTTTGCCGTTCGACACGCATCGTTGTGCTCTTTTCTTTTTTTTTGGTTTCGGCCTTTCGGAATTTTATGAAATTTTACGGATCGCTTTGTTTTGGTTTGTGCGACGCCTGCATTGAAGCTGATTACGCGCTGTAAATAACAACAAAATTAATCATTTCGAATGGAAGAGAAGCGTGTAAAAAAAAAAATATGAATAAAAAATAAAAACGGCGGAATAATTGTTATCTCCGGATTCGCTTTGGATTTTTGCTTTTGCGGCCTTGACAAATCGTAATATTCGGTTGTTGTTGTTGTTGTTATCGTTATTATTATAACGTTCCTATCAGTTGTATAAATTCGCAGTTGGCATTCGAAGAACCACGCGCCTCATTAAACTATGTGCCCACAGCCGGAATTATGGCACACGGTTCCATCTTTGCATTTTTATTGTCTATTTAGCGTTCTTCAATTATAATATCGACTCGTATAATATATATATATACATATGTCTGTGCACATACTAAATCCGAAATCGACAGCTCAGGCAAGGAATTTGCTTGGCAGTCAATGACCCAATCTTGATTTGTTTTAGATGAACAGTCTTAATTACATACATACATCTATATTGATATACACATCTATTTATAAACACATATGTATACCAATCGAAGGACCAGCTTACTTCCCGCTGCGCTACAAATTTAAATAACGCCCTACTATGCGCTTCTCATGATTTCAAGTAAGCTTTGCAGGATTTTATAGCGATAAATTTATAACTAGCGGGTATAACCTGGCATGGACCTGGGTACATATAAAAAAAATTATCTGAAAGATCTTTTAAAATGAGTTTGAAACCGATCGCACGGTAAACTAAAAACTTTCATACAACCGTTTTCCGCCAATTTACCACTGCTGCGGGCGAAATTTCCCAAATCGGTGAAACATATTCATTAAGTATTCATTAAGTTCAAAAAGTTTGAAGCAAATGTGACAAAACCTAAAAACAAGAATAATCTTGCCAGATATAGATGCCAAATTGATCTAGAGGCCACGTAAATATCGGATGAGTTTTGAACGAGCTATGGGCGTGGGAAATTTTGACCGAGAATAATGTTGCCAGATTTAGATGCTAAATTGATCAAGGTGCCAAACCATGACCAAATAGCCTGATCTTATGAAATTCGGTTGAGTTTTTACCGAGATTTGGGAGTGGCAAATTTCGATCTATGCCTGTGAAAGATCTTTGAAAATGAGTTGAAACCGATCGGATGGTAAACAATCAACTTTCATACAAACGTTTTTGGCGATTTCTCCACCGTCTTAACGTACACCTTCATCACATATGGTAACTACAGTGAAAATTTCAGCTTCTCAGCTCTTACGGTATGGACTGTGCGTTGATCACCAATCAGTCAGTCAGTCAGTCAGTCAGTCAATAAGTCAGTCAGTCAGTCAGTCAGTCAGTCAGTCAGTCAGGACAAACAGTTTTATATATAGCGATGATCTTTTCACGAGAAACAGCTACAGCTCGTGAACTTTGTTATTTCCAATCTTTCAGCTGTTCAGTGAAGCTCACTTAAAAGCTAAATTTTGGTGCCTTGGCTTTTATACCCTTGCAGAGGGTTTTATAACTTTATCATGAAATGTGTAACAACAGAATCGGATCACTATATCATATAGATGGCTCAAGAACGATCGGTCGAAAATTGGGTTCTGTTATATAAAACTTTTTTTTATTAAGATAACTTGATTTGTTAGTGCTCCTCGTAGACATGCAAAATCTTATCAATATCGGATAACTATATCATATACATAGCTGACAGAGGAAGAATATACTGAATATGTATTTCTTGTATGAACAATTTTTTTGCTTATCAAAATATCTTACCCAAACTTGGCATTCATAAGTGGTACTATACACTATATATGTATATGCTAAATCTTATCAAAATCGGACCACTGTATTATATAGCTGCCATAGGAATGATCGATCGAAAAGTATAGCTTGTATGGCAAATATATTCAAATCAAACTCAGCATTGACGAGCTTTAATATTCTCACACATTAGCAAAACCATAAGACAAATGCAAAGCTATTAAATTTTCGGCGTGCCGAAGGTGTTCTTACTTTCTCTAACTTTTTTGAGCTCTTGACCCACAGCTTATCGCTTATCAGTTACTTAGCTGCTAGAGAGCTTTCAATTAATTCACATATTTCAGTCAATTGTCGTGCGTGTTGATTGTCGGTTCCACATTCGCAGTTTAAACAAAATGAAATCTGTTGCGTTTCCATATGTGCTATACTTAAGCCTAATGCTCATCCTAGCTGAAACACAGGCCAATGAAAATGAGGTATTTAATTGAAGTTTACGTGAAGTGCGGTAATTAATCGTGTTTTTCTTAGTCTTGTGTGGCAACCAGAATAGCAGAGGAAAAATGTGGAGAGCACACCTATAAGGCTGTGAGACCTTTGTTAAAGTATATTCATCAGATGAAGGAGGAAATTGAAAACAATAACATCAAAATTGAAGGCAAAGACAGGGAAATCAAGCAACTGCAGGAAAAGCTGAACCAACGTAATGATTTGGTCATCGAGGAACTGAGAGCTCAGAATGAATTCTACAAACAGAGTATCAAAGAGCTAACGAACAACGTTTTATCAATAAAAGAGCAAGTGAGTAAGCTCACTTCCAATGCCTTGAAAATCCAGGACTATGAAGAGCAGCTGGAGAAACAAAAGAAGTCAATTGATCAACAGGCCCAACAAATATCCCAACTCAAAAACGAAATCAACATTTATGCCAAGAAACTAAAAAGCTGTGAAGAGAAGCCCATTTACAGTGACTGCACCGACTTTGCTGATGCTCCGGGTATTCATAAGATTAACCCGGATCCGTTCGATGTTCTTTGTGATAGTGCGACAGAAGGTCCTGGCTGGACGGTTATCCAGCAGCGAATCAATGGTAAGGAGGATTTCTACAGGAATTGGACCTCTTACCGCGAAGGTTTCGGTTCCTTTGATGGCGACTTCTTCCTCGGCCTCGAGAGGATTCATCGCTTGACGCGCGCCCAGCCTCATGAGCTCTACATACATATGGAAGGATTTGATGGTGACATCAAATACAGAAGATACGATCAATTTGCCATTTCTGGCGAGAAGGACCAATACACCTTAATCACCGTGGGTAAATCTGAGGGCAGTGCAAAAAATGATTACTTGCTATACCTCAAAGATAATAAATTCAGCACATACGATCGTGACAATGACAATTGGGATTCTGTCAACTGCGCAAGCCGAGACGAATTTGGTGGTGGTTGGTGGTACGGTCATTGTGCATCCAGGTATTAATCGCTACAGCTTTGTCAAAATAATTAATATGCAATTAATTTTTATAATGTTTTTTTGTTTAGCAATTTAAATGGCAAATACTATGATCATATGGTGTACGAATTTGATGCCATCTATTGGGGATATGGCCGCCTGTACTTGAAGTCAGTTAAAATGCTTATACGCCCCAAAAGCAGTGGAAAATAAAATCAACAACATATATGCATAGAATTTATTGTAAAAAAGCTTAAATTGTCATAAAATGTATTTATAAATAAATGCAGATGCTGTAATCTAAAATCCACAACAGAAAGGAACACAAATATATTAAATTCGACGCATATCAAACAAATTCAAATGAAATAGAATTCGATATTATAACAAATTTCTTTTATTTATTTCTATGTAAAGTTAGATGAGTTAGTTCTTGCCGATCTATAGGTCTAAAAGATAAAAGCACACCTGAAGCTCTCTTCATTTCTATCTAGGTGATTTAGTTTATGTGCCCGCCCAGCCCAAATGTAATATGGTATACCTACTAATTTAAGTTAGTACAAATTTGATTTCTAGCTTATATAGCGCTATGTATAACACATAAGCGCAACTTTTGTGTTCATCCGTCTTCCTTTTGATAACGTGAAAGCATTCATAAAATATTCTAGTTTTTAGTTCGATTTCCAGAAACAAATATAACAAACATATTTTTATAACGCAATTTATAATGCAATTTCATTAGGATCACGCCATGTATTTATATTTCCAAATAAATCTCTTATTAGCTTGAACCAATTCAGAGCTAGCATTAGCAAAGTGGCGGGAAATCCAAACTAAATTTGATATAAAATATGTTAGCTGGATAAAGCCTGGCACGTCATATCAAAGCCTGCACATTAATCAGTAGTTAATTAGAGGATACTTTGCAGGGTATATTTTAGTCGAGCATATACCGCAAAAATGCGGTCAGTGAACTGAGGAGTAAACAAGCGGCTAATTAAATACCTTGCCATATGCGTTGCGATGCGAGTATAAATGAAATTACAAATTTAATTTCAATTTAATAAAAATTGATTGATTTAAGTATTTTTAATTCAGTTGATCCTGATTGGAAATGTAAAGCTGCTGGATTACTTATCAAGCATTGAACCATATTTCTTAAGAGCATTTTTTCAAGAAGTTACGAGCTTTATTTTATACTAGCAGGTATATACATTTTTTGCAATTTTTCAAGGCATGCGATTGGAATTTCCCGAAATCCTGTCTTAACGTGCATCTTTATTACATAAGGTAACTATAGTGAACATTTCAGCTTACCAGCTCTAATGGTATGGGCTGTGCGTTGATCAACAATCAGTCAGTCAGTCAGTCAGTCAGTCAGTCATAATAATCATGCTTGCGACAGTGAATTTTGTGCGTGTTGTGTCAGACAATCCCAGTAATGCCCATAAATGAACATATATGTATGTCTACCTATCGAAGAACCAGCTTACTGCCCGGTGAGCTACAAATTTAAAATAAATGTATTTTTAACTAACGCCCTACTATGCGCTTCTCATGAATGCAAGTAAGCCTTGCAATATTTCATTGCGATATGATAATAAGATTATAATAATAATCGTGCTTGCGTAAGTGAATTTTTGTGTAAATTAGGAACATATTTATATACATATAAGACTGTGAGTTTTTTCAGTAATGCCCATAAATGACGTGACATTAATTAACAACATCTAAAAGGCAGGTGAAGAAACTGAGTTAGCCGAAAGTAAAACTGAAATATATGTGGGACATCTTGCTGCTGCTAATTAATATGAAAATACTTACGAGAAACCGGTCAGAATGTGCCTGGTTTACCAGCACAAATCCTGTCAAAGCTGCTTTGTCACAGATCTGCGCTCAGACAATTTATGTATTCACTCGCCAGGCAAATATGCAAATAACAATAATTGTGAACAGAAACTAGAAACCTGTTGAAATTGATAATCTAGAATGCATTAAAGTGCCAAGCTAAGCCGCCAGCCAAAGCCAATGCAGATCCTTAGGACCAGTCTATATATATAGCTAAAGGAATGCTCATTAAGTGCATTCTACACGAACACGAACTCAAAAAACTGTCGACTCATGTTGGCGTGCATATTTCAAAACACGAGCCAGTCCACTCACGACTGGAACGGAGGCGGAGGCGGAGGCCGAGAAGTGTGAAGTGGGACAGCCACAACGCATGACTCGACGACTGTCAGGTGAAGCCGCTGGCAACGGGCACATGGCAGGGGCAGGGGCATGAGCAGGGGCATGAGCAGGGGCAGGGGCAGGGGCAACCGGGCAGATGGATCACGATTGTTCCGCTTTCGGCACCGTGTTTATATCGCAGATCTATCAGGTTCCATCTGAACGCAGTCGGGACGGCACAAAAGCGACAATAATAAATGGATATTTACTGCTGGTAAACAGCTAACGAAAAATTGCTGTGATGCTTTAATTGTATTATAACTTAGCAAACGCTTCCGACATTCGCATTATGCTAAGGAATTGACTATATGTATATAAAAACCGAACAGCATGCGATTCTAATGCATAAACAAGCTCCGGTGACTGTTCCTATTAACAACAAAACGCTCCAAGGCATTGTTCTACGAATATCTTAATACCCTATTATTGCATAGATGTTGCCTTATCCACGACCCGATTAACTATATATATTCTTGAATAGTAAGACAAGCCGATGTCCGATCTGTCTGCATCTCTCCTTGAATCTTTGCCTAGCCCCTTACTTTCGCTTGTTCTCTGTCGGGATCAGATTCCTATATTATATAGCTGCCATAGCAATGTTATGTAAAAGTTATCTTGACCCGTTTTTCATATACATATAATTTAATTTATAATACCTCTCAAATATCTATGAGCTACGAATGGGTTTTATCACATTTTAAATTTGCTGATATTTTTTTTTAAATAAAAGGAAACTTTGGAACATGTTGCGATCGCATCGAAAATGTCCAAACATTATTTTGAGCACCCTGTACATAAGCTGAAAACAAATGCAGAATACTTTGATATCATCGGTTCTGATTTGCGTCCATTTATTTGCTTGCTTAATGTATTTGGCGTCGTCTCCGGAACGTTGGCTTAATGCAAAGCGGCCTGAAACTCGTTTTTGGACTCGCGCAAAAGGCCTTTTTTATTGGCCAATTCGTGGGTCATAAGCCCTTTTCAAATCTGCCAACTGGTGGCTGGGCGATTGTGGAAAATACTTTCCACGCGAGGAAATGCGCGCTCCAATTAAAATCTATTCGATTGGACAATTAGCATATTCGCATGCTATATGTATATGCAAATTGCCTATGTCTGATGTTCCCCGTTTCGTACATCTACACATATAATAACATTATAGAAGGGGAAAGGAACTTTTGACTCATGCTAAGTGTTATGTATTTAACTTTGTATTTATTTGTCATAAAGAACAGAGCGAAAATTGAATCGAAAAAAAAATGCAAATTACGTGCGACTGGCGTTGGGAAAGTTCAGTATCAGATAAGATGTACTATAAAAACTGTCTCTCATTTGAGGTTTTTTTTTTACTTTTGTATATAAATTTATATTGATATCAGTAGAAATGTAATTGCAGTTGGTCACGATTTCGAGCTGTCGGCGTTGCATTATTTGATTATTGCATCGGAATATTCATGTAGACACACGTAACTATTATATATTTATTTCTACGCGTTTTTGTTGAAAAGCATAAATAAAAAGCTATTAACTGCCAATAGCAAACTATATCAAAATGCACATAAATTAAATAAATGACTGCAGATTGGAGATTGCAGATGTGAAACTGAATAAGAAATTTCTCAGCTTAATTGGATTTTAATTGGGCAGAATAATATTTAACTACGAAATTTAGTGATAATTGATAAATATAGTAAAATAAATATAATAAATATAGTTTATATATATAAATAAAACCAAAATTGTATTGTCTATTCGTTAAAGAGTCATCATTTTGCATTAGATTGACTTTTAATGACCTGATGAACAATGAATTCTCCATTATTGTGCTAATCACGTTTCGATCTGCCAGCTTACAGTCAGCTCTATAAGTAAATGCCCTGCTAGCACAGCCGTGAATTTGAGTATTCGACAACAACAGAAATCAGACAATGAGTGGAACTATGGATCAGCTGGTTGATTAAATTTACCCACACAAATTTCTTTATTCTCTACGATTTGGCAGAGTCCGGAATCGAAGGTTAAAATATCACAGTGTCGATGATAAATCAAAGTTGTGTGGATAATTGATTTGCGGTTTTTATTTCGTTTCTTTGAACAGAACCTCTTAGGTAACGTATTTATCATAATTATCGAGTGAAATATGTAAATATCAATTTTGTTTTTTAACAAGCAATTGGTGAATTATTATATATTCCAGCCATGCGAACTGTTATATTTTTAACTGCTTTTCACAGACTTTAATGGGTTTTCGTTTTTTAGTTGATTATAAAAAACAATTTTAAAACCTTAATACGACGATCAACGAACTTTTAACGATGAACTACTTTTGAAATAAATGTATAGAAATTAATTATGACTTTTAGCGTGTGCGAATTATAGAAGCTTATAACACAAATCAGAGCATTACAACTTTTAGAAGTTTTAGCATAATCAATATTATCAATTGAAATTTGTGGTAAGTGCTTGCTTATCTATTTTGCAGTTCCACGAATCACACATACTATTTATGACTTGATTCAATTCACATACACACATACATACATATGTATGTATCTTTAAGAGGGCGCACCTCGGCAACGTATAGCGAAAAAGTGAAAAGGGCGCAACAGGGTGCCGTATAAGAGTGTGTCCCTGCTCGCCCACAACAATGGATGCACACAAACGCGCACACATACACACACACACACACACATATGCATAACGAATAAACAGTAAAAGAAATATCTAAAAGAAGATTGCAACAAAACTTTGCACGCACTTCTTGAGTTTATTGAGCACGTACATACATGCATACATGTATGTATGGCAGATACATAGATACGCATCTACATGCCTGCATATGCCTTTATTGCACTTTGCAGATGGAATGCGGGAACGACAACAACAACAACAACAACAACAACAACAACATAAGTGCATTTAACACGGTATAAAGCTTCCTTTGTGACCAAACCAAGAAAAAACACAAAAATGGCCCAGCCCAGGCCAAGTACGCACACACACCGTACACAATAACCGCAACAGCAAATTTACAAAAGTGCAACCGTAACTTTCGCTTTCCGCAAATTGTTTATTTTGTACATACATCTTGTTGTGATTGGAATTTGGCTTTAGTTAAATTTGCTTGCCTATATTTGGGTTGGGCTAAATTGATTTGCCATTTGATTTTCACTCACAATTGCCATTAATTTTCTTTATCCGCTTGTATTTGGTTTTGCTGCATTCGAGCTTATTATCAAAATAAAGGCGACGGCGCGAACTTTGGAAACTACAAGAGCGGGGAGCGAACGCGTCCAAACTTAGCGGCGATACGGAAACAACTGAACGAAGAGCAGCGAAGTCGTGAATGTTCACGTTCGCGAACGTTACTTTGCTGTGTGTGTGTGTGTGTGTGTGTGTGTCCCTCTGTGTGTGTACACGAAGGGGGCTTAACTTGCTGTTTGTTTATTTACTTTGCTCAAAATGCGCCAATTTATTTAAATTTGCCGGTTTTTGGTTGCCATGCATCAAATTAAGTCTTATCAACAATTACCATAGTTCATCATTCGTACCTTAGCTTTCAATCAATTTTCAGCATTTGCATATTGAGTTCTTGACAGATATCGTTTCGCTTCCAATTGCGCCAAAAACTTTTGTTTAAATTTAACGCCATCATATCGATAACATATCAATATACGTGACCACAGCTGCTTGACCGTGTACAAGATGTGGCGCTGTTATCGAATATCGATTTGACTGGCGCTATTGTGACTTTCCGCCCTAGCCGTTATTAAACAGTATTTTGATTTCTATTGAATACAAATGCATCTATCTTTATAGTATTACCCCCATCTACGGGGTAATGCATCCCATTTCCAGTTTTTAAAGCTTTGAGAGCTAGTCGTCACATAACTTTATTTGTTTAAGTTCGCTTTAACGAATCTGCTTCTCGTCCGACCACCAAGTGGAGACATCCAATAGCTAATAATATGCCTAAAGTCTACATAATACGTATGTATGTACAAAATAATATCTAAAATACAATTCTCTTTAGTTTCAGACGTCTGCCCGGGCACGTTTCTTGACTAGGGGCGAAGAGGAGCTTTGATTTTTATGTGGAAGGAACTGCAACTACATTTCATAGCCTATGGCTACTATGATATCTGGCAGCATTGCGCCTTTCTAGCCATGTTCGGGCCCTCCCAATGCGTCTGCAAATATATAGATGAAAGATGAATGAGTAAGGCGAAAGCTCTACGGTTAGTTGGGAAATATTTAAGTGTATACAGAATACAGAATACAGAATATAGTTTGTAAATTGTAATTGTACGACTAAAGAATAATTTAAGCCAAAAAACTAAACAAAACAAAAAAAAAAAGCAGAATCCAAATGATCAAGTGGCTTTATTTGATAATATTTAAAGTATATGAAGCAAAGCACAAACTATAACCACATATAACGCTAAAAAGAATAAATTAACTAAAACTCAGCTGCTTTTTACAGATGGTGTGTCTGTGATTCTTGCTGTAAAAATAGAATAAAAGAAAATAAAAAATAAAATAAATGAAATACACTTAGGTATTGCATTGAAAAGTTTGGGGAACAGTAAAATGTTAATTTCTAAAAACTTAACGTTATGTTTTAAGGCTTCCATGTGAGGAATTTCTGAAAAATGAATGTAGTCTAAAAAAAGGTCGAATACTAACGTGTCATAAAACGGTTAAATGTCCGGTTGATTTTCAAAATTATCATTCAATTGTTCCGAATAATAAATATTTCAAATATTTTGCTTTTCGGTTTTTCTTTAATGAATTAAGTAGCTTTATTGGTAGTTTTTAATTTTTGAATTAAACTGAGAAAAAAAAGAAAGCACATAATTTGTGTGTACTGAAAGTAGCTATCTTTTAATTGTGTCTTTATAAACGAGAATATCGAAAAACTCGTTTGCTTAACACAACCTGCATTGGCATCACACTCTATTATTAGGTTGGGTTATACGTGGTATTACGTAGTGTATTTAATTGATTGCTTGTCTAACTTGTCTCAATGCTTCTACCAGCACAATTTGGCTAAAAACAACTTGAAATTCGACTTCTTTAAAGTCGCCGTTTAGTTAGTTGTGTGTGTGTGTTCATTTGAAGCTTGCTTACTGTGATTTTTATTTTTATTTGTGTTTAATAATCATGTTTTCCCGATTTTAGTGTATTTTTCGTTAATTGTTGTATTTTTATTTTCTTGCTTTTGCGCAAATGTGGAATGCACGAGACGAAGGCGCGCTAAAAGTGCTAAAGTGCTTAATGGAAATTAGTTTACCCATTTACTGATTATGTCCTGTAAGAGATAAGAGCAGAGAGAGAGTAAGGAAATTCTTTAACGATAAGATTGCCAATTCATCAATTATTAAGAAGCAGTCGCTGCGCCGCGCCACGCTGCACCGCGCCGCGCACTCACCTTGACATCATTCATTTCCTCGTCGGACGACGAGTGTGACAGTCCGCTATATGTCTTGAACGTGACATTCTTCATGAACGACTTGAGCAGACTAGCGCTGAGCTGTCCAAATTTGTAAGGCACCACAGGATCATAGTCTCCGTGTGCTTGGAATATAGGCACCTCATCGCTGCTAATTTTGGCATTAGGGAACTGCTTGTGCAGTGGCAGCCAGCACGAGAGAGCCACCACGCCAGCCAGTTGCTGTTCAAAGGTCAATGCCGAGTAGAGGGCCAGTGCGCCGCCCTGTGAGAAGCCGCCAAGCACAATGCGATTGGCCGGTATGCCGGCGCTCAACTCCTTATTTATCATGCCGTGTATATTGTCTCGTGCAGTGCGTATGCCTGGCTCATCCTCGGGCCCGCCTATGTCCAGTGTCTTCAGATCGAACCACGAGGGCATACGAAATCCGGCATTCAGCGAAACCGGCTGTGTCGGCGCCGTTGGACAGATCACCTTCATGAATGGTGGACGCACAGCGGCTAAAGCGCTGCTCCAGCCATGTCTACGGAGCACACAAATTATCAATATGCACAAAAATACCACACACAGCCGTACATACCCGGTGTCGCCCAGGCCATGCATAAATATAAGCTGCGTTCGGAAAGAGATTTTTAATTAATCGAACAGTTTTCGGAACAAGGTATTGTCTCTCACTCACCGTCGCCGTCTGCTTGGCCGTGGCCTCAACAATGACCGGTGCTGCCATGTTGATCGTTTAGCCTCTTTCGTTATGTGCACAGAAACGAAAACAGATTTCTAGGTATGTGCCAGGTACGCAGTGCTTTCTTTGCGCAGTTTTCTGAAAAAAACAACAGCAAAACAGAAGCAACAACAAAAACTGCTTGTTAATTTCGTTATATGTACAATTTGTAATGCGTTATAGTTATGTCATTTCAAATAGAAAAAAAAAACCAAAGCAAAATTAGCAATATTGATTTTGCGATTGCAAGCGTAATTTTACAGCGCCGGTCGAATTTCTAATATTTAAGCTGTACCATTGCTTTAGAGTATAACTAAATGCTTAAATTTATACGTTAGATGCCATGAATTTACCAAAACTTTCAGTTATTCTATTTAATTTATATCATTTACACCAAACTGTTTCAGCTGAGCTATTAGAAATATACACAGGCTTATACGTGTGCATATGTGTGACTTGTATGTGCATGCGGCCTGACCACTGACAGTGGGGACTATCGATAGTTGTTTTGCAGCCCTGCGTGAGCAAATATCAATACGTGAATTACATTTTCGTGACTTATACTTGCTCCCCAATTTAAATGGCGCGTAAAGATAAAGCAGCTGTTTGATCACAGAGGCAACAAAACCTTGTTTCTTTTATTGAAAAGTCTGTTAAAAAGTCTATGTTGAAATTAATGGCGGGAACGGATTTTGCTTGGAAACAACCAATTTGTTGTGCGCATGTGAAATGTAGCCCTTAATTTTGCCATCGTAGATCAGATTCGCTATGATGCAGTGTGTCTCATCCATGGACACGTCTGTTACACCGACAAACTGCAATGCCGAAAGGAAATCACTCATATCCAATTGATGAGTCTGTCTAATGGCGAAAACCTTCTTAAATAGATTACGATACACAATAAACTTGAGCTTTTCGACGAGCAAGTAAATGCCACTCCGTATGAGCACCAGCTCCTGCTCGTGCACGATCTCATCAAACTTGTTCACATTGCCGGCCTTCAGGGCGAGCGCCAGATCGTGAAAGAGCAAAAGATCATAGCGTTCCAGCAGGGATTTGCGTGGCAGGTAGCCGAGTAACATTTTCACCGGCACCAGATAAATGAGAATCAAGCGCTTGTTGCTCGTAAATCGGTCAGGGCAGTGGGTGAAGGCATATGACAGATCCTCCACAGCCATCCGATAGTTTGAATCAAACATGGCGCGTCGACCAACAAAATATTTGTAGGTAATTTGCTCCGGCAGCGGAAAGCTCTCCTTAAACGCACAATTGTCGATGGCTCGGATGAGAGGCTTGCACAGATGCAGTTTATTTATCCGAAAATAAACCTTGAACAGCTGATTCACCAGATTCATCATGCCCAGTCGCTTTGTCTCCTCCTCCGAAGCACGTCCGTCGGCGGCGCACACCCGAAAACAGGCCATCATACAGTCAGCCGCCTTCTCCAGTATGTGGCCAGGTGTGAAACCACGACAATGCTTCTCGCACGCTTGTGCCAGGTAGCGCAGGTCGAGGCACACGCGGTACATGAGCGGAAGGCACCAGTTCTCATCCTTTAGTTGCTGCAGCAGCTTCACAACGGCCGAGCAACTGGCCGCCTGCTGGTTGTAGGCGTCCATGTAGTTGGGGGGCTCTTGGGCCAAATAGTAGAGCACCTTCAGATGTGCACCGACTACTTCATCCAATGGCGGCTTCAGCATGCGCTCCACCAGCTTTTCGGGCTGGGCTATGTACAAATTGTGATTCTGGACGTGTACGTCACGCAGCGATAAAAATGTGGCCAAATTGTCACCATCGTAGTCCTCGGCAGAACGTAACACACCGGAAAGATAATTATTAACGGTCCCAAACATGTTTCAAACCGTCCGGCGGAAGGATTTATAATAATAGCTAATCCTTAATCTTTCCAACACCTTATAAATTAGTTGAATGTGGTTTGCGAGTTTACTGTTGATGTTTTGTGGAGGAGGGCCGGCAAACAAAACAGAGATGGTTGGAACTGCATAAGGATATCGATAAATCAGACACATAAGCGACCATCGCGTAAAGTCGATAATATTTATATTGATACGCTGGCAGTGTGTACACACTTTTAGTGATTTATATTTGCTTAAAAATAACTGCATTTTAAAAGCCCAAAAAGATATAATAAATATTCACACAATCTCAAGGTCAAGATAGTAAAAAACTGCTGTGGTTGCCAAAAAGTTTCTAAATTTGAACAATATACGTACGTACATACATACATATGTACGCATGTTTGTAGTTTTAAAAGCTGTCAATGAAATTCGTTTGTAGCTAAATTAATAGGGCTTTCTCCTTGCGTTTACTATCGGTAAATGGGACAAGCGCGCTTCTAAATAATAGTTCAATATAATTAGTTTCGCATACAGAAAATGTCAACGCCGAATTTTCTTTTGAGCAATGGCAAAAATATGCCAATGGTCGGCCTGGGCACATGGCGCGTAAGTAGACACCTCGAAACTGCTCTGAAATTATTGAATAATCACAAAACAACGCCAAAATATACTAGGAAGCAATGTGTATATTCTGAACTTGTGTATAGTTCTCATTGTCTATGCCAACGACACTTGCCTTTGGCAGAGCGAGCTTTTTAAGCTCTCCAAGGCACTGCACTTGCATTAATGCAAACTTAAGCTTTTACAACCGTTATCATTGTTTGTTTTTAGAGCCCACCAGAAGTGATAACACAGGCAGTAAAGGATGCAATTGATATAGGATATCGCCACTTTGATTGCGCCCATATTTACGGAAATGAGGCACAAGTTGGCGCTGCGATTGCCGAGAAGCTCAAAGAGGGTGTAGTAACAAGGTAAACGTTATAAATTTGTAATAGCCAGAGATTCTTAATGCCAGAGATTCTTCATCCACAGGGATCAGCTCTTCATAACAAGTAAGCTATGGAATACGCACCATAGACCGGATCTGGTGCGTCCCGCCTGTGAGACAAGCATCTGTAATCTGGGTGTTGACTATCTGGATCTGTATCTCATGCATTGGCCCATGGCATATAAGTCGGGGAACAATCTCTATCCCACATGTCCCGACACTGGCAAAGCGGTATTCGAAAGTATCGATTTCGTAGACACCTGGAAGGCCATGGAGAATTTGGTTGACAGTGGCCTGTGTCACGCCATTGGTGTATCCAATTTCAATGAACAGCAAATCAATCGGCTGCTGAGCGTTGCCAAACTGAAGCCAGTCGTGCTACAAATCGAATGTCATCCGTATTTACGCCAGAAGACTTTGATCACCCTTTGCTACGACAATGCTATTGCCGTTACCGCCTACAGCTCATTGGGGTCCGCCCACACGCCCTACGAGAAGCCTGGTGCCTATCCGCTGCTCAAGCATCCAGTTATATTGGAAATTGCTGCCAAATACGAGCGTACGCCGGCACAGGTGCTGCTGCGCTACCAGACGCAATCGGGCATTATAGTTATACCGCGCTCAGTCAGCAAGCATCACATGTACGAGAACTTCAAGAAGATTTGGGACTTTGGATTGGACAATGATGATTTGCAGGCCATCGATGACCTTGACTGCAACGGGCGCTTCATGACAATGAAAGCTGCCTATGGGCATCCACATCACCCCTTTGAAATTGATGCTCCAAAGCAATTATAAAACCACATCCGAAAGAGTATTTATTGGATTTAAAATCTTCTGTGTACCTGTGTCTATGTCGAGTGGATATGCATAGACATCGACACTAACTAATTAAATTAAGCTATTAAGTTTTGTTAACAAATGTCAAACAAGCTAGGATCATAAGATCTACGTTTTTCAAATATATTCTGATTTTAGTACTAAACGTTTTCAATTTTGGCTTTGTCAATATGCTGTTTTTTGTTTTAGTGTATATTTTCATAATGCTCTTTTTCATATAAAAATTTAAAACGTAGTAATCCCTGAAGAATTTGGCATTTATCAAAAACTATATAAAAAAAAAGGAGCAAACTACAAACAGAATCAAAACGTTAATTTTGATGATAAAGATGAACGGGCATTCTAGATATCCTATTCTGTTAATCCGATCCATATTAAAAACTACATTTAGAGGCTATACAAAACCTGAGAGATTCAAATGGTAAGCCAATGGTATTGCCAGTTAAATGCGAGAAACAATCTAATTAATTTCGAAACAGGTGCCAAGAGGATTTTAATTTTGTGCCTAAAGCAGTTCTTGCTGATGGAAAAGAAATGCCAATTATAGGACTCGGAACTTGGAATGTAAGTTAAGATTTACAATTCTATTCCATATAGTTATATTCATTAGATATTAGTTTTATTTACTGTATATACATTGTATATTGTACAAAAAACCAAATCTAAATAACTTTGAAAAACATTTATATTCTAAACGAAATTTATACACACACGCATACATACTATGGATAAAGTAGAGTTATGCGTATATCGCGCTCTCAAAAGTTTGCGGCACAGTTTTCTCGAGTACACACAACTTCGACAGAGAGCCGAGGAGCATGCAAAACTTGTAAATATAAAACCTCAATTAAAGTTTGTCCGATATGTATCGATATTTATGGCGCTTGCAATTCGAAAGCGATCGCACAGCTGTTATCGATGCATATTTAAATGCAGACCTCGTGCTTTTCAAAAGCTTAGCAAAGCTTTCGCTTCGCAAAGGCGGCCATTGGGCATATAAAAGCGGCCTACAGCTGTGTGTCGGTGCTTAGTTTCTCATTCAATATTTAAATAATAAATTCATATTAATTTAAATATATCCTTTGTAAAAATAATTAAGCAAATAAAACAAATACTCGAAATGTCTAGCAAAGTGCCTACCGTTAAGCTAAACAGCGGCTACGAGATTCCCATCATCGGTCTGGGTACCTGGAATGTAAGTACACGGACGTGCATATTAAAATCATTACAAATTTACAGTTAAAGGTTAAATTTGATTAGATGCTTACATTCGTATAACTTAAATATTTCTATAGTCTCATTTTATCCGTCACCCACGACTTCCTCCTTTTTTATTTACGTGGCGAAAATTGGAACAGACCCAACGAAGCTGATAATTAGCCGGGAGAGGCGTCTGCTTTGCGCCGGCTTTTAAATATGTATATATGTATGTATATGCATGTGAAAAATGCATGTGTGTATGTGTCTGTGGGTGTGATCCGGTCGAAAAAACTTAAATGTAATAGGCGATAATGAGACCTCCAGCAATTTTCTACTACTTACATTTGTGTGAATTCACTTGTTTACACAATCTTATACCAAGGTGACCTCTTGTCCGATTAAATGTTAGCGGAAAATTTTTTAATTTGTCAAGTCACCTCTTAATAAATTATGTACAATACATACGGACTTATAAACGAGTACTCTAGTACTGATAAACTGATAAATGTGCTTATCTAGACACGTTTTGAATCTAGATGGTCAAAAGAGGCTTGCTATACTCTGTTGTCATTAAATACAGAAGGTATATTTGATAATTCAATCCTAAATGGAAAAATTGTATTGATATAATGACGTGTTTGTACTTTTGTCATTTCGCTAAACGGAAACCGAGTCTGTCTCATATCGATATGGAAATAACCGTTATTGCTGATAAGTGACACTCAGTCGCAGATAGGCAGCTCAATTTACATTTCCTAAGTCATCCAGACAATATAAAACATTCCAATTCAATCATAAATTGTTAAATTAATCTTGACATATGGAAAAAGATTAATTAGCAAATCACCCTTAACCTCAATCCCATTTTGCTTGCCACGCTAATGTGAAATATTTTGTTGTTGCTTTTCAGAGCCCTCCTGGACAAGTGGCTGAGGCGGTTAAGACTGCCATTGATGTTGGCTATCGGCACATTGATTGCGCCTATGTCTATCAGAACGAGCCTGAGGTCGGCGCTGGCATTGAGGCCAAAATCAAGGAAGGCGTTGTCAAGCGGTATGTGATTCGAACAACTCTTTTACGCTTATGCATTACGTTTTTTGTTGTCTTGTAGCGAGGATTTGTTCATCACCAGCAAGTTATGGAATACATTTCATCGTCCAGCCGCGGTCAGAGCTGCTTGCGAGAATACATTGGATTTATTGAAGCTGAAATACCTAGATCTATACTTGATCCACTGGCCAATGGGCTACAAGGAGGGATGCGAGCTGTTTCCAGTTGATAAAGATGGCAAAACTCTGTTCTCCCCAGACGATTACGTTGACACCTGGAAGGCCATGGAGAAGCTCGTTGAGGACGGTCTGGTCAAGTCCATTGGCGTTTCGAACTTCAACAAGAACCAAATCGAGCGCGTGCTGGCGGTTGCCAAAATACCCCCAGCCACAAATCAGATCGAATGCCATCCGTATTTAACCCAGAAGAAACTTTGCGATTTTTGCAAATCAAAGAATATTTCCATTACCGCATACAGCCCTTTGGGCAGCCCAAACCGTCCTTGGGCCAAGGAGGGTGATCCCGTAATTCTAGAGGAGAAAGCCGTAAGTCATAAAACGCATAAACGCACAACAAACTGTTCAACCTTCAAACTGTAACCTCTTGTAGATTAAGGACATTGCTGAATCCAAGAAAAAGACACCTGGACAGATTCTGATACGCTATCAGATCCAGCGCAATAACATTGTTATACCAAAGTCTGTGACCAAGGAACGTATCGAATCGAACTTCAAAGTCTTTGATTTCGTTTTAACACCTGAGGAAATCAAAACAATTGAAAGTTTCGAATGCAATGGACGCCTGGTGCCGCTGCTCAAGTAAGTTTTCTGTTTATTAATTCCCATTGAAATTCTTTTCAATCGAAAAGTAGTTTGTTAAGTATTTATATAAGTGGTGAATTTATTACTATTATTTTCTATTTATTTTACTTTGATATTTCTATATATGGATTTGATTGTAATTTTTTGAAAATATGATTATTTAGAGATGCTGGCGGTCATAAATATTATCCATTTCACGACGAGTATTAAATTAAATCACACGAAATCTTTCTAACCATATGAGACATATGATATATGAATACCCATAGTTAAGTAAATATTTCTGGCGAAACTAACAGCGCGCAATCCGAGAAGCACAGACGTATGTTTAAATACTTTACCTATTTTTTTACAGCCTGTTTGTTTTGTTTATTTACTCGTTTCACTGTTCACCAAATGTTTACCCGCTTTTGTACTCCAATCTATTTTAATTTGATTGGAATGCTCTTTAGTAAATCAAAAAAAAAAAAAAAACTAAACCAAACTATATTCCCAATAGCTCACTAACAATTATAAAGTACTTTCCAGTTTGTTAGACCCGTAGTTAGACCAGTGTTAACTTTGTTTTGATTTTATTACTGCTTTTGAATTAAATTTATATATTTCACTTGTACTTACACTTATCATTTTCGATATTTACAGCCAATTTGGTCATCCACACCATCCATTTGAGAAGGATGAGTTCTGATTGAAGTCTTTGATGAAAATATATACATATATCTATACAATAAACCCTATACTAATGTACATATGGTATAAATAAAATGTTGAAAGAATAAATTTGAATATGGCATAATTTGGTAAATTCTAATCTGCTGAGAACTCAAATAAACAACTCTTTGTATTGGCAACACGCTCCTCATACTCCAATTATATTTGGTAATTGCAGCACGTTTGACGTCTTAGCCAAAGTAAAGTCTTAAGAAAGTCTGAATCTTGTTTAATCTAAGCTCGGAGCAAATATTTTGCACAGCTGTTTATTTCCTTTTCTAGATGGTGTCGTGGGTTCAGTATCAAGTAACTAATTTATAACATATTTTTTTTGGCATGGAACAATAGAAGTACCAAATGTTTTGGAACAATGAGAAATTTGCTTAACTGCACAAAAGCATCTAGGCAAATATCCAAATTATAGGAAAGACAATAAACCCGAATATGTTGATAAAGTATAAAAGCAGCCCGGTTGTCGTTGTGGCCAACAGATAAAGTTGAGCCCACGTTCTTGGTAGACAATGCGTATATTTTGTATCGCCCTCTTGGGCACCTTCGTGGCACTCGCATCCGGTGCTCACATTCATACGGAGACAGCAGTGAGCACCGAGGCGGTGAAGCCGAAGCCAGGAACTACCGGTCCTTGTTGTGAAAGTGTGAGACAAACCCTTCTAGATATTCGGAAAGATATTCGCTTGTGGCTCTTGGATAGACTTTTCGGTAAATTAATACTTATACACGATGGCGAACTTGACGGAAATCATAATCATGTGAACTGTGCAAATAATCGGATAACTTCAACAGCTGACGTTCAAAACGTTCAATTTGATTCAATCATAAACGATATTAGAAAGACTATTCCGCATAATCACAGATCTTCGGGCCGTGTTGATAAAATAATTCAAAGTGGAACCAAAAGTTCAAGCTCAACTAAAACTACGACATCGTCTGGTGGAGACTCCTCAAAATCTGGCTCAACCACGACAACGACAACCTCTGAGGAAACCAGTTCATCGGTGAATCCCGTCGTAGAAGAGAGTTCCGGCCAGACTAACACTGTTGTTGAAACCGGCAACAATGTTGAATCGGGATCCTCCTCGAACACGATCACAACTTCGGAAGAAACGAGTCAGTCAAGTTCAACATCAACATCGGGTGGCGACACTGTTGTTGGAGGTGGAGACTCACAGCCATCTGGCTCAACCACGACAACCTCCGAGGAATCTAATTCATCGGTGGATCCCGTCGTAGAAGAGAGTTCCGGCCAGACACTCACTGTTGTTGAAACCGGCAACAATGTTGAATCGGGATCCTCCTCGAACACGATCACAACTTCGGAAGAAACGAGTCAGTCAAGTTCAACATCAACATCGGGTGGCGACACTGTTGTTGGAGGTGGAGACTCACAGCCATCTGGCTCAACCACGACAACCTCCGAGGAATCTAATGCATCGGTGGATCCCGTCGTAGAAGAGAATTCCGGCCAGACTAACACATCTGGTGCAGAAAACGTTGTTGGAGGTGGAGACTCACAGCAATCTGGCTCAACCACGACAACGACAACCTCTGAGGAAACCAGTTCATCGGTGGATCCCGTCGTAGAAGAGAGTTCCGGCCAGACTAACACTGTTGTTGAAACCGGCAACAATGTTGAATCGGGATCCTCCTCGAACACGATCACATCTTCGGATGAATCGAGTCAGTCTAGTTCATCATCGACATCTGGTGCAGAAAACGTTGTTGGAGGTGGAGACTCACAGCAATCTGGCTCAACTACGACAACGACAACCTCTGAGGAATCTAATGCATCGGTGGATCCCGTCGTAGAAGAGAGTTCCGGCCAGACTAACACTGTTGTTGAAACCGGCAACAATGTTGAATCGGGATCCTCCGCAAACACGATCACATCTTCGGAAGAAACGAGTCAGTCAAGTTCAACATCAACATCGGGTGGCGACACTGTTGTTGGAGGTGGAGACTCACAGCAATCTGGCTCAACCACGACAACCTCCGAGGAATCTAATGCATCGGTGGATCCCGTCGTAGAAGAGAATTCCGGCCAGACTAACACTGTTGTTGAAACCGGCAACAATGTTGAATCGGGATCCTCCTCGAACACGATCACATCTTCGGATGAATCGAGTCAGTCTAGTTCATCGTCGACATCTGATGCAGAAACTGTTGTTGGAGGTGTAGACTCACAGCAATCTGGCTCAACCACGACAACCTCCGAGGAATCTAATGCATCGGTGGATCCCGTCGTAGAAGAGAGTTCCGGCCAGACTAACACTGTTGTTGAAACCGACAACAATGTTGAATCGGGATCCTCCTCGAACACGATCACATCTTCGGAAGAAACGAATCAGTCTAGTTCACTATCAACATCAGGTGGCGACACTGCTGTTAAAGGTGGAGACTCACAGCAATCTGGCTCAACCACGACAACCTCCGAGGAATCTAATGCATCAGTGGATCCCGTCGTAGAAGAGAATTCCGGCCAGACTAACACTGTTGTTGAAACCGGCAACAATGTTGAATCGGGATCCTCCTCGAACACGATCACATCTTCGGAAGAAACGAATCAGTCTAGTTCAACATCAACATCAGGTGGCGACACTGTTGTTGGAGGTGGAGACTCACAGCAATCTGGCTCAACCACGACAACGACAACCTCTGAGGAAACCAGTTCATCGGTGGATCCCGTTGTAGAAGAGAGTTCCGGCCAGACTAACACTGTTGTTGAAACCGGCAACAATGTTGAATCGGGATCCTCCTCGAACACGATCACATCTTCGGATGAATCGAGTCAGTCTAGTTCAACATCAACATCAGGTGGCGACACTGTTGTTGGAGGTGGAGACTCACAGCAATCTGGCTCAACCACGACAACGACAACCTCTGAGGAAACCAGTTCATCGGTGGATCCCGTCGTAGAAGAGAATTCCGGCCAGACTAACACTGTTGTTGAAACCGGCAACAATGTTGAATCGGGATCCTCCTCGAACACGATCACATCTTCGGAAGAAACGAATCAGTCTAGTTCAACATCAACATCAGGTGGTGACACTGTTGTTGAAGGTGGAGACTCACAGCAATCTGGCTCAACCACGACAACGACAACCTCTGAGGAAACCAGTTCATCGGTGGATCCCGTCGTAGAAGAGAATTCCGGCCAGACTAACACTGTTGTTGAAACCGGCAACAATGTTGAATCGGGATCCTCCTCGAACACGATCACATCTTCGGATGAAACGAATCAGTCTAGTTCAACATCAACATCGGGTGGCGACACTGTTGTTGAAGGTGGAGACTCACAGCAATCTGGCTCAACTACCACGACAACCTCCGAGGAATCTAATGCATCGGTGGATCCCGTCGTAGAAGAGAGTTCCGGCCAGACTAACACTGTTGTTGAAACCGGCAACAATGTTGAATCGGGATCCTCCTCGAACACGATCACATCTTCGGATGAAACGAATCAGTCTAGTTCAACATCGGGTGGCGACACTGTTGTTGAAGGTGGAGACTCACAGCAATCTGGCTCAACTACGACAACGACAACCTCCGAGGAATCTAATGCATCGGTGGATCCCGTCGTAGAAGAGAGTTCCGGCAAGACTAACACTGTTGTTGAAACCGGCAACAATGTTGAATCGGGATCCTCCTCGAACACGATCACATCTTCGGATGAAACGAATCAGTCTAGTTCAACATCGGGTGGCGACACTGTTGTTGAAGGTGGAGACTCACAGCAATCTGGCTCAACCACGACAACCTCCGAGGAATCTAATGCATCGGTGGATCCCGTCGTAGAAGAGAGTTCCGGCCAGACTAACACTGTTGTTGAAACCGGCAACAATGTTGAATCGGGATCCTCCTCGAACACGATCACATCTTCGGAAGAAACGAATCAGTCTAGTTCAACATCAACATCAGGTGGCGACACTGTTGTTGAAGGAGGAGACTCACAGCAATCTGGCTCAACCACGACAACCTCCGAGGAATCTAATGCATCGGTGGATCCCGTCGTAGAAGAGAGTTCCGGCAAGACTAACACTGTTGTTGAAACCGGCAACAATGTTGAATCGGGATCCTCCTCGAACACGATCACATCTTCGGATGAAACGAATCAGTCTAGTTCAACATCGGGTGGCGACACTGTTGTTGAAGGTGGAGACTCACAGCAATCTGGCTCAACTACGACAACGACAACCTCCGAGGAATCTAATGCATCGGTGGATCCCGTCGTAGAAGAGAGTTCCGGCCAGACTAACACTGTTGTTGAAACGGGCAACAATGTTGAATCGGGATCCTCCTCGAACACGATCACATCTTCGGAAGAAACGAATCAGTCTAGTTCAACATCAACATCAGGTGGCGACACTGTTGTTGAAGGTGGAGACTCACAGCAATCTGGCTCAACCACGACAACGACAACCTCTGAGGAAACCAGTTCATCGGTGGATCCCGTCGTAGAAGAGAATTCCGGCCAGACTAACACTGTTGTTGAAACCGGCAACAATGTTGAATCGGGATCTTCCTCGAACACGATCACATCTTCGGATGAATCGAGTCAGTCTAGTTCATCATCGACATCTGGTGCAGAAAATGTTGTTGGAGGTGGAGACTCACAGCAATCTGGCTCAACCACGACAACGACACCTCCGAGGAATCTAATGCATCGGTGGATCCCGTCGTAGAAGAGAGTTCCGGCCAGACTAGCACTGTTGTTGAAACCGGCAACAATGTTGAATCGGGATCTTCCTCGAACACGATCACATCTTCGGATGAATCGAGTCAGTCTAGTTCAACATCAACATCAGGTGGCGACACTGTTGTTGGAGGTGGAGACTCACAGCAATCTGGCTCAACCACGACAACCTCCGAGGAATCTAATGCATCGGTGGATCCCGTCGTAGAAGAGAGTTCCGGCCAGACTAACACTGTTGTTGAAACCGGCAACAATGTTGAATCGGGATCCTCCTCGAACACGATCACATCTTCGGAAGAAACGAATCACTCTAGTTCAACATCAACATCAGGTGGCGACACTGTTGTTGAAGGAGGAGACTCACAGCAATCTGGCTCAACCACGACAACCTCCGAGGAATCTAATGCATCGGTGGATCCCATCGTAGAAGAGAGTTCCGGCCAGACTAACACTGTTGTTGAAACCGGCAACAATGTTGAGTCGGGATCCTCCTCGAACACGATCACATCTTCGGAAGAAACGAATCAGTCTAGTTCAACATCAACATCTGGTGCAGAAAACGTTGTTGGAGGTGGCGACACTGTTGTTGAAGGTGGAGACTCACAGCAATCTGGCTCAACCACGACAACAACAACCTCTGAGGAAACCAGTTCATCGGTGGATCCCGTCGTAGAAAAGAGTTCCGGCCAGACTAACACTGTTGTTGAAACCGGCAACAATGTTGAATCGGGATCTTCCTCGAACACGATCACATCTTCGGATGAATCGAGTCAGTCTAGTTCAACATCAACATCAGGTGGCGACACTGTTGTTGGAGGTGGAGACTCACAGCAATCTGGCTCAACCACGATAACGACAACCTCTGAGGAATCTAATGCATCGGTGGATCCCGTCGTAGAAGAGAGTTCCGGCCAGACTAACACTGTTGTTGAAACCGGCAACAATGTTGAATCGGGATCCTCCTCGAACACGATCCCATCTGCGGATGAATCGAGTCAGTCTATTTCATCATCGACATCTGGTGCAGAAAACGTTGTTGGAGGTGGAGACTCACAGCAATCTGGCTCAACTACGACAACGACAACCTCTGAGGAATCTAATGCATCGGTGGATCCCGTCGTAGAAGAGAGTTCCGGCCAGACTAACACTGTTGTTGAAACCGGCAACAATGTTGAATCGGGATCCTCCTCGAACACGATCACTTCTTCGGATGAATCGAGTCAGACTAGTTCATCATCGACATCTGGTGCAGAAAACGTTGTTGGAGGTGGAGACTCACAGCAATCTGGCTCAACTACGACAACGACAACCTCTGAGGAATCTAATGCATCGGTGGATCCCGTCGTAGAAGAGAGTTCCGGCCAGACTAACACTGTTGTTGAAACCGGCAACAATGTTGAATCGGGATCCTCCTCGAACACGATCCCATCTGCGGATGAATCGAGTCAGTCTATTTCATCATCGACATCTGGTGCAGAAAACGTTGTTGGAGGTGGAGACTCACAGCAATCTGGCTCAACTACGACAACGACAACCTCTGAGGAATCTAATGCATCGGTGGATCCCGTCGTAGAAGAGAGTTCCGGCCAGACTAACACTGTTGTTGAAACCGGCAACAATGTTGAATCGGGATCTTCCTCGAACACGATCACTTCTTCGGATGAATCGAGTCAGACTAGTTCATCATCGACATCTGGTGCAGAAAACGTTGTTGGAGGTGGAGACTCACAGCAATCTGGCTCAACCACGACAACGACAACTTCTGAGGAATCTAATGCATCTTTGAATCCCGTCGTAGAAGAGAGTTCCGGCCAGACTAACACTGTTATTGAAACCGGCAACAATGTTGAATCGGGATCTTCCTCGAACACGATCACATCTTCGGAAGAAACGAATCAGTCTAGTTCAACATCAACATCAGGTGGCGACACTATTGTTGGAGGTGGAGACTCACAGCAATCTGGCTCAACCACGACAACGACAACCTCTGAGGAAACCAGTTCATCGGTGAATCCCGTCGTAGAAGAGAGTTCCGGCCAGTCTAACACTGTTGTTGAAACTGGCAAAAATGTTGAATCGGGATCTTCCTCGAACACGATCACATCTTCGGAAGAAACGAATCAGTCTAGTTCAACATCAACATCAGGTGGCGACACTGTTGTTGGAGGTGGAGACTCACAGCAATCTGGCTCAACCACGACAACGACAACCTCTGAGGAAACCAGTTCATCGGTGAATCCCGTCGTAGAAGAGAGTTCCGGCCAGTCTAACACTGTTGTTGAAACCGGCAACAATGTTGAATCGGGATCTTCCTCGAACACGATCACATCTTCGGATGAATCAAGTCAGTCTAGTTCAACATCAACATCAGGTGGCGACACTGTTGTTGGAGGTGGAGACTCACAGCAATCTGGCTCAACCACGACAACGACAACCTCTGAGGAAACCAGTTCATCGGTGAATCCCGTCGTAGAAGAGAGTTTCGGCCAGTCTAACACTGTTGTTGAAACCGGCAACAATGTTGAATCGGGATCTTCCTCGAACACGATCACATCTTCGAATGAATCAAGTCAGTCTAGTTCAACATCAACATCAGGTGGCGACACTGTTGTTGGAGGTGGAGACTCACAGCAATCTGGCTCAACCACGACAACGACAACCTCTGAGGAAACCAGTTCATCGGTGAATCCCGTCGTAGAAGAGAGTTCCGGCCAGTCTAACACTGTTGTTGAAACTGGCAAAAATGTTGAATCGGAATCTTCCTCGAACACGATCACATCTTCGGATGAATCAAGTCAGTCTAGTTCAACATCAACATCAGGTGGCGACACTGTTGTTGGAGGTGGAGACTCACAGCAATCTGGCTCAACCACGACAACGACAACCTCTGAGGAAACCAGTTCATCGGTGAATCCCGTCGTAGAAGAGAGTTCCGGCCAGTCTAACACTGTTGTTGAAACCGGCAACAATGTTGAATCGGGATCTTCCTCGAACACGATCACATCTTCGGAAGAAACGAATCAGTCTAGTTCAACATCAACATCAGGTGGCGACACTGTTGTTGGAGGTGGAGACTCACAGCAATCTGGCTCAACCACGACAACCTCCGAGGAATCTAATGCATCGGTGGATCCCGTCGTAGAGGAGAGTTCCGGCCAGACTAACACTGTTGTTGAAACCGGCAACAATGTTGAATCGGAATCCTCCTCGAACACAGCGACATCTTCGGACGAAACCAATCAGTCCAGTTCAACGACAAATTCTGGGGCTGGGAATGCTGCTGGAAGTGGAGACTCTCAACAATCTGACTCAACCACAATTACGAAAACATCTGAAAAATCAAGCTCTTCAGTGGACCCTAGCACAGTGGTTAAAAACGGAAAAAGCGAGCAGTCTGGAACCTTCACGACCACTAGAGTTGTTGGAGGTGGCAAAACACACCGATCCAGCTCCACCAAAACTTCGACAACAGCAAATCAAATTCCAAGCAAAGGCGGTTCGAGGAAGAAAAGAGTAACTTCGAGTTCTTGGTCAAAGCGGTCTAGTTCATCAACCAAGGGTACGAAGCCATCAAGCAAGGTGGTTGTAAGTGTCAACTCTGGAGATTCCACTGCAAATGGTGGCGTCCGAAACGGTGGCAAGTCCGGAACTCGCACTACTTACACTTGGTCGAAGCGTTCCAGCTCCTCAGGCATTCCGGGTGTTATCGGAAAGGTCATCAAGAGGGGTCAAGAAAGCAGTTTATCATCTGACGTCGGAGATACCCTTGAAACAGACAATTCGCAAATAAATACGGGACAGATCGCATTAAACAAGAAATCAAAAAGATATGCCAGTAGAAGCATGAAAGTAGGAGGCGCCCGATACGGAACTGGAGCCTATCCATACTGGTGGGGATCGCAAGGAGCATGGATGGGAGCCAGTCCGACCTGGGACTATTACGGAACTGGATGGGGCAACGACGCTTGGAATGGTCAATACCTAAACTAACATTATCAATGAAAGTATCTGTCAAATGTTTCCGTTTGTACAGCAATATATGTAAATGTTGACAGTTCTGTTTTTAAACAGTTAGTAAAATATCTATGCAAATCAATATATTTATCCGCATTTTATTTGAAGAGAAATCCGCTTTTTGTTTGCTATTCATGTCTAAAATAAGGCCATGACGAAGTCATGGAAAAATTTACTTATTGTGATATTCTTTGAGCTACTATGCATACAAAGCTATATAATGTCAGTATAGGAAAAATATTCAAATAAATACCGAGAAAACAATGTTATTTCAGCTGTTGACTAGATGATTTATAATGCAAATTACTATTTGATGGCAAATATTCGCCCGCGCATTTGCCCAAATATTTGTTTAATATGTGGTGAACTTTTAAACCTAAAGTTGTCATGAAATTAAACTGTTTTCGTATAAGCTGGAGATACTTCTACATATTATTATCAATTAAATTATTTTCCAAGACGTATCGTGCAATTTAAACTCATCAAAAGTATAAAACAATAGGATTAAACTGGGCAGAATGAAAGGCAATCGGTGCCACAAAAAATTGTATAGCTTATTATTCGTGTATATTATTGCTATAAAAAAAAGCTAAATCTAGCCGTAAAAAAAAACGAATATTGCAACACTGCCGGGCTACATGATTATTATCAGATGTTCGCCGTATGGCGCGACAAGCTGACTTAATGAAATTGCCTAAAAAATGCCAAAACTGCAAGAAGAAGCACAACGTGCGCATCTGACGAATTTGTGATTGGTGTAAATACAAAAATCGAACAGACTCTCCTGGCTTTAAACTTTCTAATAACATAAAAACAAAACTGCACGAGCTTATTATAAACTATGAAATTTGTTATATTATAAAGTGCACTGCGCACAATTATACAACTGAGCGAAGCGACGTATTTAATTAATCGTTTCTGCAACAGTGCAAGAGACAAAGACGATTGCTAGCAAACACTACACACAGACACACACACATACATGCAGGCACAGCAAACACACACACACATTGAAACGAAAATCACAAAATTTTCACCATTTACATTGGCTATGAATATGATTTCATAGTTGTGCGTCGAATAAATTACTACATCAACTGTTTTGAGAGCAGCAACCATAATAATAATAACAACAACAATAACATAATATAATATAAGTGCGTTAATAAGGGAATCTACTCGAGCAGCGTTTGCCACACGGACAAAGAACTTGTGTAAAAAAAAAAAGTGATACCACATACACACACAAACGCAGAAGAAAATCTAATTCTGAGCTGGCCAACAGCTTTCCCAAATTTCCCATAACATATGTGTTAAACTTTCGCATAACCGAAAAACAAGCAGCAGACGAATCATTTGAAGCTTCGCATTAACGAATTGCGTGGTAGTTTACAGGCGGCCACAGCATGACCATAAAGCCAGTCAGTGCACCCAGTGGCAAGCGCGTGGTCGATGCGGATGCCACCGAGGCCCATGTCTCTGGTCAGGTAGTGGTGGAGCAATCGGTTGTCAATCAGTCGCATCGCAATGTTGTTATCGATGGCCATGGCCAGGTGCGTATTAACATCGCAATTAATGCATTTGCATCACTTATGATATAATTTCTATGCCCGCAGAGTCCACAGCGCCGTGGGGAGGTCTACGACGAGCTGGCACGCACACATCGCTGCAGTCCACACAAAAGGTGAGTGTGGATTCCTTGCCAGATAATCTATGTTTTGTCCTATAACTATGCTGCCCACGATGTCCGTCTGCCTTTCCGCATACTAGTCTCTTATAAATGCGTCATAGATCCGTCTCGTTGCTGCGACTGGAACAAATCACTATATCATAAAGCTGCCGCAGCACCTTTTTTCCAGTTAATGAGCTACAACTTTTTGGCCAAAACTAATCAAAAGCGGATCACTATATAATGAAGCTGCTACAGGATCTTTCTGTATAAATATTTTCTCCTTTTCTATGCCTAACTGCATCAAGCATTTTATTTGTTAAATGGCTTTATTAGTATTTTTTTATCTTGCATCTGTCATTCGCCTGCATCTACGACAACCCAATTATACCTTTTCTTAAACGCTACCAATTTTCCTGTTTTACAGCTCCCGCTCGAAACGACGCGAACACCACGAGGGCCACGCTCATCATCACAAGCGCGATCGCTTGGAGCGCGAAAAACTCAGCCTTAATCACCCGACTGTAGGAGGTGGCGGCGTTGCGGGCGTCACCAGCAAATGCAGTAGTCCACATTCAGTGGTGGCAGCTGCCGTTGCGGCCGGGCCGGGCAATAGCAGTCCCACGGCCGTGGGTCGCAAATCGCCGGAACATCTGGGCCTAGGCTGTGCCAACGTACCAAAAGCGCAGGCCCAGATCACACCGGCTGCTGCGGCGGCCAACTTGCTCAAGGCGGTCGAGGAGACATTTTCTGGCTATAATAGCGGTGATGAGCATCTGCAGCCCAAGGAGCGCACCATTTCGGTCGAGGAGTGGAAGAGGCGCGACGAGGAGTTTGCCAAGTGCATGGAGAAGCGCGGCTATGAACTGAAGCCCGTGGAGGAAGACGGCGCCTGCCTATTTCGCTCAATATCTCTGCAGATCTATGGCGATGAGGGCATGCACGATGTCATACGCCAGCACACAATGGACTATATTGTAATATCAATATATGTATTTATGCACATATTATATTGATTGAAGTTTTCCATTCATTTTTTCTAGCATGAGAACCGCGAGTACTTTGGTCAGTTTGTCACCGAGGACATCAACGGCTACATTCAACGAAAACGGGCTCGGGATGCACACGGCAATCACATCGAGATACAGGCCATATCAGAGATCTACAGTCGCACCGTCGAAGTCTATTGCTATCAGTCGAGTTAGTATTCAATTTTGTTATAAGCTCTGTCCAACAGTCCAACAGGCGTCCGATTCCAAAAGACCGTCCGATTCTTGTTTTTAAATTATCAGCTAATCCTTTTGAACTTTTTCTTGCACCCTGTGCTGAATCCTTTCAATTCATGTTTATTTGTTCTCTGTTAAAAAATTGAAATGGGTTTATAGATCTCGGCAATGTTCGTCCGTATGAGTTATACTTTTAATGTTAATTTGAACGGCAAATAAATACTAGCATATTTTAATATTAATATGACAAGAAACCATCGCATCTTCACATCTTTGTATTAAGATGTATTTGTATTCCGCACAAATCTTTGGCAATGAGAAACATAAATGTTGCAAATTTCGCTATGAAAATAACTTAAAGCCCGTCGGACGATTTACTTCCATTTGCCAACGTTTTTCACAATCCCTCTCATTGTGCGCGCCTTCATCCGTTATGAAAGGTGTGGCCAAAAACTCTGATTTATAGTGGAGTCCGTTGACTATGGAGAATAAAGTCTGGATCTCTTAAACATTCGTACTTATATTTTTTATTTTGAATACTTCCAGCTCCCATCAACATCTTCAATTCGGAGCAATCGCAGGCTGGTTATCCGCCGCTGCGTTTGTCCTATCAACGAGGCTCTCACTATAATGCGATACTGGATCCTTACAATGCCACTGTGGGCGTCGGCTTGGGTTTGGCTGGTTACAAGCCCGAGTTTCAGACCAAGGAGGCAGTGCGTCTTAGCGAGCAGCTGGAAATTGAACAGGTAATCTAACAATAATATATATATATAAATCAATATGACATTAATATTTCTTGTGTAGACAATGTTTGAGGATAAGCTAAAGACAACAGACTGGGAAGCTACCAACGAGGCCATCGAGGAGCAAATCGCTCGCGAGTCCTATTTACAATGGTGCCGTGATAATATGCAGCGTTCGCGCAGCAGCAACACAGCCGCCACTTCGGCAACATCTTCAACAGTGACATCTGCCGAGGCGCTTACCGACTCTGACGCTTCGCCCTCCAAATACTCAAGCGATGGAGGAGGAGGAGGAGGAGGAGGCTGTGGCAGCAGTAACAACAACAGCAGCACAGCCGCCACCTTGAGCAGCTCCAGCGTCGGTGATGGCCCAGCCTCTGGCTTTGCACTATCGCCCAAGAGCCTAGGCCAGTTTGCACACAAGCTACCGCCCGAAGTGAACGAACTGGGCGGCTATGAGAGCGATGCCACCGATATGAGCAGCACCAGCTCAGTGGGCCACTGTGGAGGCAATGCTTCGCCCAATACAGCGGCCGCCACACAGCGCTCAAAAAAATTGCCCAAATCCCAGCGTCGCAGCAACAACCTGCGCAGCAGCAAGAAACGTCGTCACGAAGTGCGTGAGGCAGGCAACAGGTATGTGCCAGCTATCCATTAGTGCCACCATCGCAGCTCTCACATATGATTTGTTGCCCGATTGTAGTCTGGAAGTACACGAAACGCCGCAGCGTAAGAGTCCCAAGCGCGATGCAGCGCCCTCAGCTGCAAGAGAGCGCACGCCGGAAGTGGAACAGCAACCATGCACCTCCAAACAGTCGTCGCAGTCGCCACCCAAACGTGTCGATGCTCAGTCGCCGCCAAAGCAGAGCTACTCCAGCTTCTATCAGGAGCTGCTCGAGGCCTCCTACGCCAACGATGGTTAGTACAGTTTTTTTTTTTTTTGTTTAATACAAGAAACTTCCAATTTACATTTTTCCTTCGATCTTCGCCAGGCGTCAATGAGAACGAGATGCTGCAGCGAGCCATACAGATGTCTACACGCGATTATATGGATGATCAGAAGCGAAAATATTTGTGCGGCCCATAGATAGCCAAAGCCAAGGCTATCAAACAGTGTTACGCGTCGGTCTTTTGTACAGTGATTAAATTTATCTTTCGCAACGAAAACAAAACACAACAAATCAACCAAAAAAAAAAAAAAAACAAAACACCAACAAAAGAATGAAAGAAACACAACACACACATTTTGTACGACTAATAATAAAAATTGATAAGTGAGGAAGTGCCCGCAGGACTCGAATGTCCTGGACGCCCTGCAGATATTGGCACACACCATACACACACTCACACACACACACACATTAATACGTCATACATATATATCTATATATATATATATACACACAAAAACAGAATGTTTTGAAATAAGAAACTGTTCGTTATAGCATTAAACACAGGCAGATTTGAATTAGTTCAAGCACAATATTTTTTATATGGCTTGACTCGAATCTCTGCTAATCTCTGCGATGTAGTAGTTACCCTCCCCTCCTCCCCGCCCCATCCATATTTTCCGCACAATTCCTTTAACATATATTTAATTAACCTAACGTATATTTTGTAATATCTTAAGTTAAGCTGTACGCAGGCAAAGATCATTCAGTATATACATAGAAAGAACAGCACGAACATATGATAAAAATTACATATACATACACAAATTGCATACAACTACATGAATAATTAATTATAATTACAAATTAAATAATTATATTGATTACTTGATTGAATATAATAAATGGTGCATAATAAATATAAATAATGAGTGCAATTAATGTAAAACGAAGATATTTGAAGATTTAAATGAAGATTTATTTAGATTAAAAAACATATCCATATATTTTGAGATATATATAATAACTTGTTTGATTATATCAATATAAATTTTCTTGATGATTTAGTTGATGTCAGTTAAAGACGCCTTAGAAAAGTAATTTTTAGGTCTGATTACAATTTATTTTATACATTTGGATACATTTGATGCTCTACATAGTAGAATATTTATGATGCCTATTTAAATTTGGTTTTCTGTCTGTCTGCTAGAGCATCAACCAACCGAGACAAAAAAGACCGAAAAAGAGAAACAGCGCCTGTTCGTCGTTTAAATTCAGCACGGATGCAAGGGATTCAATCGGAAAGCTGCCATAGCCGAGGGATGTGTGAAATCCAAAGAGGAAGCCCAGGTAGACAGAACTAGTTTCTCGACTAGGTTCCATCCGTTGTGCAGCAGGACGTGGCGCCATCGTATCGCTTGGATCCTGCATTGCACAATTCCGACCATATAAGGGTATTACTTTTGTTTTATCCAGAGGCACCCTGCAAACGGGGCAAAACCTGCGCTGGCTACAAGGCGTCAGCGTCCACAAATGCAAGCAGGCCCAACAGAACAGATGGCCACAAGTACAAATGACCGCATTCTTGGCTGTGCCCAAACATATATTACAATCATATAGGGATTTATCGGTTTGGTCCGTATTCTTTGTGGTTTCCATAAATTATACGTATAATTTAGTAGTTTTCCTTGGTAAGGTATTATAAATCCGAAAACGTGTTAAGTATTTTTATTTTAAGATTTAACTTCCTTTGAACTCTAGCTTTAAGTATCAGCTATTGGTTATACGAGCGCTATAAAATTTCTAGATTTCCCAGTTCTTATTTGTCTGACAATTTCCACAACGATATCTCGAAACTTAATAGCTAAAAACCAAAAATAAAATGAATATACCAATCCCCAGAACTCCTTGAAGGTTTCAAGGAATATACATATATAGCCCCATATATTCCCAAAAAGAGCCAGCAATATAAATAAGGTCTCAGTTGCGGCTGTGGGGCAGCCCGGTTTATGTGTAGATGTGTGTTTTTATGTTTGTGTGTGTGTGTGTTTGTATATGTAGACTGATCATGAATGTAGCTCGCAAGAAGAAGAGAAGAGGAGAAGCATAAAAAGGTCTCCAACTGAACTGCAATTCGTTTGATGGCATAATATTGTGTGTGTGTGAGGGTATTCGTCTAAAAATATACAATGTACATGAAGAACTGGCAAGGCTCAGCAGCATAAATAAGGCTGCCAACTGAAGATGTGCTCTCAGTTGCAGCTGTGAAGCGGCCCGTTATTGGCGTGTGGAATTGCGTACGTGTGTGTGTGTGTGTTCGGACAAAAATTCGAAAATATTGTAAGCTTGAAGCAAGAAGAAGAGAAGAGCATAAATACAGGCTCCAATTGAAGCTGCGATTTAGTTGCTGCTTCGAGGCGGCACTGTATAGAAGGGTATAAATACACATACACAAGTGCTTGTGCGTGTATATATAAATGCGAAGACAAGGCTCAGTAGTATAAATAGCGCTGTCCACCGAAGCTTGGTGTCAGTTGCAGCTGTGAGGCTGCCCGGCATAGATGGTGTGCTATGCTATATATGTTTGTATGTGTTTGTGTGTGCGTATAAAAATATAAATGGCGGATCATGCATAAAGGCTCGCAAGAGATGAGCCAGCACCTTTTTTACCCAGTGGAGTGGAATTTCTGCAATCGGTGAGTCACTTTTAAAATTACAATATATCAACATTGGATTATATGAAAAAACTTGGACTTTTCGAAGCAGTGGGGGAGACGAGTATTAAACAATTGTGAAACATGTCTTTAATTAATGTTGACAGAGTTAATAGTCGAAAAAATGGTCCTATATAACGGTTTCCACCAATTTTCCATAGCGGAAACAGTTCCGTGAGAAGTTTTCGAGCAAATAAATAAAATTGTCATGTGTATTTACAAATGGTTTAATCGGTGTTATCAAAAGTCGAAGGACATTCATAGTATCTAGTTCGTACTTATATCTAAATTGCGCTTTGTTTCGTTATTAGGAGTACATAAATAGTTTGCTGCATTTACACCGTGTTTTTATCTTTCAAATATTTACATAGATTCACTTTATACAAAAATACATTTTACTAAAATACGCGATTCGCATATAAAATTATAATCTCTTTGCACATTTGTCTTAAAGTACGGCCGACAGAATATCACATCGGCGCTCTGGGACCTATACTTGAAGTTTAATTGATATATTTCAAAGAAAATTGACGATTTGAAAATATATCCAAAAAATAATTATGCAAATATGCTTCATTTGTATGCCCAATATTAGACAGTTTTCATACCCTTTTGGCATTGCTTTAACTTAATTGGTAAAAGTTGTATAATAATAATAAGGACAGTTGGACTTATTTAAACAAGAATACGAACAATCATTCATAATAAGGTTAATTACTTTTAGCTGTGTTAGTTTTGCTATAAGATTATTTACAATGATCGCTCGATATAAAGAATATTTCCATTTTTATATTTAATATAGAACTTGACGAAACTGTCTCATTTTCGAATTTTTCCAAATTGCGAGCGACCGCTATAAATTTATTTTGTATAAAAATCAAGTTAATCAAGCTTCTGGTCCCAGGTTTATAGCACTTTTTTTAGGACTAGCTTTGTGTCACGTTGTTTCCTAGGAATAATTGTACAGTGTCGACGGATGCCCCCAAGGATGGGAGGTCCTTCAAATTTTAGCTATTGTATATCGTCTGAATATCGTCAACGATATTCTTGTATCCGATTTGTGTGAGTCAATTAAATTGCGTGGACCGAGAGAGTTTTTTTTTGGACTTGAATTTGTTGCGAACAGCAACAGTTGTTGCTGTCGCGTGTTGCATGTTCAAATGTGGCATGGTTTTTGAATTTTGATTTAACTGACTTTACAAAAATCATTTGGCTAATTTAGCATTTGCTGTTGTTGCTGCTGGCCAGTTGCTTGCTGCTGTTGTTGTTGGCTGACGACAATGTGATGTTGTTGTTGTTGCTGCTGCTGCTGCTGCTGTTGTTGTTGCTGCTGCTGTTGTTGCTGCTGCTGTTGCTGCTGCTGCTGTAATTGTAGCTGCTGCTGATTGGCATGCTGCACGGCCGCCGTTGTGGCAGCCGTCACCACGGGCTGCAACATGCTGGTGCCGTTCTCGCGCCGCACATGGCTATTTAGCTCCGCCTTGACGCGCCTGGCTATGTGGGAGCGGGTGTGCTTGCGCAGGTGATCCTTGCGATAGAAGCCCTTGCCGCACTCCTGGCACTGGTGCCGCTTCTCGCCCGAATGGATGACAAAGTGCAGGCTCAGCTGCTCCTTGCGCTTAAAGGCCTTCAGGCAGACGGTGCAGATGTACGGTCGTTCCGGATTGTGCGACTGTTTGTGCCGTGTGAGATGATCCTTGCGCTTGAGCGATGCCTGACAGATATCGCATACATAGCGCCGCTCCAGATTGTGTCCCACCAGATGCACCTCGAGCAACTCCGGCTCTGGATATGCCACATGACATTCGGGGCACATATAGAGCGGGCTACCGTCCAGTGCAGTTCCCATGCGAATCTCACCGGGACGCAGCTTTGGCTTGCGCTCTTTCGAGCGCTTTTTGCGTTTTTTCTTCTTGGTACCGCTTACGGCTGTCGAGGTGCTCGCCACCGCGACCTGCGACTGCAACTGCAGTGTTGCCGCCTGCTGCTGCTGTTGTTGCTGCTGCTGCTGCTGCTGCTGTTGCTGATGCAGCGGCTGCTGCTCCTGCTGAGGTATGCTTATGGTTGTCGTTGTGCCAATGGTGTTGATGCCAATGGCTGCGCCTGGTCCCGTCTGCACCTGCAGCACCTGTTCGAGACACAATGATTAGTTATTTTGACAATCAAAAATATAAACAATTTTCGAAGCTAAACAATACCACATTCTGCTGGTTCTCCTTTTTGATGGTCTCCGCGGAGTACTTAAGAAAGTGGTGCAGCGACAGTGGCAACGTGTTGGCTGGAAGATGCGAGAGGTAGTCGGCGACGGTCGTGCCGGGCGTGATCGTTTGCCAGGAGGTATTCTGTAGCACTGCGAAAACAAAGAGGACGAGGGAGGACTCAATGGGCTAAGTATCTTGACTAGATTTTGGACTCACCTTGTTGCTGCAATATGGCATTGCATAGATCCTGTGTCAGTTCCTGCGGCGCCACCACTTGTTGCTGTTGCAGCTGCTGCTGCTGCTGTTGCTGCTGCTGTTGTTGTTGCTGCTGCTGCTGCTGCTGCTGACCAGAGCTGCTCGCCTGCAGGGCATCCACTGCGCTCGTCGTGGCACTGGTTGCATAGACTGTCGCATATTGCGGCTGCTGCTGTTGTTGTTGTTGTTGCTGCTGCTGCTGCTGTGTCGCGGTGGCCACCAGATGCCCATTGTATTTATCGCCCTGTAGCGCCTCCTCCTGCCCGCTGCGAAACTTGCTGCCGGCGGCGGCGCTGCTGCTGGGCTGGCTGAAGTGCGTCATAGATACGCCCGTAGTCACCTGCTGCTGTTGTTGCTGCTGGTGTTGTTGTTGTTGGTAGCGATTGCCGCTGCCGCCGGGCTCCTGTTGTTTCTGTTGATTGTTGTTGGCCGCAGTCACATCGGCATCGGCAACGGCCACAGCGGCAGTTACCGTCGACACCAACGGCGACGTCGTCGTCGTGAACTGTGGAAGGCCCGGAAAGGTGTTCCCAAAGGGTGTGAAATTCATTGTGCGTTCGTTGCGTGGTTCGTTAGTGGTTGCCGGCGAACCAATATTTTAATTTTACGTTCGAATCGACTGCAAAAAAATTATTTTTTTTTAGCTATCTAAAAGTTGTATTTTATGTGTCGGGAATAGCTAGACTTAAGTTATGAAAATCGCAAAGAAAGGCGATATTTTTGAGAGAATTAGCTTTAGGTAAGAGAACAATTTGGAGTAAGAGTGGGAGTCGTAAATAGAAAAAGTGAAAAAGTGCTCCCTAGATTATAAAACAAAAACATCAAAGCTTTATTTTAAAACATGTAAACAGTGGTTGATAAAACTAATATTGTTTAATAAAATAATACAAAATTCAGAGTGTTTCCCATTTTTGGAAACTGCCAACATGAGGTAATATCAAACAAAACATAGAATTCAAGGTAAGGCCAATTCTGGCTTTCTGAATGAAAAGTGAAATCGCAGCCGCTGTTATTATTTTGACTGCTCAAACGCGCAAACACACCCACAATCGCCCAAACACACACACACACACATAGGCTATATACATGTACGCACATGCATATGTATGCCGGCAGCGTGAGAAGCAACAAAAAGAGCGGCAAACCTGCGCGCAATACGAGTAAAGGCACGAGCACAAACTACCGTTAGCTGCACAGTGGTAACTCGTTCACTTGTGCATTGAAACATAATTGGCAGAGTTCTAGCAATAGTTTAGTTTTAATCACTAGATGCTAAACTAGGTAAGACGGGTTATTAAATATGAGGAATGCACAAAAGTATCGAACTGCAAACAATTGTTTACCATTTTTCAGCAAAAACCGCCAGTATTATTATTTTTATTATTATTATTTAGCTTTTACTTCCTTGCCCAAATAAAAAAAATTTAAAATTTGCGGAAAGAACAATTTTTTCGTTGTTAAATTGCAGAAATTTTCATTTTAGTGAATATTACAAAATAAACCGTTTCATAAGGACTCGCATAGTGAAAAATGAGTTTATTTGTTGCTCATAAATTTATCACTTATATTTACAGCAATTCGTACCACTGTGCAGCTGTCCGCTTTTAGTATGTCGGCACATTGTGTTTAGGTTAGGGTTGTCCCGATAGTGTAAATGTGTATGTATGTGTGTGTTAGTGCGCGTGATTTTATAACAATTTTCGCATAAATTTGGAAAATATTGCAAAAAAAAAAAAGAAGTGAAGAATCCGTTAATCTACGCTTATTTAGCAGACAGTTTTACAAAATCTGCGAATGTGTCGTGTAAAAGGCAAGTTATAGCAATATCGATTTTCACTAAGTACGCAAATTAGTGTCGCGTTTAATTGAGAGAGGAACGAAAGCACACAAACACACGCTCACATACACGCACACCGACACACGCTTGTATTTATGTAAATTGCAGCTCACTTTTGGGCAGCTGTCGCGGACTGTAAGAATCGAGGACATCTTTATCACATATTGAAAAATATACTTTCACTAGCCAGCCGCAACGGAGTTATGTTTTATTCTTATTTATATATACATAAACATGCATATATATTTTTTTTGTTTTCGCGAACGCGTGACACAATAAAAGTCAAAGGCAGGAAGCAGCCGTAAGGCGCCCGTCTCGTCGTTCACAAAGACAAACCAATGTTGGCGCTGACGCCGCAGTCGATCGGCTGGACAGCAATGTGAAAGTGCACTTTATTTGCAATATTTTGCCTTACGTTTTTTCGTTTCGCTATTGCTACGTGTTTGCTGTTTTCACACAAACACACACACACGCATACCAACAAAGAGACGATTCCCGCGCGACGGCATTTATAAAGGAAAAGCAAAAAATGTTTGTATTGTTGCCCTGGCTAGGCCGGGTACAAGGAGTGTAGGTGCCCAACTACCGTTGCTCGTTGTTTGCGCTGACGTCGCTGCGACTGCGACTGCTGCAGTGCGAGGGCGAGTGCGCCTCCTCCACATTCAAGCCACACACCAGCGTCGAATCGGTGCGTCTATGTCTGTGTCGGCTGCCGCATTCACGACAGGGCCACCTAACGGCGTGTGGCACAAGTTTGCTACTGACCCGCCGCCAACTCGTTTGTACACTCCAACTTCTCCTGCGCGCTGCTCACGTGTATGTGTGTGTGTGTTGAACACGAGACAAAAGCGTGAGCTTCGTGCCGGCATTGTAATACTTGTGTGCGTGTGGCTGTGTGTGCGCTAGCAGCGAGAGCGAATAGAACAGAATGAGCAAAGGAGAGAATGAGCGCGTGTTTGATGCTCTCTTTAAGTAGTTGTCAAATAAACGGTTATTGTTTGATTGTTGCTTTGCTGGCAAAATAAACAAGACGTTTTCTATGTTAGTACGTTTTTTTTTAACACTAAATATCTTGGACAATTTTTAAATGCATGTGCACATGTTGACGCAGGTGAGTACGTGCTAATAATTCGAACTATGCTCTTAACTAAATCTGTAAAAAAACTGCTATGAAATTTATTGGATATTTTTTAAATAAAAATCCATAATCCATAAAAATCCATTAAAAGACCCGGTTTATGAACCGAACCTGAAACCAAAACTTCGACACAGTTCTCTCTTATTCAAATCACGTACTTATTGGTAAACTTATTCTCATCCAAATATAACGTTATTCTTATTACGTGGTTGGGAGTACTTAAGTTCTATTATCAATTCGCTGCAGTTTTAACCAATTGAGAATTGCATGGCTAGTTCGTCAAGTTAATTAGTTCCATCAAGCTGTAGCTATACATACATACATATGTACATATATGCATGGAAACCAATTGCATAGATCTGTTAGCTCTTAGCTGTCGTCATGTGCTGCCGGCTTTCAATTCTAGTTGCCTTTTTCTGTGGCTATTTCAATCCTGTGCTCTCCTCTCCGCAAAATGGTGAATAGTCCGGGTGCGTTTAGGGGCCGCTCAGATACTCTTATTTGCAAACCTTATCCACAGACCGCTACCAAGTTGTGGGCATGCCGTGTGCTGTCAACGAGGAGGTCAGCTGCATGATCGTTAAGTGTCCGGCGGGTCGCTATTGTCCGGCGGAGAATTACTGCTACAATCCGAAGTGCGTCTGTCGTCGCGGCTATCGCAGGATCCATGGAGTCTGTGTCCAGAAACATGTGACGCTCAATCTCGAAGCTGAGGCCCTGAACTCAGCCCTGCTCCAAACGCCATTTCGATAAAGTCATAATTTGTTCAATTTTCCCTTTTGTTAACAAATAACATTTTTAACTGATCAAAATGATATTGAGATAAGACATCCATGTAATATACATACATATATAAATTTGAAAGATTTGGTGAAATTCTTAAATGAATTTGAAGTATTTCCATACCCCATAAATAACGGTATTAAAAATTCATTTTCTAATGTTTGTTCAATGCTGATTCTAATCATAATTTTATATTTATATTTATTTTATCTCTATCAAGCGAATGACTACTAAGGGATTGGTGTATAGTTACTATTTACAATGATGGGGAAGGATATGATTAAATAATACGCCTCGTAGGTAGATCGTCGCTTAAATGTATATACTAGCGGGTATAACCCGGCTTTGCCCGTGGCTCGTATAAAATAAATTTCTCAAAATGCTTTGAAAATTATTTCGAAACTGATCGGACGGTAAACAAATAACTTTCATGCAATCGTCTTCCGCCAATTTACCACTGTTGCGGGTGGAATTTCCCAAATCGCTAAAATACGTATTTATTAAGTTCTTATGTAGAGCTTTGAAAATAAGTTTGAAGCAAATCGGACACAACTTAAAACTTCGCCCAAAAATTCTTTAAATCGCATTCCCCCCGAAGAAGTTTGAATTCTGTGAAAAGTGTGAAACACGTCTCAATTGATTTTTCTAATAGATCTCTGGAAATGAATTTGAGCGCGAAACGTCACCCACCAAATCTTTGAGCTCCATTTCCACAAAGGAGGATTGGATTTTCCGAAAAGTGTGAAACACCCCTTAAATGAATTTGAACAAAGATCTTTGAAAATAAGTTTGAGGCCGATCGGATACTAAACAAAAAAGTTGCATACAAACATTTTTCGCGATTTTTCCACACTTGCGGGTGGAATTTGCCGAAAAACCGTCTTAACGTGCACCTACATCACATAAAATAACTACAGTGAAAATTTCAGCTTTCTAGCTCGTTTTTGGGCTGTCAGTCAGGACAAACAGTTTTATGTATAGAGATTTACTTAGCTTGAATTTATGTCTAACCCTTTTTTTAACTAGCAGTTACCAAAACATATCCAAAGTAAGCTAGTATTACGGACGTGTTTAGTTTATTGAGTCTAATTGACGAGTTCTCAGAAATAGGTTTGTTTTCAACTGCATCTTTATATGGTCACTTGGAAGTTTGATTGCCCGGAAATAAGAAATAAAAAGAATTAAAAAAGTTTCGCTGGTTCCGTTCACGATTCGAAACAGCACCCTCTCTTTAGATTCAAAGCGTAAAACGGGTTTTCCATAAACTCGAATCCAAATTTGGACTTAAATCTCTTCTATTAAATACGTTTAAGGTTCTAATAAATCAACTAGATTCCTAACAATTGTCCGTTGTACTGATAACATAAAACGCCTTAAGATTTTCATAAACAAGATGCGGGCTAAATTTAATTTCTGTCCAAAAATGGCATTCTATCAAATATGGACCAGAGTTGTGCATAGTTTAGGACGAAGTCTGGCTCAAAAGTTTGCTTTTGTTCGGGTTTCGACAACTAGTTTGGCTTAACTCTTAGCTTATAGTAAAATAAAACTAAATTTAGTTTCGAGAATACTTTTTTTATCATTATGAAAAACACTCTTAAAAGCGACGGCAAATTTGATATGGAATTCTTTTGGTTAAGGCTTCAGCAGCTTGTTTTAGTTTTGATACCCAGAAACGATTTGAAAAAGCCTAAAGCATAAATTGATAAATGGTAAAATGGGCTTTAAGAACTGGGTCAAGCGACCAGTATGCGGCCATGTACCGTTAATCAACCACCAAAATGTGCCTCCAACTGGCCGTCAGACTGTGTGTGTGGCAAGAGCCAGAGTCAGTTGCCACATGAGGTCACACAAGCAAATGCCGCCGGATTTGCATACGAGAGAATGCAGGCAAAGTCAAGCGCAGACAAGGATGAGGAGGAGCAGGAGCCGCAGCAGGAGCAGGAGCAGGAGCATGAGCAGAAGCAGGAGCCGCATCGGTGGCAACACTGAAATAACCGCATGCAAGGCCAATCGACGAAACCAGGCCACGCACACAATTCAGCCGGGGGCGACGCGACAACAAACTCCGTCCTGCCACAAAGCCGTGCGAGGCGCTGCTGCACCCGGCTCCTGCTACCCCAACCATGCTGCTGCTACAGCTCCAGCGCCGTGCACCATGCAAAGCTGAGGTAAATGCACTTGGAATATGGGCTGTGACGGGATTGGCGGGTGACGGGGCACTGCAATCGGCATTGAGCAAGAACCAAGAGCGCACGACTTTGACTCATCCGGAGAGCGGCAGCAGCCTGCGCCTGAAGAGGAGGCAATGTGTGTGTGTGCAGCTCTCCTGTAGACTCGGCATCTGTGTGTGCGTGTGTGTGTGTGTGTGTGGGGTGCATTGCGTCATCATCGTCGACGTCGTCGTGAACAGCGAACAAGTCGCGCCCGCGCCGCGGGCTGGTCAACGGGCTCCGGAACTGGTTGCGAATGTGTTACAAGTGGATGACGCTTGCAGCAAGTGTTGTCAAGTGGTGGGCGTGGCATCGGGGGGGTTGAAAGGGAGTGGTTTGGGTGGTGCGCTGCAGCTGCCGTCATTTGGCAAGACGAGAGGCCGAGTGCAAGCCTCGCGCCCATTTGCGTTGTTTATCCCGGCTCTGTGTGCTCCGGTGTATGCTGGCATGAAAGTGAAACTCCGCCAAACGGCCAGGCGCAGGCTGAAACCGAAATGCCAATGGTCGTTGCCGTTGCCGTGGCCGTTGCCGTTGCCGTGGCCGTGGCCGTGGCCGTGGCCATGACCCGTGTCTGCGAAATGCACTCCGGCACACTTAAACACGCACACACAGACTCGCATCGGGAGGTTTGTTAGCAACCGGAAACGCGGTCACAAGTGGCAATCGGGGCGTATGCGTAATGTGCAAATATGCACACGCATTGCAATCACAATAATAACATATGATTTATTATGAGTACTTTGAGTATTCAATGTGTCTTAAATATATACATCGAATACTCATAGTACTCAACTATGCACACGCATTGCAATCACAATAATAATAAGTAAATGATTTATTATGAGTACTATGAGTATTCAATGTGTCTTAAATATCTACATCGAATACTCATAGTACTCAACTATGCACACGCATTGCAATCACAATAATAAAATATGATTTATTATGAGTACTATGAGTATTCAATGTGTCTTAAATATCTACATCGAATACTCATTGTACTCAAATATGCACACGCATTGCAATCACAATAATAATAAGTATATGATTTATTATGAGTACTATGAGTATTCAATGTGTCTTAAATGTATACATCGAATACTCATAGTACTCAGATATGCACACGCATTGCAATCACAATAATAATAAGTATATGATTTATTATGAGTACTATGAGTATTCAATGTGTCTTAAATATATACATCGAATACTCATATCAATCACAATAATAACATATGATTTATTATGAGTACTATGAGTATTCAATGTGTCTTAAATATATACATCGAATACTCATAGTACTCAAAAATGCACACGCATTGCAATCACAATAATAATAAGTATATGATTTATTATGAGTACTATGAGTATTCAATTTGTCTTTAAATATTATTGAATTTCATCTGTTTATATTCTTATTGATGAAACATTTTAAAGAGCAAGCGCATATTATGAAAGCAGAAAGCTATTTTGATATTTTATTATATGTGTTGATTTTTGTAAGTAATTTAATATACAGAATATTTGGATTAGTTGCTAATGAATTAAATTCCAATTAAATGATGGACAATAAACGTTCTTTTGTCTGCATCTAAAAAAATTCAAAAATAAACCTAATTTTCTCTATGCAATTTATTTTTCAATTCCCTTCAAATAGTATTTATAAAAGTTATGTCTATATTTGACTTAGTTTCCTTATTTGTTAAGTTGCTATTTGGCTTACACAAATTTGTACCTGCTCTTTTTAGAGTAATAAATTTAATTGACAAAAACTTTCAGAACATGAAAACATGGATAACATGTCTTTTAATTAGTAAACTTTGAAGAGCTAACTTGAACAAATGAAAATTCCTTAAAATTAAGTAAGAAATTGGTTTGTTTTGAACTAATCCTGGAAATAAATGCAATCATTTTAACTGAAATTCTAAATCAACTTCTTGAAAGTTGCAAGTAATATAATTTTTACAAATAAATAAATCTTTATAGATTTACGCAAATCAATCAATTCTCAAATTTCAGAAATAAAACAACTTACTTCGAAACCTTTGTAAAAAAATAAACATATTTTAAGAACATTCTTATCGGTAAACAATAAAATTTCCTATTGTAATTTCTGTTTTCTTAGCTTTAATATTATGGTTTATAAAGGCATATTTCAGGAATAGCTTATAAAGGTAGAAAACTGCTTGAAAACAGATTTTTGAGAGACAGATTTTTGAGACAGTTCTTATATCTTATAATATTTATAACTAACGAATGTTACATTTAACTCGAATTGCTTTAAACGACTCACTTGTTTCTAACGACGCGAGGATTGGGATTAATTTAACAGGTTTCTAATTTTCATAAGGAATAATTCAGCTCAAATCGCAAACTTTGAACTGTTGACTCGGTCGCCGAAATTGAAATTCGCCGCGTGAAAGTAAAAACGCGTCGTATGGGCGGAAGCAACAGAGGCGCAACACAAATGCTCACACAAAAGCCGCGAAATGACGTAGTGTCGATGCTGACGTTATAACGTAAACTGATTTAAAGTGCGTCCGTTAATGGCGAGCAATGCAAACCGAACCGGCCGGCGTATTGGGCCGATGACCGGGCGCCTAAAATTGTGTAGAGTTTGGTTACGATGACGAGGCTGGGAACGCTGTTGGTTGAGAAGGGGGAACGGGGCGAACGATATAGGCACGGGGCGGATGCTATACGGCTGCCTAAATGTGTTTTGTCAAGAGGCAAGGCAAACTCTTTAAACTGTCCGTTGCTAGCGCACACACACACACACACATACAGACACACACACACGTACGCCTACATACGCAGCCAGACACCGTTGACAGTCACGCACTATGCTGGCAAGTGCGACTCCTCGCTTTCGCTTTTGTGTTTGTTGTCTCGTTTGCTTAGGGCTCGGCTCATTTCGTATCGGCTTCTCTCTTCGCAACGAGCTCGCTCTTTGCATCTCTATCCCTTTCTATTTTTGACTCTCTCTGTCGCTCTTCCTCGCCGTTACACAGACTCTCAGTTTTGCTAGTCTATTTTGTGCATCGGCTTGCTGGCAATTTTCAACGCGCGCCGGCAATGCAACAGTTTTTTTCACAATAGATTTTTATTAGCTATTTGTTGTGTGTATCCAAATCTAGCAAACTCATTAAAGCAACTGCATGTTCGTGTGTGTGTGTGGGTGTGAAATTGAATGTTTTCTGTATGTGTGCGTTTGTGTGCTAGGGATGAGCATTTTCAAACATGGCGCCAACATTTAGCAAATGCATAGAGTAGTACGGGCCAGGGGAGCTGCACAGCTTTTATGGTGCTTATGTACATATGTACTTTTATAGTATATAGTATATAAACATGAGCATATACATACATAAGTTCTTACGTTTACATACACCTAACCAAGCCGCACATTTGCATGCGATTTAATTCAAAAATTGATTTATTTTTAGTTTACGCCCCGAATTGCGCATTTTAAATCGTACAGGAAATATATACATATGTAACTTGAATTTGTCTTCAAAATTTGTATACAAAATAGCTTTTCAATTAAGTGCTGCTTATTTTTTAAACTAGAGACTTCTGATGTGTTTGACTATTGATTTAAGTGAAACTGAAATCAAAGCTTTTCTTTTTTAATTTATTCCTCTAATAAACTCGAATCTATATTTTTCCAGTTGTCTCTTAAACCCAAATGTATTTGCTCTTCTCTTTTCACATTTATTTAAACCAAATCTTTAACTTTTGATTTTCTTTTCTTTTAGCAAAATCTTATTTACCAAAGTTATTCTGGAAGTCACACTTAGCACAAAGTTTAGGGATCGTAAGAAGACTACGAAGTAATCGTAATCCTCTGACTAGCTAAACTAACTAGCTAATATGTATGTGTGGAAAAACAATGCTCAATTCTTTAGCAACATGTGTCTTCTTAAAGAGTATTGGGTGCATGCCCTCTGTTGAATATTTGTGCCAAGTGCAATGGTGAATGCAAAAATGGACCAACAAACGGGGCAACAAAACTGCAGCTGACGTTGGCACAAAATCTAAACAAGCCCAAGCACGAGAACACCGCCCCCCCCCCCGGCACTGGCCAAGGTCGAAACGAACGAGTCGCAAAAAAACGCCCACAAACGGCCCCCAATTCGCCGCCTGCAAAAATGGGCACCGAAAACTAACCGAAAAACTAAAAGTGACTCTCTCAGCAGGGCCAGAGGGGCAGAGGGGTTGGGGGGTTGGGGGGGGGGTGAAGGCAGGCAAAGGATGCAGTCAGTCAGACTGCGCCGAAAATTCATTCATAAAATTCTAAAACGCGCTAAAATCTAAAATTCTAAACAAACGGCCCACATGCGGCACCGATACATATGCAATGTGTGTGCCCAACTACAATGTCTGTGCGAGTGTGTGTGTGTGTGTGTGTGCCTGTATTGCTGTGTGTGTTTGTGCGCGTAAAAAATCACCCAGTTTTGGGCGCAGTTGCTAGACTAGAATCAAGTCGCTAGAAATAAAGAAAGCCAGCCAAAAACTGTGCTACTTGTTACTTCTGACTCGCGCTTTGCAATACTACTGCAAACTACTGCAACTAACGGTAAATGCATTTTGATGTTTTGGACACAACTGTACAGCAGAGCAATGTTATGATTATTTTTAGCTGGCAAATCCAACTAAGAAGCGGCAGAAAAAAATGTCTCTATGTGCAGAGCAAAGTGAATATATATATATATATATATGTATGTATATATTAAAAGGATGTGCACATAAAAAATAATTCTATATTTTATATATGTACATAGCATACATATATATAATTGTGTGTGAAAGTTTGTGTGTGGCACCCTAAGGCCTAGGCCAAAGCTCTCTTTTTGTGTGAGAGAGCGCAAAATGCAGCTATGCGTTTTTCTGCATGCACTTGATGCAAGTGTGTGCGTGCGTGTGTGTGCGTGTGTGTGCAACACCTAACTACAGCAGCAGCAGCAGGAAATTGCAACAAACTCTACACGGCGCAGCCAGCAGGCCGGCCAAAAACAAAATGCAATCAAATGGCAAAAATTTTGCTAGACTGCAATGCAACTAAAAACAAAATGCTGCATGCAACCCTTGCATAAAGGTGTGTGGGGGGGGGGGGGGTTATTGTGTGGCAAGTTGCACAAGCCAGACAGTTGCTGTGTTGCATAAAACAGCAAAAACATGAAAGCATTTTAGTTGCATTTTCTATATAACAAATTTCAGCACATGCCGTGTGTGTGTGTGTGTCCGTGTGTGTGTGTGTGTGTATGAATAATCCATGTAGTATATAGAAATTGCATCCCTTAGCTGCAACCGAATAAAATGTGCATAAAATAAATTTCATTTCATTTAAAATAAATAAAACCTCTCGAAACCGAACCCCCCCCCCCCCCCCCTCCTTCTACTTTCACCCCCGATGCACAAGCTTCTAGACAAACTGCAGTTGCCCTGGAAAATATCTGCAGAGCTTATGGACTGCAATGTGCAGGTGCCACCGCCCCCGCCCCCGCCCCCCCACCAGCTAGCAGCAGCTCCAATTTCCATTAGAAGCGACTCCTTAAATTCTCGAAACGTATGCATTTTAATTGATTGCCCAGCTGCTTTGCTTCTTGTGTCTGCCTAAATTGCAGGTAATTTATTTATCTCACAAATATCATCAATTTCCAAGCTTTAAGATGCCCACTCAAAGTGTCGCCAGTTGCCTTTAAGCCCAGACTTAACAAAACTATCTCTATATATATAAAACTTATATATATATATATCTGTATATATAATCATACTAGCGACTACAAATTTTAGATGTTATTATTCCACTAAGTACACGCCCGTGGAAAATTGAAATCTACCCAACTTCTATTCAAAAATATGTTTTAAGTTTTTGAATCTTGAAGAATAAACTTTCGTTTATTAAAAGATCTTTAAAATGTGCTTGAGGCAGATCGAATGGTAAACAAAAAAGTTGCATGCGAATGTTATTTATTTTCTAATAAAAAAATATATTTACTTAGCAATCTAATCTTCTGCTTCTTTCATATTCGCTATAATATTATTTATTTCCGATTTAGCTAATTCATATTATCTTTATAACCTGAAAATGAAAATTATGTAAGAGGCAGCATCTGCGATATATATTCTTGATCAGGACGACGAGCTGATTCGAGCCATGTCCGTGGAACTAACTAACTAACTAACTAACTAACTAACTATTAGCTAGAGCACATAAGAAAAAAAAATGGTTTGGTTTTGGAATTTTGGCTCGGTTCGAAACTAATTTTTAGCTGATAACGAGAAGTGAACTTTCCTATTTGCAATCTATCAACATTCCAATGAAGGTCACTTAAGGCCTGACCCATGCCCTTGTTTATTTATATTGAGTTCCTGACCTACTGATAATCGCTTCAAATCGCCGGAATATTGGACACACGTTCTTCCGAATGATTGCCGTATTTCAGTCTATTTACGTGCGTGCTGTCGCTGAATACGGTTGAGATTCGCAATTGAATTCCAAAATCAAAGTGCTATCAAAATGAAATGTGTTGTGTTTATATATATTATATTTGCAAGCATAATACTGATCATAGCTAAGGCAGAGGCTAACGAAAATGAGGTAAAAACAGATTATTTATCAATATTTGTGTGCAATGCAGAAAATAAATCATACTCTTTTTTATTAGTCTTGTGTGGCAACCAGAATAGCAGAGGAGGAATGCGGAGAGCACACCTATAAGGCTGTGAGACCTTTGTTAAAGTATATTCATCAGATGAAGGAGGAAATTGAAAACAATAACAATAAGGTTGAAGGCAAAGACAGGGAAATCAAGCAACTGCAGGAAAAGCTGAACCAACGTAATGATTGGGTCATCGAGGAACTGAGAGCTCAGAATGAATTCTACAAACAGAGTATCAAAGAGCTAACGAACAACGTTTTATCAATAAAAGAGCAAATGTTACCCAATTCCAATGCCTTGAAAATCCAGGACTATGAAGAGCAGCTGGAGAAACAAAAGAAGTCAATTGATCAACAGGTCCAACAAATATCCCAACTCAAAAACGAAATCAACATTTATGCCAAGAAACTAAAAAGCTGCGAAGAGAAGCCCGTTCTAAATGACTGCACCGACGTTGCTGATGCTCCGGGTATTCATAAGATTAATCCGGATAAAGAAGCTCCTTTCGATGTTCTTTGTGATAGTGCGACAGCAGGTCCTGGCTGGACGGTTATCCAGCAGCGAATCGACGGTAAGGAGGATTTCTACAGGAATTGGACCTCTTACCGCGAAGGTTTTGGTTCCTTTGAGGGCGACTTCTTCCTCGGTCTCGAGAGGATTCATCGCTTGACGCGCGCCCAGCCTCATGAGCTCTACATACATATGGAAGGATTTGATGGTGACATCAAATACAGAAGATACGATCAATTTGCCATTTCTGGCGAGGAGGACCAATACACCTTGATCAGCGTGGGTAAATCTGAAGGCAGTGCAAGTGATTACTTCCTATACCACAAAGATAAGAAATTCAGCACATTCGATCGTGACAATGACAATAATGATTATGGGAACTGCGCAAGCCGAGACTATCGTGGTGGTGCTTGGTGGTACCATAGATGTGCATCCAGGTATTGATCGCCACAGCTTTGTCAAAACAATTTAAATGCAATTATTTTTCATTTTGATTTTTTGTTTAGCAATTTAAATGGCAAATACTATGATCATATGGTGTACGAAAATGATGCCATATTTTGGGAAGGGATCACCTCCTTGAAGACAGTCAAAATGCTCATACGCCCCAAAAGCAATGGAAAATAAAATCAAAAAACAAATATGTATAGCATTTATTGTAAAAAAGTAAGAATTGTTTCACAATGTAATTATTAATAAATTCAGATGCTGTAATCCCTTTGAAAATCCACAACAAAATATTAAAATCGACGTTATCAAATGAAATATTTTCGAATTCGATATTAAAACAGACTCTTTTATTTACTCTTATATAAAGTTGGATACAAAAAAGTCTATGGAGTCCTTGAAGTCGCCGCTCAGGGAGTTTTCCAGGATTTAGAGATTCAAGCTGATCAGTTGGACAGGTGGAAAGATAGATAAGACAAATGTTAAAAGTTACATTAACAATTGGGGTCCATCTCCTATCGGACACTCTCACTAAGCCATAAAATATACTTTATTATTATACAAATAGGTATATATATATATGTATATACTAGCGGGTATAACCCGGCCTTGCCCGTGGCACGTGTAAAGTATATGTTCTCAAAGAGCTTTAAAAAAAAGATGGAAGCGAATCGGAAAAAAATTAAAACTTCAACAAAAAAATCTTTGAATTGCAATTTCCACCGAAGAAGTTACCAAATCTTTGACCCCCATTTCCACCAAGGAGGAATGGATTTTCCTAAAAGTGTGAAACACGCCTCAAATGAATTTGAACAAAGATCTTTGAAAATAAGTTTGAGGCCGATCGGATGTTAAACAAAAAAGTTACACACAAACGTTTTTCGCGATTTTTCCACACTTGCGGGTGGAATTTGCCGAAATCCCGTCTTAACGTGCACCTACGTATCATAAGGTAACTACAGTGTAAATTTGGGTCAATCAATTCAACCAATCAGTCAGGAAAAACAGTTTTATATATAGAGATTGAACAGTTATTGTTCAACTAGGTATGAATTGTCGGAAAAAGAGTGAATCAAATTTAATTGGTTTTGCCTTTAGCAATTCAAATGGCATATACTATGATTATGAGGTGTCTGAATCAAATGCAATGTTTTGGAATTTCTGCGATACTTTGAAAAAGCAAAAATCCTTACAACAGCTAAAAGTCTGGGTAAATTGAAAAGCGGTCATTGAAAATCATATAAAATACTATAAAATATATGATGTTTTAACAAACCACAATTTGCACTTTTATATAAATTTCAATAAAAGAAATCAATAGAATCAGGCACGCCTCCCTCAACTATTAATGATGTATCCAATATTGTTAGAATAGGTTTTTTTTTTAAATTTTACTCAATTATTATTGTACTAGCGGATGTTGCCCGGCCTTGCCCGTGGAAGGTTCTGTGCTAAAAAATGTATGATATTAACTTTTCAATAAGTACACGCCCGTGGAAAATTAAAGTCTAACAATCTTGATCTGCACTTCCATTTAAAAATATGTTTTAATTGTTGGCATCAACGCTTTCCGCCTTGCGGTGCGAATCCTGAAGCTGAGGAATAAACTATCCCTTGACTCGCATTTTCCACCCAGTCAGTCAGGACATATATATATTTCAGCTTAAAAGAGTTAGGGACAACAAATTTTTGATAAATCTGAAAAAAACGAGTTTTGGGGCTTCAGTATTTAACCAAGTAGTTAACCAGGAACCCATTTTATGTAATGAGGAGCTCGGGGAAGAAGAAGCACAGTCTGTGTATGTGTGTGTAGAAGAAAGCTTGAATGTTTCGTACAGCAGCACGGCGCTGTGCTGAGAGTATCCCTTAGTCGGGCACACCCGACTAGAGCACTTCACCCAAGATGGGTGGAAAGATTATAATGCGTTTGTGCAATGTACTATTTAACAGGCAGAAGGATAAACCTCCGACCCAACAATGTGTCTATATATGCTTGATCAGCATCAATAGCCGAGTCGATCGGGTGAATGAACGTAAGAATCTTAGAGCTCATTAAGAGCTAGAGACTTGGCACTTTGGTTCTCCTATTGATATCGATATCGATAACGCGACCCGTTTCCAGGCAATCAATACAAATCGTTATCGAAATCCTGTGTTTTGAGGAAAATTGTTTAGATTTGAAGAGCTAGAGTCCCCAAACTTGACATATAGCTTCTAGAATCAAAAATCTTTCATTTTGAGAGAATACGCGTGTTCTATAGCATAATAAGATCCATTATTGAACATTTCGTCAAGATCGGTTAAGAAACAGAAAACTTATTAAAGAAAAAGTTTTCCTTTTTCTTGCGTAAATTGTACGAATTTCTGCCTAAATTTATTTATTGAATTGAATTCCTTAAACAGCATTACCTCGACAGGGTATACCCTGAGTCGAGTACTCCCGACTTGTTTTTAATATCTAATCTAACGTCAAGTGCAATCAATCTTCAATTCTGGCCTAATACTACTAATGTCCATAAGTATTTCTGCTTGACAGATGGATAAAGCAAAATGTTGCCTTATAAACTAAACATATTTATTAACTAATAAGCGACAAGAAAATGTATTATTTAATAAATCATTTTCAATGCATATTATTTCAAAAAATAATAATAAATCTATGCTGAGTATATTATTCAAAGAGAAAATGAATTTGAGCCAAGTTTGCCCCCATTTCTGAAACGAGTCGAAAGCAAACAAGTTAATGCAACAGTTAATGCTGAATGCATTTGCTTCTGCCTTGTGGCAGCAACAGAACGTGTTGCAACACAATAAGCACACGCAGCAGGCCGGCCACGTGGCATAATCAGACTCGGAAGACAGTTAAGCAGCAGCAAGTGGATACAAATGTGGCGAGGGGAGGGGGAGGGGGTGGGGTTACGGGGGTTACGGACACGTAACCATTAACCAAAAACGGTGGCTAAAGAGGCGAACGACGTCCTCGACCTAGTTCAATGTCAATGTCATTGTGCCACATTATCGCCGTTGCCAGCGTCGTTGGTGACGGCGACGGCGACGGCGACGGCGACGTCGTCCTTTGGCAGGCTTGGCCTTGGCTGGAGTGAAACGAGCGCACGAGTCGAGGCCACGGCCACGGCCACGAACATTGCCCAAAGTGGCACACGGCAGGACCCACACCCAGACCCAGACCCGGACCCAGACCCCTGTCCGCACAAAATGAGGCTCAGGCAATGGCCACGATGCTGCAACATTGCGTTGCATGTGCCAGACGGTTGGCGGTTGGCGGCTGGTGGCGACAATATCCTTGCACTTGTGCGGCTCTGCGCCTGCCGCGAGGCTGGGGCACACACACAGAACCTGCAACCAATCCGCCAACAGCAGCACCAGTAGCAGCAACAAACCCGTTGCCTCCTTTTGGCCCGTTTTGCTGTTGTTGCAAGAATCCCTCACACACACACACACACACTCACAAACCCCAATTGGCAGTCGCGTTGCACTCGGAGCTGCAGCTGTGGCATCCGGACACCCACGGCAGCATCGCAATCGTCATCGCCAGACCTGAAAAGTGGGACCACAGTCAACGCCTAAATGCCCCCCCCCCCCCCCCCCCCCATGGCCACCGCCCTATAAATTCCAGTTGCAGCCCCAACTCTGGTTCTATTGTGCTATCTCTCTCTCTCTACTAGCTGTCTCACTCTCGCCCCCCAGAGGCTGAACCATCATCAGCAGACAAAGTCTCCATTACGCCATAGACAAAGAGTTTGAGTTCGAAGGTTCGCTTACGTTTCGTATCGAACATGTTCTCTCCATAAAAGCCTCTCTCTTTCTTTCTTAGTGGTATGGTGTGACTGTGTGTATGTGTGTGTATTTGTATAGCGCAGTTTTGCCATTTGAAATCATAGCACGTCGACTAGGGCATATATATGCAGTAGGGTGACTCACTGTTTAGTATGCACAAGAAAATACAGCAAGCGGCGTTAGGCTTGGCAAATTTACTATTATGCATGAGATTTATAATAAAATCAACATTAACAAATTTGCAAATTAATTATGTGAATCTTTATTTAAGAATATCTTTACAATGTCATCTCGTCAGTATAAAATATTAAAATTTAATAAGCAACTCCTATGAAGTAGACATTCAAAAGAAACTAGCTTCTCTGAGTGAGATTTGGGCTTAAATCCATCCAATTTATTGCACACACAAGAGAAACTATATACCACTTAACATGTGCTACATTTAGCAAATATTTATCTAACAATTTGTCGCGTGCTACCTTGAAACCCGCTCTGCCAAAAAGGTGTCTCACATTAACTGTTGTTTACATTTTCTGTTTTATTGACCATTGCAGTGAGCGTTAAACATTCTAAAGGAGGCAGCGAGAGGCTGTGAATAAGAAATGGGTTAAGAATCAAGGTGGGCAACAGACGCAGTCAAAACACACACACACACACACACGCGCACACTCGGGCACAGCAAACGGGTCGCATTCCAGCGCTGGCTGCGCACTCAGCACGGGCAGCGACAGCAGCAACCACTGCGGCTGCGCAGACACCTTGGCCGCTGTGTCAGTGCGCGTTGAGATCTTCAACGGGCGAGTCGGCGAATTGCGGAGAGTGGCCGAACATTGAGGCAAAGTAAAAAGTAGAATAAAAACAACTTAAAATATGCGCGTGCCCCGCCGACACGCTCACACAGCACAAATATATTTTTAGTGATCTTCTCTCGCTGCGTGCGTGCGTGTGTGTGTGTGTGTGTGTGTGTGTGTTGAACTTTCTTCAGCCGCTGGGCGCTTGAGCATGTTATTTGTGAACGGCAAACCAAAGTCAACAAAGCAAACAACAACAAGTGGCCGCGCAGCGGCGCAGGAAAGTGCAAAAGCGTCGCAAACAGCAAGTTTCTTGGCAGACGTGGCAAACATCAAATTTAAAAGCGTACGCGGAAATCAATTAATGCCTTTATATACATATGTATGTATATTAACACGTATGTGTGTGCAACAACATATGAAAAGTGAAAGTGCGAGCAACTTAGCAAATAACTAATAACAAAAGCAACCACAATATTCTCACGCTGCGAAACCATGTCCAGCCACAGCGTACAGCGACGCAAGACAACGCGCTCCAAGTCGAAACAGCAGCAACAACAACAACAACAACAACAGCAAAATGTTGCGGAAAACCTCATCGAAAATCAAAACGCAAGCAACGAACAAAACGAAAAACTTCACTTTCGCAGCCGTTCAGCAACCTCGGTCGGTGCAGTAGCAGCAGCCACAGCGGCAGCGCCAGTCACTTGCAATTCACCTTCACCACTATGCTGTAATGGCATGTTGCCCACCACAGCCACCACCATGCTCAACTGTTGCCGCGATATTAACTGCCACCTGAATACCCCGCTGGCGCTACCATTGCGCGGCAGCGTTGAGCGCAGTCGACGCTCAGAGAGTCGGCAATCTTTTCTAGCATCAGAAACGCTTAAGCCGACGACGACGACAGCATCGCCTACGCCTACCTCTGCATCTAAGCAGCCGCATTCCCATTCCCGTTCGCGTTCGTGTTCTTGTGATGTCGACAACTCGTGCAATATTGGGGATCCTCTCAGGCAGAGCCCAGACAGCGCTGCAGCGGCAGCGAAATTAACCGTTAGCCTGCACATTGATCTCATCAGCTGGGGTCTCTTTCTGCTGGCGTTCTTAACGCGCTTCTATAAGCTGGCAACGCCGCCGCATGTTGTGTAAGTAATGGAAGAGAGATACATTTAAATGTTTTTCCTCTGTTTCTAATCATTGCGTTTTCCATTTGTTACACAGCTTCGATGAGCTGCATTACGGCAAATATATATCGCACTATATGCGCAACATCTTCTTCTTCGATCAGCACCCGCCACTGGGCAAGCAGCTGATAGCTGGCCTTGTCAGCTTTGTCGGCTACGATGGCAACTACACATTTCCACGCATTGGCGCCACCTATGCGTCAAATGTGCCCGTCTTCTGGCTGCGCTTTGTGCCCGCACTTTGTGGAAGTCTGCTCGCACCAGCCGTCTACAAGCTGCTGTTGGAAGCGCAGCTGCGTCGCTGGGCAGCAGCGCTTGGCGGCCTGCTTATCGTCCTGGACAATGCTCTGCTAACGCAGTCGCGTTTCATTCTCATGGAATCGATGCTGCTGCTGGCCAGCACCGTGGGCATTGCCTGTCTGCTGCGCTTCCAGCGCTGCTCGCTGGGCAGCCTCAACTGGCTAAGCAGCGGAGCGGCGGCTGCGCTGTTTCTTGCCTGCGCCGGCTGTGTCAAATATGTTGGCTTCCTGGCGCTGGCCCTTGCCGGCTATTTGCTGTGTCGACATCTCTGGAAGCTGCTCTACGATGCGACTTTGACAAGTGAGTAAAGAGCAATATGTGCTTAAGAGACGGAAACAGATATGAGAAGATAGAGAGAGAGAGAGAGAGAGTATGTAACTGTGTTAGAGAGAGTTTTTAACATATTTATTAAAAATAAATCGATAGACTTAATGAGACAAACCATTTCAACGATGCAAAATAGGCAAAAGTGAGAGAGACAGAGAGAGACTATAGACTATAAACACTTCGAAGGCATAAAGAAATGAATAGAGAGAGAGAGAGACACAGAGAAAAGAGGCAGACAGAGAGAAGAGTCAGGCAAAAGTACTTGTAACAGAGATATAACAGAAATAAGTAACTTAAGTCAATAACGGACATCAGTAACAGAGATAAATAACAGAGATCAGTAACAGAGATCAATAACAGAGATCAGTAACAGAGATCAGTAACAGAGATCAATAACAGAGATCAGTAACAGAGATCAGTAACAGAGATCTGTAACATAGATCAATAACAGAGATCAGTAACAGAGATCAGTAACAGAGATCAGTAACAGAGATCTGTAACATAGATGAATAACAGAGATCAGTAACAGATATCTTAAGTATTGTTTTGTATTGAAAAACACCTCCTTCCCTTTTATATAGATGGACAACTTTGGCTGCACGCACTGGGCAGACTGCTGCTGTTTGTGGGCATACCGCTGGCCGTTTACCTGGGCGTCTTTTACATCCACTTAAGGACGCTGCATCGGGCCGGGCCACATGACACGATCATGACCAGTGCGTTTCAGGCCTCGCTAGACGGCGGCCTGGCGTCGATCACACGCGGCCAGCCGTTGGCTGTGGTGCACGGATCGCAGATAACGCTGCGGCATACGCACGGACGGACCTGCTGGCTGCACTCGCATGCCGCCGTGTATCCGGTGCGGTACAAGGATCAGCGTGGCTCGTCGCACCAGCAGCAGGTGACATGCTACTCCTTCAAGGATGTGAACAACTGGTGGATTGTGAAGCGTCCGGAACGCGACGATCTGGTGGTGGGCGAGCAGCCCGATATCATACGACATGGCGATGTCATTCAGCTGGTGCACGGCATTACCAGTCGTGCGCTGAACTCGCACGACGTGGCGGCGCCGATGACGCCGCAATGCCAGGAGGTCAGCTGCTACATTGACTACGAGATCAAAATGGAGGGCGAGCTGCTGTGGCGCGTCGAGATACTCAACCGGCAGACCGAGGGCGATCGCTGGCATGCCATCAAGTCGGAGATACGGCTCATACACGAGACGACGGGCGCCGCGCTGCGCTTCAGTGGCCGCCAGCTGCCCAGCTGGGGCTTCAATCAGCACGAGGTGGTCGCTGATCGCGATCCCATGCATCAGGATGCCATCTGGAACGTGGAGGAGCATCGCTACACCAAGAGTAAGTGGCACAGCTGGAAAGCAACTAGAAAAACTAAAAAATGTATCCCGCTAATCAAACATTTCCAACAATAGCTCAGGATCAGCGTGAACGCGAGCGCCAACTGCTCTCCGCCGAGATGATTCCAACCAAACGGACCAAGCTCTCGTTCTGGGCCAAGCTGCTGGAGCTGCAGACGAAGATGTTGTGGCATGCCAAGCAGGTGCAGAGCCACATGTACAGCTCCCAGCCGCACGAGTGGCCGCTGCTGGACAAAGGCATTGCCTACTGGCTGGACGACAGCTCGAGCGCCCAAATCTATCTGCTGGGCAATCTGCTCATCTGGTATATGGCCAGTGCGGGACTGCTGCTCTATGCCGCATTGCTTGTCTTCTATGCGCTGCGTCGGCGTCGCTTGTGCTTTGATGTCTCCGCCAGCGAATGGAGGCGCTTCCTCGTCGCCGGCGACACCTTCTTTGTCGGCTATCTGATGCACTATTTGCCGTACTTCTTTGTCGATCGGACGCTCTTTCTGCACAACTATCTGCCGGCGTTTCTCTTCAAGCTGCTGCTGCTCTGCTATGTGCTCGACCATGTCGACCATCTGCTGCGTAGCCACTGCACCGGCCGGCGGGCTGTGCATCTGGTGCGCGTCTATCGTCTGGCGCTGCTGCTCTGGCTGATCGCCGTCTGTGCTGTCTTCATCAAGTTCTTGCCATTGAGCTACGGCTCCCGCAAGATGTCCGCCAACGAAATCATCGAGTTGCGCTGGAAGGACACCTGGGACTTTATACTGCAAAAGAACTATGCATTGCAATGAGCCAGCGCAAGTCCGCCATCAAAACAGCCTGCACCCTGCACCATGTACAATAAACCGTAATGATCCAGTTGGGGAGCTACTCGAAGCAGTTTGGCTGGTGCCAAACCACGCATAAGTTATTTAAATTATGTTCTTAACTATCTGAATAGATAATAAAACTATTTATTTATTTATCTACATAGATTGATAGATTTCGGATTGTAATAAGCGATAGATCGGCAACTAATCGAAAGCCTGAAACTGATTGGAGATTGACGGAGATTGGAAGTGCAAAAATGATGCAAAAGCTTTCTTAGGAGTCGAAACATATTGATAAATGTGAGCCTTGGGTATCAAAACGTCGGATTTAAAGCCAGCAAGAATTCTCCAATTTTATGTTTGCTTATCACTTTGTTATTGTTGATTTAATCTGACTGGAGTTGGCGTTACCGAGCAAAGCCGGTTAACAGTTTATTCATGCAATTAGGCATATGTTATATACATATATAGTAAAGGGTATTCCGCCGTCGTGTTGTTGTTAATAATATTTTTAGCATAGCCTTTGCAGTCATATTTCGACTTGAAACTAAAACCTGATGAAACTGACTCAGAATAAATACATTGATATATTATATTTTGCCACAATCAGCAGCAGGAAATACAAGTTGAGAAAATGAACATAGGTCGCTTCAGAGATCGCAATGCGGATATCCGTGCGGCAGGTGTGAGATCGGCTGTGGACGACGAAAACAACGCCAGCAAGTGCCTGAGCATATCGCACATTGAGGAGGTCGCCGACCACCTGATACGGACCGACTGCAGGCGCAAGCAATTGAGGAATGCGGGACTGCTGTGGCGGGAGACGCCCTGCCTGCCGACGGTCACTGTGCCGGAGCTGATGGCCATCGAGAAATCGAAATCGCGTTTCACCGTCTTCAAGGAGAAGTTCTCGGAGGAGATGTACCTGAAGCAGGCCAAATTGGGTGAGGTGAAGCCGACGGGCTCCAAGCCGGACAGTGTCACCAATTTTAACTGCACATTCGGACGCGAGACGAGATCGAAGGAGAGGCTCTACGATGTGGTGCTGCCGCCGAAGCCGGCCGAGCAGGTGAATCGCGAATTTGCCAAATTCCACGACAAATACGTGATCAGCCATAATCATTATTTTCCCTCGGAGCAAGTCAATCGCAGGTGCAGCATGTCCTGAGCTCTTCAATTTGGTCCACTCTAATCTCGTCCTTTCCCATGGCAGCTACAAGCAACCGTTCTGCAAGGAGGCCACCTACGGAGCGGGCACCAGAGGCGATGTCAGCGGACAGCTGGTGAAGCGTTGCATGCAGCAATGCGCCGGCCACGTGATCATCATCAGCAAGGAGCAGATGGACTTTATTGACCGCACCTTTCCGCGACTTGGTAAAAAGTACAAAAAGTGAGTGCCAATCCCCGATCCCAGCTCAGTTCCCAATTCACGCATAATTTCCATGCTCAGATATCCATATTTGGTGCCCGCCAACATGATCTATGGCACGCCCACTTATGTGCCCGACTGCGACTGCAAGATGCTTATCGAGGATATTTCGCCGTGCCAGAGCAATAAGCATCTGATCGAAGCGTTGGGCCATCTCAATATGTGGCGTCACAAGCTGCAGAAACGCGCCGATTTCCATATGTTTGATCTGATCTCGGTGCTGGAGCACAGCGACAAGGAGCAGACACGTTTCTTGCCGCCGAAGAAGATCTTTGAGGTGATGCACAAGATGCATCTGTACATTGATATATACAAAATGCGCACCACTCTCGCCCACTTCAAGATGATCCTCGACGAGAACTGTCCCGCGGAGCGTGTCAACTATGATGACTTCTGCCGATTGCTGTCCATTCAGAATCCATTGCCCACCACGGGCAACATATCGACAACGCCGGCAAATGTCTATAACAAGGATACCACCTATCGTCTGTTCTGCTCCGATCTTGGCAAGCAGCCGGTTGAGGCGCCGGCTATGCGCAAGCCGAGACCCAAACAGCTGGACGAGGATTCGACGCATGTTAAGGACCTGCTCACGCCGGATATATCGTTGCTATATGGACTGTCGCCCAGCGATTTTCAATTGCTGCGTCCCAAGGAGCAATTGGAGCTGATTTTCAAGGACATTGTCAGCACAACGGACTTCGAAACGATTTGGAAGCAACTCATGCACACACATCACGAACAGAACGGTCTGGTCTCTGTGGTGCAGTTCCGTGAGGTTATGGACAACATGGAACCAGCCAGCCAGACAGCCAATTGAATTCTTATTCAAAAACATTCAAATTTCAAGTACATCCCGAATCTTCCAGTTGTTGAAGCCGTTAACATGAATTCAAATAAAATTAGTAAATGCGCCAACTGCACTGCTTGGTTGATTTATCGACTGCTTGCGACGATATTTATATTGGCAATATGTTTTGTATGCAACTATCGATAGATTTAAAGCACGACACCTGTGTCAACATATCGACGTTCTATAGCGGCGATAACATTTTCATAAACTATCGGATTAGAGGATTTTAAATGTGTTGCACTGCTTTGTTAATATATGGACTGCTTGCAACGATGTTTATATTAGCTAGCAAATGTGTTACACTGCTTTGTCGATAACTGCTTGCAACGATATTTATATTAGCTAGCAAAAATGTTTTCAATGCAACTATCGATATATTTGAAGCACGACAAATTATTGCCAACATATCGACGTTCTATAGCGGCGATAACAATATCACAATCGATACGATTACAGGATTTGAAATTCTTTGGTTTCTAGTAATACACGCCGGAGATTTGGCGTATCCAGTCCAAGTGGTGGGTGACGCGTGTGAAACCAGCCGGAGCCACCGAGAGGCAGCTGTCCGCATCGCTGAAGGAGGTAATGCCCACCAGCTTGGGATCGTCGCGCGTTACCAACGGACCGCCGGAGTCGCCATCACAAATGGATCTGCCCTCGGGCGTGGCCACGCACAATACGCTCGCGGGCAGCGCGCCATAGCTGCGGGCGCACTCAGCATTGCTGATGATGCGCAAGTCGATGCACTGCAGCCAGTCGGGCAGGGCGCTGCCATCGTAGGTGCTGCCCCAGCCACAGGTGACCACTTGATGGTTCTCAAAGCTGACGCTGCGCTGCGCAAAGCCAGGCAGCTGCACCTTGTTGACCAGCGACCAGAAGCCGACATATGGTGTGTGGATCAGGGCAATGTCGTTGCCAATGCTGTCCGGCCAATTGGGATGCTGGACAATATCCTCGATGCCCACAACCAAATGGAACAGCGCCTGTGTGCGCCGAGTTGCTCCATAATAGATGCTCACCGAGTCAATGTGATCCGTGCAATGCGCCGCCGTCAGCACCCACCTGTGGTCTATGATCGAGCCGCCACACCATCTGCCCGCGTGACCCTCCCTCAGCAACAGGCCCACAATGTACGGCGCCTGGCCCACCGCAGCCGGATAGCCATTGGTTATGATATGATCCGGGCTAGCTCCGACCTCGAGCACAGTCCAGAGGAGAAACGTTAACATTAACCTGAGCTGCATTTTGTTCTCGAATAATTTAGCTCGACAAGAAACCTGCTAATATATATATATACCTATAAACGATTAAGCTACATTTTATGCAAATATATTTATCTGAACTCTTAATGGCTTACGACATTAACTACTTTCTTGTAATGTCATGGAGGGGTTGCTCATATCGAACAACACATTATTCGTGCGATTGTTCCTATGTATAATTTAGAATTATGGGGAACTTAATATATGGAGCTTTGGTAAATCTTTGCAGCGAGTGCACAAATGGGAACAATAGTTATTTACGTCTTACAGCTATATACATATTTATTTACAAAGCTCTGAATATAATTATTTCGCGCTATCCAGAAAGTCTTTGGCCTCGTTGATTTTAGCCGCCAGATATGGTGATCCACCGCGATCGGGATGATTGAGCAGCATTATCTTCTTGTGCGCATCCTTGACCTGCACACGTAAGCCAATACTGGGCATTAGTTTGAATCGAATCTGAATCTGATGTGCGCTTACCTTAAGCTTGGAGGCGCTTGGACTAACGCCTAAAATGAGCGCCGCTTCGCGCTTGTTCATTTTGGGATCGAAGCCGCCTTTGTAATATTTGGCATTGGCCATGCTCTCGGCATCGAACTTGGGCAAGTTCTTGAGGGCCTCGTTGAACTTTGACGTCATCTGCGGCATGCGGCGCAGCAAGTGTTTGCCAGCGAAGCCTACAGCGGCCACGCCGAGGCCGGCCAATATAATCGAGCTCGTCTTGTAGTAGTTCGTGATGGGATCACGTTTCATATGCATGGGCATTGCAATTAAATATGTAACAAATGACGAAATAGAATTATTTCAGCAGTTTTAATTATAATTTTACACTGACATATTATAATTTTGTACCATTTTATGTAATTGATGTAATTCTCCTAATCAGCTGTGACATAAATGTGAATGCTTCTTTAATTGTGATCGACTTTTCGGAGCAAGCTATCGTATGTCAAGCATATTTGCTATCGATGATACGTCAACTATCGCATACAATATCGATAGCTCTTGCTCTCATGCCAGCACATCCCTAATCAACTTTGTTTTGTTATTTTGTTGATTTTTGCGCTAAAAATTCGGTTATCAAATGAGTAAAGAGCGTAAGCCAGCCGTTTACTGGATAAACACGCACGAGGAAATACTCTTTAGGCTGTGGCATCAAAACCTTGATGAGCTGAGAACCAAACGCCCAACCAGGCAAGTATATCAGGTAATTGCCGAGAAACTCATTGATGCCGGCTTACAACTAGGATGGAAAGACGTGCGGACGAAAGTTGATAACCTAACCAGAAAATACAAGTAAATAGTGTTGATGTCGGTTAAGCTATACAATTTCCTAAATGTTATCTTAAAAACAGAGAGGAGCTGAAAAAATTACGCTCAACGGGCCAGGCCTCAAACTGGAAAAACTTTGAACACATTCACAAAATTCTGGGCGAAGCCAAAAGCGACGAAAAGGTGTCCAACGAGCTAGAGCAGAGTTCCGGTATGTTGATTAGTGTACATTTCAGTGAATTTAAGTACAAATCCATTGCCCATTTTACAGACATGATTTTGACCAAGGAAGAACACTTTGACTTCGAGGATTTACCATTTAGTACCTTTTCCGGCGAGGAGGTCATATCGGATCAGCACTTGGAGAACCTAGACTTCGGAGAGCCAAAGTTCTTTTCAGAAACAGCTGAATATGTAACAGAGAGTCCTGCTCCCAAGAAACGTAAACTCGCCAAAGCAAGCCAGTTGACGCCGTATGAGGCGGCAATGTTAGAAATTGAAAGAGATCGCTCGGATCGGTTGGAGCGCATTGCCATGTGCCGGCTGCAGGTGATGAAGCGCATGGCAGCGGAAAATGCCGCTTTTCATAGTAAAATTCTAGCTTTAATGAAGAGCAAAAAGTAAATAGGTATAAATTTAATTTAGCTAGCTTATAATAAATGTTTGTTAATATTGATTGTGCTTAGGAATTGGCTAATGCCTCGCCTAATGTGCTCGGCTTGTTCATCGGCCTTCTGCAGGGATTCTCCCATCGCCACAGGCTGCACCCTTTCTGTTCTCGATTCGTCCAGCCAGCTCTCTAAGATCCTGCTTTTGTTGCCATTCAGAAAGTTGTGTAATATGCAACAGCACAATACAATGTCAAAGGGTCTGCTATGGTTGTCCAAGCACTCGGATATTCTGCAAAATCGCGCTTTTAACTGGCGAATCGCTTCATCCACAACCCGTCTACACTCGTCCAGTGTATGATTGAACATTTTTTGTTGCCCCCCCTGCGGATTGGCATAGGGCGTCAGCAGCGTTGTGGAACATTGAAATGCTGAGTCGCCCAGCAGCAGCACGGGAACCTTTACGCCCGCAATTAGCTTTGAATTTGATTTCAGCAATGTGGACGCATTTACAATCCTCTTTAGAGATGACTCCTCGTAGACCTCATCGTTTTGCCGGCCACCTGGACTATTGTAGTTTACATAAAGAAATCTGGAACTGAAACGTTGAAGCAGGCTATTTGTATAGAGATCAGGTTGATGCAACAACAATTTCATCTGCTCACCGATGATCGACTAGCGCGAATAGTATCCTGGAATACCAATCTTGTGTGTTGTAGTATTCCGCCAAGTTTCCTGGTACTGGTACGCTATTAATCTCTATGTGGCAGCTACCTGCAAAAATTATAACGAAATATTTGAAAACAAAGTAATTAATAATTTTGTATTGAGCTGCTCACCAAGTGCACCAAGACACTGAGGCAATCCTTTGGCTTCAAAGCCCCTGACGCATTCCTCTAGCTTGCTTTGGGTGAGGAACTCCTTTGGCAAATATTCCGGTGCCAGGACACGCTTGACCTCCTGGCAAAAGTCTTTTAGGATTTTGCCCACCATCGAGGAGGACACGCTGAATAGTTCGCCCACCATGCTGTACTCCGCCGTACAGCCGAGCGTATACAATGCGATGGCAATACGCTTATCAATTGGAATGGCCTTCCGGAACGATGTGTCGCATTTTTTGATGCCCAGCAGCCGTTTGACTAGAACGTGAAAGTATTGTTTTTCCATGCGAAAGAGATTTAGAAAATGTTCTTCCGAGGTAGCTGGCACCACTGTCTCCCAAAATGTGCCAGTACGTTGCTTAAATAAGTAATTATGCTTAATTATTATATATTTTTGTTATGTTTCTTCATATTTATACGCACGAATGTCCATTCGCGCGGCGCTTTACGTTTTTTTCGCCTGCGCTCAAAGGTCGAGCGAAATTCTTCCACCGTTTGCTCAAACTCCTCTTCCCAGTCCATCAAGTTCAGCAAATTGTATTCGTTTTGTTCGCAGAGCATCAACAGCTTGGCGGGATCCATTTTATAAACAATTTTTAAACACAAATCAAAATACTAAAATCAGCTGTTTGACTCTGGGCGAATGGCAAAAACTTGTCGCAGTCAGCTGTGCTCTTGAAACTAGGGCTGCAACGATTACTCAACTGTTGTGTAGTAGTTGCTCAACAGTAATAAGCTAGGTAGTTTTTATGTTCATAAATATTCCATTTGTGCAGTGATACATAAGAAAAAAGGGTCCGATAAACTTATTTCATCATATATTCTGACCCTTGTTAGGGAGCAGAGCAAAATCACTGCGCACAGCATATGCGATATTTGCCGTCACTATCGAAAGCGCAAACATATCGATTTTTTTGATATCGTTCGAAACGTATCGGGCTCACACAAAACAAGTTGAAGAAGAAGCGTGAAAATTTGATGTGCAAAGTTTTAAACGAAATTTTTATATTATTGATTTACAGTAGCAAAAGTGTCAATTGGTTTGCTAGGTGATAAACTTGTGTGCCGTTGCCGTTGGTGTGTTGTTGCTGTTGTTGGCGTAGCCGCTGGCAGAATAACTAAAACTATATTTGGCGAAAGGCACCAGCAGTCGGATCAGCAGCCGTCAAACTGGAGCGTATTCCGGAGTATCTGCGCGACACGGTCGACTGGTTGATGGGGTAAGTGCAAGCATAATCAGCTGCAGCACAAATAATATTCAAAAAAAATCAAACGCAATGAGATGATTTTTATAAATAGTATGCAGCATGCCCCAAACACGATAACAGCGACAAAGCGACGTAACGTCGCTCGTTGTCGTCTCGTCGCATTGTCGCCTCGTCTTGGTGGTGTCTTTTGTGTCCTCTGCGTTTTGCTTCGTCGCCATTTGGCATTTCGCCAATTGGCCTCGTTTCTCATCCATCTCTCTTCTTTTTTTATTTTGCCGTCAAAAGCAATGTTTGTTGTTGTTGTTCTTTCGTCTGGCCAACCGAACGCCTTACGTAGACGCCGCCGCCATCGCAGGAGGAGCTCCATTTGCTGATATTGTTGTTGTTGTTCTTCTTCTTCTTCTTGATGTGGTGTTTGTTATCGTTTCGCTGCAAAATCAATAAAGGGCTAATTTTTGTTTTTATCGATTTCTCAAATGTAACGCAAGTGTTTTGATTTTTATGTGCTCGCACGCAAACCAATACACACACACACACACACACACACACAAGCATAAACACAATCACGCACAGACATGCACACGCATGCATTCATGCTCACCCATACAAATGCATATTTATTTATGCACTTAGCTTCCTCGTGTCCATTCATCAAGGCCACGCTGCATTTCCAATTGCGTTTATTTATCTTCATTCTCGCTTCACCCACTCGTTCGTTCGCTCACACTTTGCCCCCCCCCCCCCCTACCACTTCTTCCATTGTTCTTCTGCATCATCGGTTGTTTATGTTTCTACGCATTTCTGTTGTTGCGACGGCCACAGCAGCGCGATAAGCGAAACCGGTTTAATGAACTTGCCAATATTTGCCCGCAATCTGTAATCAAAATGTAAAGCAAAAACATGGCAACAACAATAACAAACAGTTTCGTAGATCAACTAAGCATACACACATACATGCATACATACATATGTATATGTATACATATATATAACTGTTTGTCACCCGCTGACTTTTTGGTGATCAACGCACAAAACCGTTACAGCTGAGATTCTGAAGTTCTTGCTGTAATTACATACGTAATGGAATCCAAATCCACGCTGAGGTTGGGCTTTCGGAAATCCCATCCGCAAATGCAGAAAAACTTGTGAAAAAATGTTGTATGCTACTTTTCTGCTTTCCATCCGATTCGAATTCATTTGGAAAGGTGTTTCATGCTTTTCGGAAAATCCACCCCTCCTTGGGGGATATCGAGTTCGTTCGATCAGCCTCAAACATATTTTGCAAGGGTTTCACAAGAACTTTGGCAATTTCACCCGTGAAAAATGAGTAAAAAACCTCTTTTTGACTTTATGATCGGTTTGAAAACCCTTTTTAAGGATCTTCGGAAAACACACCGAATGTACAGCTGCGAAAAAAATAAAAGCACCACCACTACAAGCAATTTTCAAATAGTCGCCCAACTCACATTTTTAACGTTAAGGAAACGTTAAGCACATTTTTAGAAAGGGGAGACTCTTACAAATCTGGGAGTAAAAAAGGAATCATCCTTATTCTTAACGTTTTTAAGTTATTTAAGGAACTTTACTAAAAGTGATAAAATTGGGAGAAAAAAATAATAGCACTACTTTTCAAATATGGGTTTAAAATTAAAAAAAATGAACGATAAGTAACGAATTCATTAATTAACAATTTTGAACTATCAATACTAAATCTATATTCATCATTTAATATTTAGTACAGTGTCCTTTGTTGGCAATAACAGCTGCGCAGCGTCTTGGCATGGAATAAGCCAAGTCCTGGCATCGTTTTAAGGGAATTTTGGACCAGGACTCTTTAATTTCTTCCCAAAGTGATCCGATAGTGGTTGGCATGGAAGCAGCAACTGCCTTCTTCACGTCGGACCACAGATTTTCGATGGGGTTCAGGTCAGGCGACTGAGCAGGCCACTCCAAACGTTCACAGAGTTCGCCCTGAACCATTCCTTTGCTTTCATGCTGGTGTGTTTGGGGTCATTGTCCTGTTAAAATACCCATAAGAGCAGCATTTCGTATTCTGCAAAGTGTAGCATTACTGTCTCCATGATATTCATGTACACATGATGATCCATGATGGTTTTTATCCATGGTATTGGACCTACTCCATAGTAGGAGAAGCAGGCCCATACCATTACACTACACCCTCCATGCTGTATGGTTCTTGTGGTGTACTGGGGTTTGTATTCTGTGTTCTTTGGACGTCTAACGTATGACCGAGATCCCTTTCCACCAAACATACTCATTTGGACTCACTTTGGACTCACTTTGGACTCATCTGACCATAAATATTCCTCCATTGTTGGATGTCCCTTTGCATATCCCTGGCATACTTCTTGGGCTTAATAATATGTGTCGCGTTTAAAAGTGGTACCATTCTTTGGCTGCAGGCTTTTGAATTATGTTGCCTAAGATATTTGCGAACTATTTGGGCAGTCGCATTTATTTAGAGCTCAATTTTAAGCTCAGTAGCAGGCTTGAAGGGATCCTTCTTGCTCTGACGAATCAGTCTTTTGACATGAAGAGGGCTCATAGATCTATTTCCTCCGCGTGTTTCAGTTTTTTCTTCATAGTTTAAGGCGTTTTTAATCATTTTAATAAAGCATCATACAAATTGACCAACTTCTCTGTAAGTTTTCCGTCCAATATCAATTTTTTGATAAGATAGCGCTTTTCCGCAGTGCAGTGCTTTCCACGTCCCATTGTAATGATTATTATTAACTTTTATGATAGAAACAATGAAATCTTAGTTAAAACTAATAAACACGTGCTTTCTACAAAGGCAATTCCGCGATATATGGGGGATATACTAAAAAAAAAGCTAATGGTGCTATATTTTTTTTCCCTGTTTTTTGGGGGTTTTTTCTTAAAATCCCTAAAAAAAAATATATAGACCGAAATTTGAACAACGGTAACACTTTTTTTGTTTATGGGGAATACTAAACAATTTAAAAAAAATAAAGATTTATAAAAATCGCAACAGTAATCCAATTTTTTTTTTATCAAGTACAAAATGTGTTGTAGTGGTGCTATTATTTTTTTCTCAACTGTACATAGCTTCTGCCCTTCAACTCACCCAATTGATCAGCTTGAAACTCCCAAAATTGGAGGAAAATTTAAATACGGCTTCTCTTGGGTAAAGCATACTCAGAGGGGCCTTCAAGGATTCCAATTATTTATTGCATTCACTCAAGTGAATATAAAAAAGTGAATAATGAAATTTCTTTTAATATCGTATAAAGTAATAACGATCTCAGATATTTGTGGTAGGTGAATTTGTCATTTCTGGCTTTGCCCTCAGCTTCATACAAGGTGATCAGCCTGTATTGTCTCCGCTCTTCAGATGCCTGAGGTTACCCAAAATTATACAAACAATTTAGATAGCTCTTGCTTATTTGACTAAGGCAGCGCCGTGTAATTGCCTTTGCGAACGATCCCTGTACTGTGTACACTATATCGTTCTCTTTCTTCCATATAGAACACTGACTGACTGTAAGGCTGTAAGCTAGAAAGGCGGCGCTGCAGGCTAAGACGGATACTTGGGAAATCCACCCGCAAGTGTGGAAAAATCGCGAAAAACGATTCAATCAGCCCAAAAGTTGTTTTCAAAGTTCTTTGTTCGAATTCATTTGCGGGGTGTTTCACACTTTCCGGAAAATCCGTTCCTCCCCGGCATAAATGCGGAATCAAAGATTTCGTGGGCGAAGTTTCACACTTTAAGAGAATCCGAGCATTCTCTGTGAAAATTAACGAAGGTTTAGTTTTCGGCTTCAAGATTCTCAAAGATTTTCCAACTTTTGGCTCTTCATTCGATGGACGTAAGACAAATTCAATTTAAATTTTCCACGTGAAAAAGCTATATAGATATAAACTTGCTACGGACAAGGCCGGGGAATATTACGGCAAATTTACATTCAGTTTTTCGATAGTTTCCCAAAATTGAAGAACTAGAGAAACCAAATTTGGCTGTGTTAAACGCAAGTAGGATTCGCAGGGAATGCAGCTTAGAAGCCAAGTGTGAGGGGGGAATGCAATTAGCTGCGATTATATATACCATATATATATATATATATATATATAAGTCCGGGCAAATAGATGGAATCGAACCTCGCCCGCGTCGCACTGTCGCGACCTTGAGGCACACTTAGCACAACTCTAATTGAATTAGACGGTACATAGTGTGTATATAAGAAAGAGAGAGAGAGAGAGAGAGAGCGAGTGAGACAGATAATTCGCAAACTCTTCACGTCTGGAATTGATTGACAGCGTTGACAAATCACAGGGCAAAATCAATTCTCAGGGGGGGGGGGGGGGGGTTGGGTTGGTTTTTTCAGTGGATTCTTCTTTGGCTCTGGCCGTTTCGGAGGCCCGTCGCAGTTGTCGTTGGGGCCGCACACGCGTCTGTTGTTGGTCCGTTCCGTTTAATTTTGGTCATGAACTGGGCCATCTCGAATCTGACGGGCGGCAATCGGGTGAGCCGTGCCATACTCGTGCGCTACTCCTCGGTGCCGCTGGCCGAGGATGGTGCGTCGACGGCGCCGCAAACGCCTGCTGCAACCACGCCCCGTGCCGCAGCCACTGCGCATTCCTCGCTCTCCTCGACATTTGCGGCCACATTCCTCAACTCGTCCTCGCGTCATGTGCAGCGCCAGCAAAGCAACAATAACAACAACAACAACAATAATAATAACAATGGAGGCACTTGTGCTGCAGGCGGAGCTGGAGGCGCCGCCACTCAGCTCTCGCTGCCCCTCGATGTGGAGGAAACGGTCACTTGCTTTTGTCGGTAAGCCGCGGGGGGAGCGAGGGTAAGGCTAAGGGAACGGGCGAAGCCGTAGAGCAGCTGTGTGTGTATAAGCTCCAGAGTTTGTGAAAGTTAATTGCACTTTAGCAAATATTTTGCCTGTATTGTAACTGATTAGTCATCATGTTTTACACTCATAGAAGAACGTGATTTTTCACCAATTGTTTCTTATCAGATTCCAGTTATTTAATGTTAATCGCTCTTCTATGCGATTTTCATAAAATCATGTTTAACATGCATTTATAATTCAAGAACTGTTTTTCAAAGGTCCCTCAATATTCGATTAACTTTAATTACTTTTCATCTTAGTCCCTCGCTTCGTCTCTGCTTTTTCTGCTTCTCTAGGCTGCATAGATTTTTACTCTCTCTGTAACTGTCTCTCTGTTCATGTAACTCTCTCCCACTCGCACTCTCTCTCACTGCTTGGCCCATTTTTATTTCAATCTTTTATGCGATTTTGATCAATTTTAATCGATTTTAGTCCTCTTAGTTATGACCCTTTTTATTACATTTTTCATTATTATTTTATTAAATAGAATCTCTGCTGTGGTACATAGATATTTGGCCTAACTACGGGGTATTTCCAGTCGTGCACTTCCAATTGGTTCATTTTTTCTCGTTGCTTCCAAGTCAATTGGATGGCACACACAACAAGAACAAATTATTGTATTGTAGCAGTGTGTAAGAGGGAGAAGGTTGCGATTATCGCACTCTTCTGTTTACTCATTCGCATGCAAAAACAGCTGATAATGATTTCGGCTCCTGCCCATTAGCATTGCTGTTGTTATTGCTATTGTTTTTTTTTTTGTTTCTTTTTATTACTGTTTCTCGGGAATTGCAAAATTCGTGTGTCCTGCCGTACTGCGCATTTAACGCAGTCCCCTAACACCCCCCTTCCAATCTCTTTAGTCGCCCACTGTTTGTTTTATAGGGTTTCCATTCGCAAAGAAACCCCGCAGCGGGCATAAGCTGATGGCCAACTGTCTAGCTGCTGGCTGTCTGGTTAAGGGGGGGGGGGGGGGATGGTGATGGGCAGGGGGCGGTTCACACCTACGACGCATTTAAACAGCGCTCGCAGTGTCACGCCCCCCTTTTGGCTAACGGCGCGACACAGGCATAATTCACACAGCGCCTTGCCACAAATGTGTGTGTGTGTGTGTGTCTGTTTATGCTTGTGGCGCCTCATAAAATTCATAGTTTTGCTCTTTTATTCCATTTTTTTGCGCACTTCCAAATTTGATGGCTACATCTGACGTCATTTGTAGTGCGCATGACCCAAAGCAGTTGTTGTTGTTGTTTGTGTGGTGGCGTGACCGACTAAACGGAACTCCCGTCGCTGCCGCAGCGCTGCCACACCGCAAGCTAAGAAAAACACATGCCAGATTAGTAAAAAGCAACAAATAAACAAGCCGCAAAAACAAAACACAAAGCACAGATCAAGTGAGCGAGCGAGAGAGAGAGAGAGATAGTGCTGCGTATTTTACTTATTCCCGTGTCGGATGCTGTTGTTGTTATTGTTGTTATTGTCAGCAGCAACAGCAGCAGGAAATAAACGCTTTGCCCCTCTCTCATGCTCAATGCAATTTAATTTAGGCTGTATTACTTTCTTGATGAGATATTCACATACATACTGACATATTTAAATATTGTTGTCGATAAAAACTGAACTAAGGAAATTTACATTGAAAAGCAATTAGAAAATAATCTAAATGGCACGTGTAAATATTTTGTAGCTCAAATTGAACAACAACAAGAAATTTGTTGATTATCCTGGGAATAATATTTTTCCATAAACGTACGTTCAGGTTCTTTTTTAAAGCAATAATTAGGTGCTCTTTCCTTTTTTTGTAAGAGAGTCTTAGACCAAGTGAATTCGTATGTTGGAAACTGGGAGGGAGAGGGAAAGGGATATCCATACATATACATACATATATTTAGATAGATCGTGTGCCGTTTGATTGCTGGCTGTCTGCACTCGACTGCAACGAGGCTGCAACAGTCGCTGCAATAAATAATGAGCGCAAAGCAATTCGAATAATGGCGAATTGCTTGCTGAGCCGACAAAGCAGCCGGCGTCGCGGTCGACGTCGTCGTTGGCTTGATGAAACCGCTAGAAAGCAGCCAAGCAGCGCCGTTGCAGTGCATAAATACATGTGTGCATATGCGTGTGCGTGTGTGTTCAAAGAGTAGCCAAAAAAAAAAAAAACGAAAAAAAAACACTCGAAGTGCAAATGAACTTACGGACGGGTCGGCTCGACTGCAGGGTGCACAGCAGTTGCGACGCGGGCGGTCACAGGTGTTTACTGTCCAGTAGGAGAAAGAAAGAGAGCGAGACACAACGAAAAGATCGTAACGAATTACCCAATGAACAAGCATGCTCTTTCTCTCTTTGGCTCGCCCGACTACCGACTGCACCTGGACTCTTGTTGTTTTTGTTATTGTTCCTGTATTTGTCTTGAATGACGGCGCGTCTTTCTTCTTGATTTTGCCATTTGATTCCGTGGAAGTCGTGAACCAAATGCAGTTCCTGTGTTATTTTGTTTGTTCTTTGTGCTCTGTTCTCTGTTCTCTCCTTATCAATGACACACACAAAGCGTGTGATAATTACACACAAGGGTATGGGAGGGTGCTAATGACATCACAAAGGTTTTACGTAAAGTTATATGCGGGTCACAAACCTTGTTGAGTCCTGCTTTGCTAACTGATAACAACATAATTATTCAACATTACTTATTCAATTTCTTAAATAAAAACTAATTTAAATATTTGTATTTCTCTTTTCTTACAGGTAAGTGCTTCAATGTAAAATCTATGAGTGCAACTCAAACGTTGACAAATTTTTTCCAAGCAAAGGTAAATTTTGGTCAAAGCATAGAGTCTAAATAAATTAGATAGGCACATATTTGGAGTACAAGCATTTCTAAGTTAGATTCCCAATTTCAAAATCGTACAAAATCGTAGTATACATTATATGCAGTAAAACGGTATCAATACCTTTTGGAAAAAATGTACTAAATTCTACTACTATTACATTACCTGTGAAGCGGTCTAGTAGTCTGGCAACGCTGTCTGCTGTCAGCTGCTGAGAGAGCGAGCTAGTGTATCGCAAAAATTACAATTATCTGTGTGTATAGACGGCTCAGCTGATGCGACGCCACGCAGCGCAGCAAGAGAGTAAGTCGTAAGGAGAGCGAATGAGAGAGAGAGAGAGACAGAGAGTCAAACAAGTGGTTATGTGTCATGCATGTGTATACACGCATATGTTCTGGTCTTGATGGACTGCCGCATTTGTATGCAAAGCACACAAAGAAACATTTACTGCTCGCTCTCACTTGCTCTCTGAGAAAACCAGTTAACACAATACATATATGTGTGCAAGTGTATGCATGCAGCGGCGGCAGCGGCAGCGACTGCGACGCTTTCGAGCCAACAGCATTAAAAGAAACTAACTGCAACAACAATCGCCATCGTCATCTTTGCCTGTATGCTCTGCTTTCGTTCGGCAGCTTCTGTGTTTGCATATGTATTAGTGTCTGTTTGTGTTGCCAGTCAGTCAGTCAGGCAGCTGTCAAAGTCTTGCTGCCTGCCTCAGTATAGAAATTTCCTTTGGCATGTTTGGTCGCACGGTCGTCGCTGTCTCCGTCGTCTTCGTCGGGTCACCGTCACCAAAACTCCGTGACTTTACGTTTGACATTGTTTTGAGGCGCGCAGCAATTAAAGCAGCAGCGCAGTTTTAACAACAATAACATTTTAGTGCAATAATATTATTAATATTATTGCGAATCCTGAAAATAATCAAATATAAAAAAAAAAAACAAGTAAGCAAGGAGTTCACTCCACTGTCCAGTGTATGTGTGTAAGTGTGTGTCTGCTTGCGTCTGTGTGTGCGTTAGTTTGTTTAAGTGTAAACTGTGTCATTCACAGCTAACTGCATACGAGTTTTCAATACATATACGGGCAAAAACAACAAAAAACTTTTTAGCTGCCTCTTCAGCAGTAGCCGCATTACAACTTTTATTATTGGAGTTGTTGTTGTTGCTGTTGTTGTTGTTGTTGCCACGGTTTGTTGCTTCACTGATTACGCGCAATGCAGCAGCAGCTTGCAAAACCGGCGAAGCGCGACTGTTGCCAATGCAACGTTTAGAATTGGCACAGCAACAAAAACAAACAAACAAACAAACAAACACACACACACGGCAACAGCAACAACAACAATAACTGTTACGGCGCATCGAGCTTTTGCGTTGGCCAGTAACTGTAACCAGTAAGCAGCAAACTGAGCAGCGGCAGCGGCAGCATCTGCAAGCGCCAGCAGCGCTTAATAACTTTGCTGTTGTTGTTGTTGTTGTTGTTAGCGTTTTGTCGCTTGTTTGGTTTTTTTTTATATTTTAACCACTTCCTTTGCCGCAGTGTGGTGTCTGCTCTATGTCACTTCCTTGCCGGACGCGTTTCCTGCCGCTGTGCATCAACCCCTCATAGTCATGCTGTCAGGTGGCAACCCTCAACCCTCAGCCCTCAGCTTATACGTGTTTAACAAAAAAACAGAAGAAAAAAAGCCCTGCCACACCGTTCAACGTTGCAGCCACTTCAAGCGCCAAGTTCTCAAATGCGTCACCACGTACCGCAGCGTGTGTGGCACAGTGTGGCAAAAATCGATTGCTTTCTCGGTTGTCTCTGAGGCTGTTGTGAAATTGAATGCCTTTCTTTTCAGAGGGTGGGGGGGTGGTGTCGAGTCACAGCTTATTTTGTACTGTATTTTATCCAAAATATAGTTCAACTAGAAGGTAAATCGAACAGTTAGATAATATAGTTTTCCCCTTCGATAATCGATCTATTTGTTTGCTCTACTTGCATTTTGTTGTATTTAGTTGTTGTTCAACAAAAACCAGAATATGAGAGCATAGTGTATAAATATATTTATATTTCTTTAATAGCGAATTCTTAGGAGTACAAAAAATGATCAAAACTGTTTAGTTTAATTAAATCTTAGATTTCGCTTAATATTCATGTTTTCAATGTTTTCCCTTACCTCTCCCTATTATGGTTACGGGCTGTCCACAATTTTTTTAAAAACTGTTTGGATTCAATTTTAAATTGTAGCTTAGCTTATCGTCTTTTAATTTCGCCCGCTATTCAAGAATTAACGGGTACTTTCCCGTCGATTGATCGCACGGCAATTGAATCGTCTCATTACAAGGCGCATCTCTAGTTGCTTCGCTCACGTCATCCGAGTAAGAGCAGCCGCAACAACAACAACAACAACGACGACAGCCGCAACAACAACAACAACGACGACAGCAACAACAACAACAACAACGCAGGTTGACTTGATATTGGGAAACTAGTTTTTATTTCTTTTGATAGTAATAATTCTACTACGATTCAAGACTCGCTCTCTAGACCAAGCGAAGGAGGGAGAGAGAGAGAGAGAGAGCGCGCGACAGTCTTGGGGCAGGGGCATTGATTGTGTGTGAGTTGCTTTTTTCAGTTTCCATTTGCTGTGTGTTGCCATTTCGTTTCGCCTCGTCTTGTTTCTGTCTCCTTTTTCGTCTCTGGCTAAATGCTCGTTTGACCTTTAACGGTGCTTTGCCTGGTCGCGACTTAAATACACACGCACGCACACACACACACACACGCACACACTTACAGAAAATCGTCAACAATTAAGCTCATTCAAAATGCGAGCATGGAAATTCAACGTACACTCGACAACGTGATATTAGAATCACTTCATAAATTTGTGATTTAATTGCTTTGCTGCGGTGCGGGCGGGTGTGACTGCGCAGGCAGCACATAAAATAAAAGAAAAAACCAAAAGAAATACAAGCAAACTAAATAAAACAAAAAAAAAACAGCAAATTGACTTCAATGCGAGTTGAAGGTTAGGCGCGTTGAATGCGACGCGGAAATTGGGTGCTTTATAAGCCTATAAGGAAGGGGGGGGGGGAGTGCGGATGGCCATTGGAATTGATTTCGTATTTCGTTTGACATGGAAAGAGAAACAACGGAACAGTGAAGACATTGCAAATAATTGTATGTAAATAAATACATACGGCCATAATGCACTCTTCACATGAAGTTGACTGTGGTTAGATATGACAAAAACAAAAACAAAAAACAACAACAACAACAACTGATATTTGCATGACTCGGGAAGTGGACGCCTACCACTATCTAACCTCAAGAGTAATTTATTGATTTCCGATATTCGAGCAAAACTTTAGGTGTGCATAAGTATTTGTACAGTAAAAGCGCGTTACAATGGACTAGCATTGTTTTCAAAGGCTCGTAGCAAGGTTGAATTTATGACCCGAAGCAAATACATTCAAGAATAATGGGAATTATCAATTGATTTGCAGCATTTTGGGTCTGCAGCCCTCTTTTTTTTTTACTCGCATTAATGCTGTATCTTATTTCTCTTTGCGCGAGCAATTATTTGTTCATTATTTTGTATTGGGCTTTTTGTATATTATGTTTTTATAAATAACCTGAAATGATTTTTCTGCGCCACCAGCAAACGACGAAAAGTGTCAATGTCAGCTCGGCTCAGCTGTCGTTGTTACCCAACAAAACAACAACATCAACAACAACAGGAGGCGAAAAAAATCGAAGAGCTGTGCTAAATTTATTATTCAGCTGTCGCTATTGCCGTTTTTGGCTTTGGCATTTGTATTAGTGCCGCTCTCATTTTTGCTCATTTCATATCCTCTTTGGCTATGCCACTCATCGACTAAGGCAATATGTGTTTGTGTGTGTGTTGGTCAGTCCGTTATCCCGTGCTCTTTTCATATTTCTAACGGTAACATGTGTCATTAATTGCTTCATGCATGCGCTGCAGCCATAGCAACAAGAGTGCAATAGAGCGAGAGAGAGAGAGTGAGTGAGAGGGAAAGAGAGAGAGAGGGAGAGAGAGACAGAGAGAGAGTGAACGAAAGAGCACTTGAGTTTGGCGGAGCTGCATACATATGTTTGCAAACTTATTAATGTATTTATGTCTGTGACTTTTGATACCCTGTAGCAAGCAATTGTGCATTCAAAAGTTATATAATTCAATAAAGCATAAAGCCGGCAAAATCACGCTGCTTCGATTCTTTAAAGTATATAAGCATATATAAACAGCATATACATATATGCTTACAGATATGTAGAGCTGGTTCCCATTTAAATGCAGGGTAGCAGCTAGTCGGGCACTTGCTTATTTTTGTTGCTTTGCGGCTAAAAATGTCAAAATCCTCAACAAAAACAAAAAATCAAAGAAGATGGAAAAAAATCCATGTTGCAATCGTGTTTTTTTCCATGCCGCCGCCTGCCCACTTGTGTTGCACGTATTCGTAACAAATAACAACAAAAACACTCGAAATATTGCGGTTGCCAGCGTATAGCATAAGAGTCTTTTGCCTAGTTTTTTTTACATTAAAAAGAAAAAACAATAAACCAAGCGGCGCTAGACTCCCACAACTGTGGGACGAGAACGTCAACGCACAGTGGTTCGATGCTATAATGAAATGGCCGGAAATCAGTTGATAAATTGTGTTTCTTTCACAGGAACTGCATTCAATTAATAAATAAAAAAAAGCTAAACATTTCTATCACGAAGCGTTGCATCGTAAAATTTTATAGTACAACCAATATAACTGCATTCTTAATAGCAAAAGGGTCATAAATAATTATTGATTCTTCGGAATTCAATATGTAATAAGTTTAATCGATATTTATCTATCGATAGGCATTTTGGTAGGCACGAGCTTGCAAGTGCGATCTCCAGGGAATAAATGGATTGTGAAATAAAAAATCAATTCATGGCCTGATTCCACTATGCTCAACACTTGTTATATTTACAAACTTCACATTCTGCGTTTCCATTAGCAAGTGTGTGTTGTCGGTAGCATATGATTGGCAAATCTACTGCTTCTTTTAAATACGGCATCGAAGTAGAGGCTCCATTTTATACACTCTGCGAGAGTTGGTCATCTTTAAACATTAAAAACAGTGGGATTAATAAAATTTCTCCCGTTTTCTATAATATCGATGCGAATCATTGCAAAAAACACGATTTATTCGGGGCGAATAAACTTTTTTTTTTTCAAATGTGAAAAATGTGGTTTCTTATGGGAAAACGTACAGGCAACATACTGCACATTCGCAAAAAATTTAAGAAATGTTGAAAATGGAATTGAGCTATCATATAGCTAAATACATTTTACACTGCTTAAAACTTCGATTTTATTAGTATATATACTTTTTGGAATAAACGATCTTTAAATGGAATACATATATGACTTCTCATGTTAACAATCGATATTTACATAAGTCGGTAAGGCAGGAATAGGAGGCACGAGCTTGAAAGTGCGATCTCGAGTGAATAAAAGGATTGTGAAATAAGAAATCAATTCAGATATCTACAATACTAGAAAGTTCGTTTTTATTAGTCGTATATGTCAGTCTATAAAATATTACATTTGGACTAATATCTAAGTTCAAACTTTACGCTAATGAACAGCTCGCCCCTCAAGATCTCAGCGAGCTCAACCATGACGCAGCTTCCATTGGATCTTAGTCCATTTCAGAGGGCTTTGTTTAGCTTTTTTAGTGTTTTATTTTGTAGCTGTTGCTGTTGTTGTTGTTGTTGTTGTTGCTGCCAGCTGCTGCGACTGTTGCAAGCTCTATAATTATGCGGCATCTGCCACAGCCCGTGGAGTGGGTGGGAGGAGGTGGTCTCCGGGGTAACTGGATAGTGAAAATTGCGCTGATTTTTTTTCTTCTTCTCTCGTTTCTCTAGCTAATTTTCGGCTACTTTTGCAATCGAGACTCTCCCACAGACTCGCGGACACGACGACCGGCTAATCTCGCCAGTTGTCTGTTTTTCTCTCCAGTTGTCTGTTTTTCTCGGTTTTCCTACACAGCAACAACATCTTTTCCGTTCGTCAAATTGAGTTAGCGAAAATTACTATAATTTTGTGGGAAATTTTATGGGTCAAATTTGTGCTGTGCTGTGTTGACAATGCGGCAACGAAAACTAGCTAAAAAATAAAAAAAAAAGCCAGACGCGCCGCTGACCGCAGCTGTTTTATTTATTTATTTTTTGTTTATGTATTATTTTTTATGTTTTGTTCTTTTTTTTCCACTAATTTGCTTAATTAGCGCGACTTATATTTTTCATTGTTTAACCCTTATTTGGGTCTATGTGTTTAATTTTATTGTTTTTTCGGCGTTTTTTTTTTTTGGTAATTTTTGTGGGTCTACGTCTAAGTCTATGTCTCTTCTTTTATTTTTATTTTGATTACATTTGACGTTTTTGCATTTCTCTCACGTCTGGGGCCTTGTACAATTTTATAGCCACAGCCTGAGAGCCGCGTCTTCGCGGTGAATGAAGTAAAATGAAGTGGATGGATTGGATTGGATTGGATTGGATTGGTTAGGTTCGGAATGGAATGGAATCACAGCAGATTGTGGCTTGGAGGCGGGAGGTAGTGGGGCACATTGGCTGGAAACGTGATGTGCGGCGTTTTGTGTAATTCGCCGTGAGAACTTTGCGCTCCCTGCAATCGCTCAAGTTTCATTTCGTTTGGTTTTGTATTGCGTTACATTTGCCCTCCTCCCAAACGGTTGCACGTAGATACAAAAAGCCGAGTGTGCAGATCGAATGCCGATTGCCGATTGCCTGCCTGCCTCTGCGTTTTTCCATTGTCTTTAGAGATCCACAAATAACATTTATGTGTAGATACGATATGTGAACGTGGCACACAAATCGCTCGGCCTTCAGAGTGTGAAAATTGAGGCAATCGCTGCTTGCGGCAGTGCAACGAAAGCCTTGAGAGCACTCGCGACGTGTCTCAATTAGAGATTGATCGAGCGTAGATTGTGGCAGCTACATATCTCGATAAAATTCCTGCGAGCACACTGATGGGGAATTTCAAAAGGGCCATGCTTGCAATCGATTAATCAAGCTTAAGCTGAAGCAACTGCGATAAACGATAAAATATCACCCTTTCACTAGACAATAAGGCAATCGATTAATATGGCAGTATCTGCAAATACCTTAAGAATCGATTTCTATCGATAGGGAGGTGCACTTTATTATCGATAACATGATTGACTAATCCCACTAATCCCAAGAATCGATAAATAACCTAAACATCGATTTCAATCGATAGGCAGCAGCTTTTAATTACCAATAATATTATTGTTCCGTTTAAAAGTAAACACACGTGTAACACGACTAATCCCATACCGATAGATGAAAGAATCGATAAATAATCTAAACATCGATTTCAACCGATAGGCAGCAGCTCTTTACTATCGATAAAATGACTGTCGATAAATCCCACATCGATAGCTCGATTAATCGATATATTTCAATATGAATTGAGATTGAGATACATTGAAATCTCTGTAAATATCATTGATATTCCAGTGCGATGCTATGTAGAGCTGCATTCGATCCGCTTCAGCTTCTGCTGCGATTCGTTGCACAGATGCCAAACGCGTGACCCCAAAGCCAACAGAGCAGACGGCTAAGATATACAACATATATTTTCATGATGATAAAGATGATGTTGCTGGTCATGATGATGATTACAGAAAGAACCGCAAGAGCTAATTGCTTATTCACAACGCATAACCTTGCCACTTCATGTGATGTCTTGCTTCGCTGTGCATTCACACTTGACGGCAGTAAACCCTTCCCAGTGACTGCCAAGACTGAGCAAGAAGAAGAAGAAGAAGCAGCAGCAGCAGAAGTCATAGAAGAAAACTTTCATCTTGGCTTAATTGAAAATGCAGCGTAATGCCCCAGCAGAAAACGACAGCTGCTGTGGATAAACGGGGAAAACAGCGGCAAACAGCGACAAGAAAATAAGAAAAACCAAGCCAAGGAAAAACACATAAAATAATATAATTATTTCTCTCTAGACTTTTATACCTGTGTGAGTGGTTTTTCACTTTGCCTTTAAGCTGCGATTTATTAGTGAGCTGTGCGTCCAGATTTCCGCATGCTTTTTCAACCGTGAATAAGCACGAACTTTCATTTTAAAATTCTAGAAGCGCACGCCCCAAGCACCACGCCCCGCCCGCTCCGCCCCGCCCCATTTCAAGTAGTGTCAATTTGTCGAGTTGTGCATTAAAAATGAGACCAACGAACCGACAATTTAACTCTGCTCAGCTCTGCTTCTTCTTTCTGCTGCTGCTGCTGCTGCTGCTGTCCAAATCAACAACATCATTAACAGTTGCCTCATATATGTATGGGGCTCTGGGCCCGCTCTTCTTCACGGCTAACAATTTTCTCTGGAAACTTTCATGGCTGCTAGCTTTGGCTTAATTCTAATGCTTAATGCCGACCCGACCTGTAACGTGCCTGGAAATGGTAATACAAATACAAATGCGACACAAACAAGTTGAGAATTGCATGCATATGATTTACTAATTGAAATTCGTAGAAAGTTTCTTTCTTGTCTTTCCAAATTGGCGAACCAAGTCTTCTTGGTCAAACTTCGGCTAAATCTAAATCTATTACAGTGAACGCTCGCAAATTGAAACGCTTCGATTCCAAAGCTGATACCAATTACCATTATTTTTGATCTGTTCCAAACCAATCCTAAGTATAACAATGTAGATATTCTGTTAATGAATGGAGCGTTTTTGTTTTTTTGCAGTTTTAATTATCTAACGTTCACTGTAGTATAACACTTCTTTTCGTAGATATTTTTGTTGGTATCCGGGTTCAAATCTCAGTCTGTTAATGAATGTAGCCACATGTTTTATAGACCAGAATATTTAATACAGGAATAAATTCTGTACTAATTAGAATTTCTACTCTTTCAGCGCTCACTGTATAACACTTTCGCTATGTTTCATTCCAATCTTGAGTATAACAGTTTTGGATAGATTTTCGGTCTTTGGGTTCGAATTTCAGTCTGTTATTGAATGGAGCTTTAGGTTTTTAGGAAGTCCTTCTCTTCGAGCGCTCTGTTTAACACTTTTGATTTGTTTCGTTCCAATGTTGAGTATAACAATAACAGTTTTAACTATATTTTTGATCTTCGGAGTTGAGCTTTCGGTTATTTGAAAGTTCTACTCTTCGAGCGTTCACTGTATAACACTTTCGATCTGTTCCGTTCCAATCTTAAGTATAACAATTTGATTTGTTTCGTTCCAATCTTGAGTATAACAATAACAGTTTTAACTATATTTTTGATCTTCGGAGTTGAGCTTTGGGTAATTTGGAAGTTCTACCCTTCGAGCGTTCACTGTATAACACTTTCGATTTGTTCCGTTCCAATCTTAAGTATAACAATTTAAGTTTTTTTTTATGTTTTTGTTTTTGTTTTAACTTGTGAAAGTTTTCGTTCAAGTGTCAAATTGTTTGGCCATTCCATTTTTTTTTTCACGCCTTTTTCTTTTACTTTTCCGTGTGCGTTTACCAGATAGTCGTCGCACTTGTTGCTTTGCTGCGTGTTCCCTGTTCCGTTTGATTGAATCAATTTGCCACTTTGGTGTGGCACGTTACGCTGTGCTCAGGCCCCATTCAAGCGAGAATTTCAGATAAGCGCGTTCAGTTCTGACAAACATGGGGAATTTCGCAACATGCCATCTGAGCTCTAGAGATGTGAACCTCGTGCGATGCCCACGCAATCGGTTTTTGACTCATGCTGATGTGTATTCCAGGAAAGCCTTTCAATTGGATAACAATATGTCTACATATAGCAATTTATCTGGAATAACCCCCCGTGGAGACAGGAGATAGCTGAAGCTTACGCAAGAATCAAATTGGTTATGACTCACCGACAATAAAATTCGGATTACGTTCCCCAAGATTAAATGCCCTATAAAGGTGGACATGTATAAAAGACCCGAAAGTTTTAATCAATGTTTCTACTGTGATTAAATTTATAATCAAACTGTTAGTTGGTGTAATAGGTCAAGTTATTTCTAAAAACAAACAATCTTTTCACATAGATACAAGCAGAGTTTCTATGTGGAACTTTGGTTCCCGAAATGATTCCATTTGAAACTCCTCCAAAGATATATTGAAATGTTATCGCTTATGAGTGTATGTATCAGGTGTGCAAACCCAAAACAAATAGTCGCTGGTTCGAATTACAATTCGAACAACTCAAATCTTGTTCTCTCATTTATATAATCTCAAACTTTAGGGAAACATTTCAATTTGTAAGTTAACTATTTGCGTATACAAGATGTAGGCTAAAGTTGATCTGTCTCCGATAATAGACATCTACCAAATTCAAAACTTCAAAAGTTTTTCACTTTGAACTCAGGTGTTTTTCGATAAGAAACGTTTCGGTTTCGGTTTCGGTTTCTTCTCTGTTTTTGTTACTCAATCTGGTTATCAAAAGTTTTTTTAGAAACTCTGTATTCAAATGGATTTCAGGTACATTAATAAAGTCAAATCTTATAAACAAATTTTAATATCTGAATTACCGCATAAAGATTTTACACTGAGACAAAAACAGCATACACATGCATACATACATATGTGTTATAAAGTTGGGCAATATCGTGACCAATTTATGCTACGCATAAAGTCAAAGTAGCCTTTCCTTCGTTTAGGCTGTAAATGGGTGAAGGTTGTCCAGTTTTGACGCCCTTTTTTTTTATATATATGTATGCCTCCCTTTCGTGCGATTTGTTGTTGTTTATTTTCTCCGTTTATTATGGCAATTCACCCCCCTCTAGTCGCGCCTCTGCGTGCCCAGCGTCTTTATGGGTTTCTGGCTTCTTTAATGATGAGTCTTAATTTTGGCTCGTCGTTTCGCTGGTTTCTTTTGCCGGGGCATTGCGTAAGCCTCGGATGACACCAGCTTTTACTTTCCTTTTGGGCCGTGCCGAGGCTAAATTAAATGTGAACAAAAATAAAATAATACAATTTGAAGATGATGCGAATTTGAATTTAATGCGAGGAAGTAGACAACAAAAACGAATAAGCTATGCTTTTATTTTTCACTTACAATTAAAAAATGATGAACCCGAGTTTTTTTCCAAGCGCATTTGCATAAATTAATGTAAAAATAAAAAAGTTGTTAAAATAAATAACAAAAAAAGATTAGAAAGAAGTCGAGGCAAATAAATCATTTCTTTGCTAAATCTAATTAACATGCATATGCATAAGCGGATTTCAGCTTGGCAACCTCGCAAAAATACAAATAAATACATATATATGTACATATATTTACTTATTTACATACTCAACCGACACACACACACACGCTCAGAGCGAGAGAAAGAGAGAGAGAGAGAGCGAGCGAGCGAGAACTGTGAAAAGAAGAAAAAACTCACGCGATCGCTTTTTTATGTACACACATAAAAGAACAAAAAGTCTATATTGAAAAAAAAAACGCTGTATAAATAATATATGTAAAAACGCATAAACTAAATAATAAATATAAAGCATCGACCAATGTGTTCAAAGTTGCACAGTGGTTCAGAACTATAGTAAAAAGCAAACAAAACACAGTTTTGTATAATTTGGCAACTATTTCTGTTTCGAAATTTATTTTTACAATTAACTTAAATTAAAATTGTAAAAATATGGTTTTCTTTATGTTTTCATTGCCAATTAAATTTTCTGTTTTCTCTAAAAATATATGATCATAATTCGAAGAGATCAATTTTATCTAAAAATTTCTCACAGCTCGTACCACTGTGCAATGGGCGTGCTTTTCTGAAATTTGCAAAAGCGCTGACCAAAAGTAAATCGCGATAGAAGTTTTGTTGTTTTCGCCTAATTTCGGAATCAAGAAAAACGCAAATAGAGCTGAAAGTGAACGCGGCAAAAATCGAAAAACTTAATTTTGATAGAAGAAAGTTTAACTCAAGATATTCAAAGTGAAAGAAATGAACAAGTTGAGCAAAATATAAAACTGTGTAAAACATGTTGAAGCCAAGCAGCAGCGGACAAATGTGCAAAACATAAACAACAACAACAACAACAACAAACCACAAGCTAAAAGCTAAACGATCAAAAACGAAACAAAACAAAAACAACAAAAAAAAAAAGCAAAAGTGACTGTGAATAATGTTGAGAGCGCCCACACAGCACATTGTGGAACTGGGTTTCGGTACAGCGACAGCAGCGGCCGCCACAAACGAAAAGCAACAACAGCGCAAAAGTTTACTGCAAAAGCTCAAGCAGCAGCAGCAAAAGCTACACAAGCCATTGACAGCGGCAGCAGCAGCAGCAGCAGCAGCAGCAGCGACGTCAGCGGAAGCGCCGGAGACAAATCAAAAGAGAGCAGCGCGGGCAGCAGCTGATTATTATTTTAAGCAGCAGCAAAGCGAAAAGTGTTTGTTATTGCTGGCAACAACGATTACAGCGGAGCAGCAGCCGCAGAAGAAGAAGAAGGAGCACACTAGCTATAGCTTTGCAGCTGCGCTGCGGCGCAACAAGAAGCCAAAAACAACAACAAACCCAACAGCAGCAGCAGCGGCAGCGGCAGCAGCAGCAGCAGCGACAGCGAAAGAAACAGACGACGACAGCAGCAGCAATCAAAGCTGTCGCAGCATTAATAGTAATAACAAAAACAACAACAGTTTGTCTAATAGTTACATTAACAACCATAACAACAACACTCATTATAAAAACAGTAAAAACTGCAGCGGCAGCAACAGCAGCAACAACAGCAACAACAACTACATAAGTAATTACAATTTCAAAACAAGTGAGCAACAAGCGTGGAAAACAGTAACAACAACAACAACAACACCAACAGCAACAGCAGCTGCACAACAACAGCTGCTCATTAACAGCAGCAATCGACGCAAAAGCAGCAACAATAACATACACAGCAACAGCAACAGCAGCAACAACATGTCACCCACATCGCAGGCACCTACACGAACATCTCTGTTCGATTCCTGTCATCGCAAAATCCGTCTAATTGGCGGCGGTCCAGTTGCCTTCTTGGGCGGCTTAGTGGCGTAAGTTGTTAACATTTTTCCATTTGCTACTATTACTTGCAACTCTTTAGATATGGTTAAACATCTTTTCTCCTATGAAATTCAACAGCTAACCGTGGGATTATTGGCAACAGTACCTATCAATCCATAAACTGTTAGATATTCCAACAAGAAGCGTGTGCGTCTTATTGGGATATATGCCAGTTGTATTGGTCTGCTTGAACATGTTATTCACATGTTATTATCAACATTCTCCCATGTTCTGTACACTAATGTTGAGGCTCTGTTAAGTGTTATTTTTAGCTGCTAGCTTTAAGTGCTCCAAAAAATCTAGTTAAACGACACAAAAGTAATTAGAATTGAAATACAACAAACTTAATGTGGCCAAAGGTCAAACGAAACAGAAACCCAGACTTTAAGAAAGATAAATAACATTTGTGTCTTATTTACTCAGTTTTATGACTTTTAATTACTATCATTTCTCAGGCGGCTTTTGTTTTTTTTTGTTTAAAGGTAACCACTTAAAGCTCTTTGTAGTGCAAATTCAAGGCTTCCGAGACAATTAAAATATCTAAAAAACAAAAAAGTTAAAGAGTTAAATGAGACACAAAAACTTAGCTCAGCTGGCAAATAGGCCTGAAAAGCGTTAGTTTGAAGGTCGCTTACCAAAGCGTGTATTGTTAACACAGCACTGTTACTGCGCTGTTAACGTGTCTGGCTTTAACAGTTCGCTGTTAGCTGTTGTCACTTCTGTGCTGTTTGTTCGCTTGCATTAACGGATTTGGAAAGCTTCCGCGTTTGCTCAGTTCGGAATTAAGGCCAGTACCAAAATAAACATTAGCAAACAAATTTAATAAGTAGTTAGCTTCTTTTTTCATTCCCTGAACCTTTTGAAAATGGGTATAATGTGTTTGTGCAAATGTATGTAACAGGCAGAAGGAAGCATCTCCGACCCTATAAAGTATATCTATTCTTGATCAGCATCAACAGCCAAGTCGATCTAGCCATGTCCGTCTGTCTGTCCGTCCGTCCGAATGTATGAACGCAAGGATCTCAGAACCTAGAAGAGCTAGAGACTTAAAATTTAAGCTGTATGTATTACTCAGTTTCCAACAAATCCTGTTCTTTTTAAAATTGGGTAAATAATAAGATCTAGAGTCACCAAACTTGCTTCTAGAATAGTATATATATATCAAGTATCTTTAATTTAGTACCTAGCACCACATAGCTATAAATCAAGATAATAAACCAACTTGTATTGCCCACCAATTTATGCCACAATTTTAATGCAATTGAAAAATATTCTATAGTACAATAAGATCTACTGTTGAAAATTTCATCAAGATCGGTTAAGAAACACAAAAGTTATTAAAGAAAACGTGTTTTGGCTAGTCTCGTGTTTGCGGCATCTAGCGCAAATTGCAAGAATTTCTGTATACATGTACACACACACATTCATGCGCTTCTGCTTTGAATTCTATCAACAGCATGACCCAACTATCGGTGTGGCTGTTAAGTAGAGCCGGCGGCAAGTAGTGCGGTCTGTAGCGAGTTCGAACCCTGCTAAGGGAATTTTTTTTTTTTATTTTAATTTCTCTTTCTTTTTCTCTATATATAAAACTGTTTGTCCTGACTGACTGATTGGTGATCAACGCACTGCCCGAACCGTAAGAGCTAGGAAGCTGAAATTTTCACTGTAGTTACCTTATGTGATGTAGGTGCAGGTTAAGACGGGGTTTCGGGAAATTCCACCAGCAAGTGTGGAAAAATCGCGAAAAACGTTTGTATGTAACTTTTTTGTTTACCATCCGATTGACTTCAAATTTAAAGAATTTATCTTATACGTATCGCGGGCACATGTCTATATTCTATATAGACATGAGTAAAAATTTCCCATTCCCATAACTCGGTCAAAACTCATTCGATTTTAGATCAATGTGGCATCTAAATCTGGCAAGATTATTTAATGTGATTATGCTGTATATTTAATATATTTAATATATTTGTGTTCCTTTCTCTTGTGGATTTTAGTTGCGATTACAGCATCTGCATTTATTTATGAATACATTTTATGACAATTTAAGCTTTTTTACAATAAATGCTATACATATTTGTTGTTGATTTTATTTTCCACTGCTTTTGGGGCGTATAAGCATTTTGACTGACTTCAAGAAAAAGCCCCATCCCCAATATATGGCATCTATTTCGCTCACCTCATGATCATAGTATTTGCCATTTAAATTGCTATAAAGAAAAAAACAATATAAAAATTAATTGCATATAAATTGTTTTGACAAAGCTGTAGCGATCAATACCAGGATACACATCTATGGTACCACCAACCACCACCACGATTGTCTCGGCTTGCGCAGTTGCCATAATCATTATTGTCATTGTCACGATCGAATGTGCTGAATTTCTTGTCTTTGTGGTATTCCAAGTAATCCTTTGTTGCACTGCCCTCAGATTCGCCCAAGCTGATCAAGGTGTATTGGTCCTCCTCGCCAGAAATGGCAAATTGATCGTATCTTCCGTATTTGATGTCACCATCAAATCCTTCCATATGTATGTAGAGCTCATGGGGTTGGGCGCGCGTCAAGCGATGAATCCTCTCGAGACCGAGGAAGAAGTCGCCATCAAAGGAACCAAAACCTTCGCGGTAAGAGGTCCAATTCCTGTAGAAATCCTCCTTACCATTGATTCGCTGCTGGATAACCGTCCAGCCAGGACCTGCTGTCGCACTATCACAAAGTACATCGAAAGGACCTTCTTTATCCGGACTAATCTTATGAATACCCGGCGCATCAGCAACGTCGGTGCAGTCACTGTAAACGGGTTTCTCTTCGCAGCTTCTTAGTTTCTTGGCACAAATGTTGATTTCGTTATTGAGTTGGGATATTTGTTGGGCCTGTTGATCAATTGACTTCTTTTGTTTCACCAGCTGCTCTTCATAGTCCTGGATTTTCAAGGCATTGGAATTGGGTTTACTCATTTGCTCTTTTATTAATAAAACGTTGTTCGTTAGCTCTTTGATACTCTGTTTGTAGAATTCATTCTGAGCTCTCAGTTCCTCGATGACCCAATCATTACGTTGGCTAAGTTTTTCCTGCAGTTGTTTGATTTCCCTGTCTTTGTCTTCAACCTTATTCTTATTGTTTTCAATTTCCTCCTTCATCTGATGAATATACTTTAACAAAGGTCTCACAGCCTTATAGGCGTACTCTCCACATTGCTCCTTTGCTATTCTGGTTGCTGTAGGAGACTTATGAAAAAGTACGATTTATTTTCTGCATTGCACACAAATATTAATAAATAATCTGTTTTTACCTCATTTTCGTTAGCCCCTGCTTTAGCTATGATCAGTATTATGCTTGCAAATATAATATATACAAACACAATACATTTCATTTTGATAGCACTTTGATTTTGGAATTGAAATGCGAATCTCAACCGTATTCAGCGACAGCACGCACGTAAATAGACTGAAATACGGCAATCATTCGGAAGAACGTGTGTCCAATATTTCGGCGATTTGAAGCGATTATCAGTAGGTCAGGAACTCAATATAAATAAAGAAAAGGCATGGGTCGGGCCTTAAATGACCTTCATTGGAATGTTGATAGATTGCAAATAGGAAAGTTCACTTCTCGTTATCAGCTCATTTTACGAGACTAAAAACTAGTTGCGAACCGAACCGAAATTCCAAAACCAAACCATATTTTTATACCCTGAATCCATTAAAAATGGGTAAACAGGGTATATTGCATTTGTTCAAATGTATGTAACAGGCAGAAGTACATATATATATTCTTGATCAGCATCAATAGCCGAGTCGATCTAGCCGTGTCCCTCTGTCCGTCCGTCCGTCCGTCCGTATGTATGAACGGAGAGATCCCAGAACCTAGAAGATCTAGAGGCTTGAAAGCTTTAGGTCCTCCTAGTACACGCGCAGATCGAGTTTGTTTCCGATATTCGATAACTTGCCCCGTTTCCAAGTGATCGATAAAAATCGATATCGAAATCCTGTTTTTTGAGCAATTGTGCTAAATTATAAGATATAGTATAGTAGTAGTAGATATAGAATAGTATATATAAATCAAATATCTTTCATTTTATACCTATCGCCTGTTGGAAGAAGAGGGTTCAGGGTATCCCATAGTCGGGAGTTCCCGACTAGAACCCCATACTTTAGAAAACAAAGTTAAATGAACTCAAAGCGCGCTGAAGATGAAGATGAAGATGAAGGCAACCCCCATCAAAGCGTTGACTCTGTCAACACGAAAGTGCGCTGAACTGATAATTAGTTAGAAATGTAAATATTGACAGAAGTGAGCGTGCATAAAAATACGTAACACGAACACCAACACAAGCGCAAGGAACGTGAAGAGGAAGAGGAAGAAGAAGAAGAAGACGTGAGCGAAGGAGGCGCGTTGTCAACTGCCGTTGTCGCTCTCCCCCTCTCTCACTCACACACACACACACACGGAGAGCAAACTGTGCCTGACAGGGAATTAAGTAAAGTTTTGTTGTGGTCGCCTTAATGCACGCAGCTCTCTCTCGCTCTCTCTCACGCATATTGATTGGCTCTGCGCGTGCAAGTGTGTGAGTGTGTGAGTGTGCGTGTGTGTAGAAAAACAATGACTATATGTATGAGGAGCAGAAGAACAAGCAAGAAGAAGAAGCAGCGCGTAACCACGTAACAAGTCATTTGTTAGTGCAAGAAGAAGAGCGAGCAGCAGCAATAGAAACTGATGATAAACCTGTCAAAGCGCACAGCGCAAAGTGTCAATGGCAGAAGACAAAATTTGCATAATAACAATGTCTTCAAGAAGTCGAAAAATTTGAATAAAAAATGATGTAAACAAACAAAGAAACGAAATGAAGAAGCAGACATACATGAAAATATAAAAAAAAAAATTAAAAAAAAACGCCTAAAAATATGACTGCATGAATAAGAAATCGACATAAATGAGTAATATTGTGTCTTGCCAGTCATTCAAACGACTCATTGTGTGCATTTTGTTGCTAACTGTACTTTGTGAAGGGAAGGGGAAGAGGAAGGGGGGGGTTGCGGGTGCTGTAGCTAATTGAATGCCGCCAAGCGACAAACTCTGAAGTTTTGTGGCTTTTTAGCATTGAGATTTGAACAATTCGCAAATTGAAAGTCCAAACAGATTTTATGAAATCCATGTTCAAATTGTGTTAAGCACACATCAAACCGAAGGCTGCTGACCCAATTCAGTGTTGTTAAATGCTCTTATATAGGTGTTTGTCAACAGTGGATTACATTTGGATAAATTTTATTTTATATTGCTACAAAAACGACATGACTTAAGCCCTGTATATCTAAAAGAAAAACCCTCTGGCAGCTGCTTTCAAGCAATAATTTGCTGCACTTTGCCACACATTTTTTGCAACCTTGCACTACGATAATTTACTTTAGCTTTGGTAGAAAGCTTGTAAGCCCTTAAAAAAGTGCTCCATACTTCCATTATTTAAGTTAACAGCTGCCCCCATTTTCGCTTAGTCTCCTGCCAATAAACTGGACATACATACATATTTTATGCGCTTACTTGCACTTTTTATTGTGTGTGTGTGTGTGTGTGTAATTTACTCTCGAGTTTATCCGTGTCTCTCGTTATTTATCAGCTCTTGGGCAGGGCAAAGTTACTTTCTTCCCCACTGACCAAGCGACTGACTAACTTGGCCTTTGGCCGTCGGGCAAAACGGTTTGAATTTCCTGCTCCAATTTATAAAACTATAAATGTGACCAGTGTTGCCAAATTTTTCTGTAAATTCTGAGCGTTTTAATGCCCGATGTCACCATTAATACATACTTCAGTATGTAAAACATCTTCAAACTTAGTGTTTCACTTTTCAGAATCTATATTCCCAATCACTACGAAATAGATAATATTTTAGAATCAGAATTAGGTAAATACACTAACTTAAATATTATTGTTCGGCCCCAGAGTTATATTATGATTGGAAAAAAAAACATACAAATTATTTAAGAACACATTTGTCAACATATGTATATGTATTTGAAGAAATTCGAAGATAATAAAATATTCTATAATTTTAGTTATATTCTATATCTTTATTCTATTCGCCAGCTAGCTTTACTTCCGCTTCAAAAGTTGACCAACACTGGCAGTGACAAATGTTGAATATATAACACTGAAAGCTTGCGCTTATCTTAGGTGGCCATTGACCTCGAGAGTCTTAAGCGCCTACAGCTGTTCTGAACTGTTCTGAACTGCTCTGAACTGAACTGAACTTGAGCTCATATCTACCAGAGATCCCGATCCCGACCCCCATCCCGATCCCCCCGATCCCCATCCCCAAACACCTGTTGCTCCAATTGCCTTCAGACGGCGTTCATTGACATTCTGTGGGCCACTTAATGTCTTCCCAAGATTCAGTCAGATTCACAGCTGTTGTGCCAAAGAGACAAAGAGTTTCAGATAATGTTGAAATTAGTCGAGTCAGAAGGCGTATCAAAGTTTTTCCTCCTCATCATCATCATCGTCAGCTTCTTCTTCGTCTTCTGCTTCTTCACTTTTTGCTGCAACTGTTGCCAGCTTTAGCCTGATGAGAGGCAGCGGCCCAAGACATGAGCCAGATCAACGATGTAGAACGTTAATAAACACCGCGCCGCCGGATGCCATAAGCAGCAGGAACTACACAGTTTGCAGAAATGCCATAGATCGCGGAAGTATCTTATGAAGTATCTTAAAGATACTTTCTGAATTCATTTTTGAAAACTAAGCTAAACTACACAGTTAACATATTGTTGTTCGTTTTATTTCTTATGGCTTTAAATTTAAACTAATTCTGAAAATAAAATTCACTTCATTCGCAATTTTAATTCTCTCGCTCTCTCTCTCTCTCTCTCTCTCTCTCTCTCTCATTCTCTTCTCATTTAACTCAAGATTTGCTTATTAGTGCAACGCTTTGTATCTGAGGCTTAAAATCAATTTAGCATTGGTTTTTTTTATATGTATGTATGTATATGTAAGTCTATCCCCTCTTTCTCTGCGAATCGGATTGTATTCAAAAGTCGTTTGTCTCTTCTATTAACGGTAATTATGCATAAACAATTGCCATAAAACCAACTGGATAAACCCCATCCCTTTTGGTCACATTGGCAACGGTAGTCAGGCCAAAAAGCGTTAGTTGCTCTTGTTGTTGAGTGTAATTATTTGTCCATTAGCTCTTCTGGCAGCTGTTACAAATTTGGAACACGACTCCACCGGGGTCTGCTGCCCCCAATGGCAAAGCGCCAGAGGTCAACGGAAATTTCTATTTCCAAGAATCAAGCTTTGAAGAAGAAAAAAAAAAGCGATGCCAAAAATGACAATGGAGTCCAATTTGAACTTGTGCTTGGCCAGACTTTAAAATTGCATGTAACTGTATATGGAGCTAAATACAATTCTAGCTCTATATCCATATATTGTGCTACATCAATTAAACTTTTCAGGTTGTTCTCAACTATTTTCGGTTAAGCTTAACTTGACATATAAATGTGCATGTTATTTTATTAAGTAAGCCCCCACCCTCATGCAACTGAAGCGTTCTTAAGTGCGAGTCTTCACTGTAACACAGCTTTATGTTACACCTACAGTTCGCTGTTAAAGTTAACAGTTACAGAAGTATATCAGTTGCCTACCAATGTTACATTTAACAGTGCTCTGCTATTAACATTCATACATATCCGTTAATTTCGCTACAACTAGAGTTCAGTTGCGGGTGAAACTCATTAATGCTAGCATCTGTGGACCTTTTATGGCACTGAAAAACATTCAAAAAAGTGTTAGTTCATGAAAAACCGACAATAATTTGTTGTAGTTTATATAAATTGCTATTGCTGACCTAAACAGACACAAACACAGTCATCTTCACTGTTTTATTTTCAATTTCACCCACATGCAAAAAAGATGCACGAAGAAAAACGAAAACAACAGTAAAAACAAAAGATACGACGCTCATAAAACTTCACCTTGAAGCTGAATGGCGCTTGCATGAGCCATCAAGTTCCGGCTGCGGCTCATTTACTTGCTACGCTTTTGCTTTTGTTTTCCCCTCCCTACCTCCCTCCCTCCCTCCCTGTCTAACGCTCTATCACTATCTTTTTCTTGCTGTCTGCGCTGCTTCACGCCTTTTTTAATCCATTTAACCACATGTTATCGCCCATCAACAACAACATCATCTGCAGTCTATCTACATAACATAACTGTCTAGATGCACGCCGTCTCTTTTTTTAAATACTTTCCATTATTATTATTATAATTTTGTTGATTTTTACCTTCATCAACGCGACATTAACGTCGCCGCTCTCTGCATGACTCACAACTCATTACAAGCGCGCACACACACACACACACCCATACACGTACGAAAGCTGCTATCATCGCGGGGAGCTCACGCTCTCCCTCCCACTGTGATGCGTTTGGCTCTCCCATTTGGGCGGTCTCACAACGGGTGATTCTTGTTGTTGTTGTTTTTTTTTTACTTTAGTATGCTAACTGAGTGCTGCGGTCAAAACGGTACTTTGCAATTTATGGCTGGTTTTGTCTTTGTCTCTCAAAGGCGGCAGCGGCGGCGGTGGCGGCAGCAACGACAACAACAACAGTGGGGCAAACTGCAAAAGCAACAACACGAATAGGAAATTGCGCACTTTTGGCAGCAGCTGATTCATATCGCAGCTTTTGGCCATTTACCATTTACCATTGAAACGCCATCCGCATCCGCAACTGGCTAAGCGACAGTGGCTCAACATCGCCCAAAACTTAATTAATCATTGTATTCTCTCTAAACGTGAATACATATGTATACGAAGTATGTGTATGTATGTATGTATATACATATATACATATATATATATATATGTGTTTGTTTCTTTGCGCTTGATTAACGCGTAATTTTGTTTTGTTAATTGTGACACACTTATTTGTGGGATAGCCCCCCGCCACCCCTACGCGCTCCCTTTCTCTCCTGTGGCGTAAATGGAGCGTGGCTTTGATAGATTAACGGTTTGCCATGAGCTTTTGCTGCTTGGACTCTGCACATATTGTTTTTGTCGCCCCTACCCCATTCGACCGTTAATCATCATCATCATCATCATCAACAACAACTACATACACATCCATATGCAAAATCAATAAAAAGCGTTTGAACAACATCCCAATTCAAGCAATTTACTAATTGTGTGTACACACTGTATCTGCACATATGGCATCCGATAACAATTGCTGAAAGCTCAATGGAGCTTTTCCTTGATTAGATCAGCAATCATTTGCAGAGTGTAGACAACAATAAAAAAGAAAAGAAAAGAAAATTACTTCCTTGGAAAATCAATTTAATGGATACCCAATACAGTTGTAAAAGATTTTCGATATGAACTTATCGATTGATCTGTCTGATCAGATAACACTGAACAGCGCTGCCAATCAGAAACCAGTTTAACGGGAATACCCAAAATGTTCCGTTGTATCGTTTTGTTGCTGGTTTTTTTATTGGGGATTTCTCAGTTCACATATTACGTTTTTAACTTAAGTGGGATTCTAATTATTCTAAATGGAACTTTTTTATAACGAACATCTTTATACACTAAATGAATCAGTAACGAATCATTTAGCGCTTGTTCTGATTCTCTTTTTCCTTGCGTTTTTATTAATTTATGACAGCATTTTTTGACACCTTCATTTAAGGGGCACAATTTGTGTGGGCAAGGGGTAGACGGTGGGCGGGGCTAGGTGTTCGCAACAGCTAATTGAAAATGTTGAAGCAAAATGAATATTAATTGTTTTAAATAATTTTGAACTTGGCAAAGGCAAAGGTACAATACACCAACAAGCACTAACATATGGACACACATGGACGGCACACACACACGCACACACGTGCGCGCTAAACATAAAATTTTGCTTTTGATTTCGATTTTTTTTTCTTTTTGCTGACAGCGCAGCGGCGCTGTTGGCGTCAGCGCAGCGGTGCTGTTGGCGTCAGCGCAGCTGTTTTATTGTCGCACGCTTACAGACATAACGTAAGTTCTGCTTCTTCTTCTTCTGGCATTACGCTCGCCTGTCTGCCGCAGTCATCATCGACAGCAGAATCAGCAGCAGCTACCGGCGCAGGTTTTTGGGACATTTGTGTGCGTCATTCGGCTGCAGATGACAGCGGGCCGAAGCAACAACAGCAGAGCGCAACGTTTTATGTAATTTGTGTGCTGCTGTCGTGGTTTACATTTGCGCAATCCAATTGGAAAGCACACTATACACTCTACCGTTACAGATTTCATTCAATGTGCAATGAGCGTCAAACATCTGAGCGCGCCCACAGCTGATTTGACTCACACTGACACACACACACACATACACTCTCTCTCACTCACTCACTCTCCCGCTCTTTAAAAGCAGACTCTCTGTTCTAACACAAACACACACATACGCACAAAAAACAAAGCGGACTGCGCTATGGCTAAGGTGCGCGGTCGCGTCAACCAGTCTTCTGATTCTGCTGCTGTCGACGGTGAAGCGCGCGCGCACGCAAACAACAAAACAGAGTAGCGAAAAAAAGTTCACACAAATTAAAAAAAAAAAGGCCAAAAACATAATAATCAACATATCGTACATAATAGACACAACGATCGCTTCCTCTTCCTACTCCATTTAACGGTGCGCGCATACACAAATTCTGTGTGTGCTTGTGTGCGAGTGTGTGAGTGTGGGCAAATGTGCGAAAAACAAATCAAAATAAATGAGACCCAATTGAACGCGTTGTGTGCTGTGAACTTTAAATTTTCAGCACCCGCTGCCCGCCCACAAGCGTCACCCATCGAATCAGACTCAGAGCATAAGCACGTAAACAACAACAAAGCCGAATTCAAGCCCCAAACAAGTTGACCAAGTGACAAACATCAGCGTGAAGTGGTCTTGAAAAACGCGTTCGACGCGTCATCGCGGCTGCCGCTCGAACAACCGGACCGGACCGATCGGTCGACCAAGCGCCGCCCACTCCCCCCCTTGCATTGCTTGTAACCTTCAAAAATATAGACAAAAAGTTCCCGCATTTGACACACGTTACACGTTACACTTACGTTTACGTTTACGCTGTGCCCCTGACCCACACCCCCGCAATTGACGACAAGCGTCTGCACATAGAATGCTGCTCTCTTTCCACTCGTGCAAAATAGTTACAGTTATGTTTTCTAGAGATGTGTGTGTGTGTGTGAGTGTTTGTATGCTGCGCTTCACGTGATTGCAATTTGCAATTGCATTGGGCACACTTGAAGAAATTGATCGTTTATCGTGAATGATTCGATAGTTTTGAATGAGTCATAAAGTGAGATTTAAAGAAGCGTATGTTATGGATTATGTAAATTTTAAATATAAGTGCAATATTTTGGGTTCTATTTAGTAGGTATGTGCTTATCTAGTTAATTTAAATTTAATTAAAGTGCCTTCAAGCAGTTTCTTTATACAATCTGGATTAGTTTGCTGTGCATTCCATTTATAGAATAATATCAGCACTTTCAATCTAAAGATTACTTCAAGAGTGTTCCAAGTGCTTGAAGCTTACATTTATTTGTAATCTTTTCAAATGTAATATTCTATGCTCTTGGCCCCCGTTGGGCGATTGACTCACAAATTGACATCGTTTAAAGGGGCCGGCGATCTTCGTACTCGACAATCGTTGTCATTAATTAAGAGTGCAATCGTTCGATTTGCTCCAATGATAATTTATACGCATACGCGAAAATCACTTTTGTCCCCTCTCGGGCGCCAACTTTGCGTTTTGCTTTCGACTCATTTGCAAATTGAAATTGAGTTTATTTAATTATTCGTGTCAATAGTTGCGATGACTGAAACTGAACCAAAACTGAACCAATCATTATAATCGAGAAAGTCATTGTCGAAAGTGACGTCACTCGCGATCAGCTGACTAAAAGCTGCTGCCAGTTATTAGCTATTGTTGCCTTATTTTGGTGAGAATCTCGTAAACCGGTTGCAACTTGTAAGCTGTGAAATATCATTTGTTTCTAATATATATAGAGACTGTACACCGGACCCACTCCTTCCTTTCCCTTGAGTTCTTTATCATTTGTAATGCGATATACCCCATCGACTTATTTCATTTTTAGCCATATTGCTTTGAATGGAATGGAATATATCAATGGGTCTTTTATGTTGTGCCATTATTCTGTCACGTTTTCATGACTGTGACTCAATTGCTTTTATCGGGGTCGTCGTTTCATTTTCTGTTGCTTACGTTTACTTCAAGTGTGTGGCACCACAACCACCACAAAAAGTGAACTCAGGCCGTGAGCCCACATTTATGTTGTCTCCAGCTGTATTACATCATCAGCTCGATCAATTTCAAAAAAAACATATCAAAAGGAAGAGGCTTTGGAAGAGGAAACAGCTTGGATTTACACAAAAATATACAAGCATGGACATGTCCGGGAAAGCTGGAAATCGATAAATATCGATTTCGATAATGTTTATATGCAAACTTGGTGCACAGGTACTCCTATAGAAGATACAGACTAAGAATAATACACTTTTTGGATATCACTCACCCATTGTCAATCGAAGTTGTTAAAATATCTCATTTTTTAAAGCTACAGATCAGACTATAATTAACGAGGCTCTAAGGGAAGGGAAACACACACAGTGTGTGTGTGTGTGTGTGTGTAGGAGAAAGCTGGAATGTTTGTCAGCTTGTCGCAGACGTTTAGGGTATCTCCTAGTCGTGCACGCCCCCGACTAGAGCACTCTTGTTCTTTCATTCAATTTCCCACTATTTGCCCCCTATTTAGAAGTGTGCCAGCCTAGATTGTGTATATGGGAGAGTTCGTTTTGAAGAGCGTGGCCTGGTTCTATCTTATCGGGCAATGAGTTTCTTATACTATTTACTATTTAGTTGCAAGCCCCTCCCCCCGCCCCCCGCTAACCCCGCTGCCACTCCCCCTGTCAGTTAGAGTTGATATTGTGGAGCTTTAATGGCCATTAACTTATCAGGCGAGGCAGCTATTACTGCAATATCTCGTATCTATTGTTGTTGTTGTTGCCATTTCAACACCTTTACACATGCGTCGCAATTGCTTTCAACATCGTCAACACACACACACACACACACACGCACACACACACTTGTTGTTGTTGATAGTAGTTCACGTGAAACAACAACAACAAGAGAAGGAACCTTATTGTCTCCATTGTTGTTGCTTTGTTACTAGGCTGTTGCTGTTGTAGTCATCATTGTCTCTGATATTTGGTAATACTGTTATAATATTTTTTTTTTTTTTAACATCGTAATTCCATTTCCATTTGCGCCTGAACCGAGCGTCGTTGTAATCTATAAACACATTTTGCCCGCCACAATTTGATTCCATCATCACAAATCAGCAAAACATCCGGACCCAGCCCCTGTTCTCCAAAAAAAAAAAAAAAAAACAATAAACAAATTTATTATAATCTAACCCCAACAACAGCTACAACTGATGATTTTCCTACTGTTATCAATTCAAATAAATTGCCATATGTTGGCTTACCTGGCTTTTTACCTGGCAAAGATATAGTAATTGGGGCATTTGAATGTGATTGTTTTTAGAGTCACAAAAGTAGAGCACTTTTTGATCAGTTACGAGTTAAAAAAAACTCGCACTAAATAGACCTCAAAATACCAATTAAAAAAATATCAATTGCAAGCCGTACACAAATGTGTCGCTCTTTTAAGGTTGATTTTCAAATATTGTATTATCTTATATGTATATTCAAAATTATAATGGAAATAATTTAATATTTTATTAACAATTGCCCGTTGTAAATTGGATCTCTACCCAAAAACTGTCATCTGCCAAATACGGTAAGGATGCAGTTGTTGGGTTGTTCAAACTTTTGAGCTGGACTGCTTTTTCATTTATACCCTTGAAAATCGGTTAACAGGCTATATTGTTTGGGAAGCATCTTCGACGCCCTAAAGTGTTTAAATTCTTGATCAGCATCCATAGTCGAGTCACTTTTAGAACCTATAAGAGTAGGGGCTTGAATTTGTCTCAGACAATCGATGACTTGCTCCATTTGTATGCAAACGATAAAAATCGATATCAGAATCTTGTTTTTTTGTTGGTTAATTCTCTTAGATTTTAAGAGCTAGAGTCACCAAATCTGACATGTAGCTACTAGAATGATATATACAAATACTTGATCTTTCCTTGTACGGCTATTGCATTTGGTATTGGTATCATAACGTGCAGTGTATCCCCAAGTCGAGCACTTCCGACCTGTTTACAGCCAGTTTCCTTTAACGTTTGGTTCATGGTACAAAAAGTAAATCCCTCAAATCTGCTTTATACTTCAATTCCATGCATATCGATAATTGCGAATTTTGTTCATTTCTTTTTTGTAGTTTTTTATTTTCTCTTAACTTCCGACTTACCTCTAACAAATATCTATACTCTCGTGTTTTTTATTATCTAGCTATGTGGCAACAGGCTTCGGTCTGGCTTTTTTTAAATTGATGGATCAATCGTATATTGAAATAATTTTCACTAAACAGAGCACGTGGTGGAGGGGGGGGGGAAGGTGGGGAACCAAATGCACTTATCGAATGTGTGGCAACAGAGGGGGTGGGTTGGGGGTGAGGCAGACACGACATGTGGGCTCAGGGTCATGTCGGGCTACGCATTTCCAATTCTCTCGGGGTGGACGGGAGGGGGGGATAGTTGCAGCTAATGGAGGTACAAATGGAGAGCCGGAGGTGTGTGAGCAAATGCATATGGCCCAAGCAGAAAAAACAAAAAGTGTTGCCACATGTCCAATGAATATTGAATTGGGACAGTCGCTTGAGTTTCAGAATTTCCGATTCGATGCGGTTCGCGGTTCGAGGAATCGCCAATTTTTTAATGGCCGGTCTCAGCGCCAGCCCCAAAGGTCGCTTTATCATGTCGGGGGGCTCTGTTCGCGTTAGTTAGTCGGCTTTTTGGCGGCCTATCCGGAAATTATGAGTTCAAAATTGTGTTTATTTATCGCTAGTTTTCTATGCACCTTTCGGCATTTCGTGCGACGCTCGCGTTTTTCGCGTGCTTCGGTTCGCTTTCAGCTTTTGCGGCTTTTAGTCTGCGGCGATTGCGACATCGAAATGCGACATAAGAGCCTAACGTGCCAATTTATTTGCGGACTACTCTGCCCCAACGATTCGAGGTCTCTATAAATTAAATACAATTTATGAAAGTTCTTGTGTTTTATACAAAGGTATACACCTTTTACTATCGGCTTCTGATAATTCCTGGTCTGGTCTATAAGAACAATCGATAGATTAGTGCAAACAATTTATAAATCCTGACCGAAGTGCATTTCATTTAATTAATACCATACTTTTAACTATTTGCAAGTGATTTACTTAACAAAACCCATTAAATGTCTTTCGATCAATTCGATTTCATCATGCTTAAAAATACTTCGTTCTTCTCAATAGGTCAGGGAACCGTGAGACGATAAAAGTGTTTGATAAGAAAATAATATCCAAAACAAAATGTGCTCCCGATGACTTTTGTGATAATAAGCCATAACAACTCTCTATCGAAAGTAAAAAAGAGGTGTGACAAATGTTTTGTTTGAGTTTGTGAAAATTTAGGAAAATCATAGAACAAGACTGCTCTAGTCGGAAATGCCCGCCTAGAATATGCCCTGGACCTTCTTCTACCAAATGGGATTACTAAAAATCAAATGTACATTACCCGTATTGACTATACTTGCTGTTTGGTGAGGGATGTGTTCTGAAAACAGGTTTTCGAAATCGAGTCTCTTACTGAGATCGACGCAGACGTGACTATAAATCGAATCTCCTATTGATGCTGACCAGGACTTGCAATTTATATACAAATTTTCATATTAATATCTCTATATAAAAAACTGTTTGTCTTGACTGACTGACTAGGAAGCTAAAAGTTTCACTGTAGTTACCTTATGTGATGATAGTGCACGCCAAGACGGGGCTTCGGCAAATTCCACCCGCATTGGTGGAAAAATGGCGAAAAACGTTTGTATGAAACATTTTTGATTACCATCCGATTGGCCTCAAACTCTTTTCAAAATTTTCTTTGTGAGAATTTATTTGATACTTTCTTGGTTGGAAAATGCGGGTCAAAGGTTTAATAAACGAACGTTTATTCTTTAGCTTCAAAATTCGCACCGCAAGCTAACACGGGCGGAATCGCACTTAAAACTTACTTTTAAGTTGAAACGGAGCTCAAGATTGGTAGAGACAACTTCAAGGACTCCATAGATTTTTTTGTGTCCAAATTTATAATAAAGCAAATAAAGGAGTTTTTTTTATGAAATAGAGTTCTATTTCATTTGAATTTGTTTGATATGCGTCAATTACAATTTAAACTTTTTTACAATAACTGCTATACATTTTTTTTTTAAATTTTATTTTCCATTGCTTTTGGGGCGTATAAGCATTTTGACTGTCTTCAAGGAGTAGTAACCATTCCAAAATATGGCATTAGTTTTGGACACCTCTTGAGTATTTGCTATTTAAATTGCTAAATTGATGAAAATTAATTGCATATAAATTGTTTTGACAAAGCTGTGGCGATCAATACCTGTATGCACAATCACCGTACCACCAACCACCACCACGATAGTCTCGGTATGCGCAGTTGCCAGAATCATTATTGTCATTGTCACGATCGTATGTGCTGAATTTCTTATCTTTGTGGTATTCCAAGCAATCATATTTTGCACTGCCCTCAGATTTACCCAAGGTGATCAAGGTGTATTGGTCCTCCCCGCCAGAAATGGCAAATTGATCGTATCTTCTGTATTTGATGACACCATCAAATCCTTCCATATGTATGTAGAGCTCATGAGGCTGGGCGCGTGTCAAGCGATGAATCCTCTCGAGACCGAGGAAGAAGTCGCCCTCAAAGGAACCAAAACCTTCGCGGTAAGAGGTCCAATTCCTGTAGAAATCCTCCTTACCGTCCATTCGCTGCTGGATAACCGTCCAGCCAGGACCTGCTGTCGCACTGTCACAAAGTACATCGAAAGGATCTTTTCGATTTGGGCTAATCTTATGAATACCCGGCGCATCAGCAAAGTCGGTGCAGTCACTGAGAACGGGCTTCTCTTCGCAGCTTTTTAGTTTCTTGGCACAAATGTTGATTTCGTTTTTGAGTTGGGATATTTGTTGGGCCTGTTGATTAATTGACTTCTTTTGTTTCAAGCAAGCATTCCAAGCATTGGAAGTGAGCTTATCCATTTGCTCTTTTATTGATAAAACGTTGTTCGTTAGCTCTTTGATACTCTGTTTGTAGAATTCATTCTGAGCTCTCAGTTCCTCGATGACCAAATCATTACGTTGGCTAAGTTTTTCCTGCAGTTGTTTGATTTCCCTGTCTTTGCCTTCAACCTTATTGTTATTGCTTTCAATTTCCTCCTTCATCTGATGAATATACTTTAACAAAGGTCTCACTGCTTTATAGGCGTACTTTCCGCATTCCTCCTCTGCTATTCTGGTTGCCGTAGAAGACTGATCAAAAAAGTATTATTTATTTTCTGCAGTGCACACAAATATTAATATATAATCTGTTTTTTACCTCATTTTCGTTAGCCTCAGCTTCATCTATGATCAGTATTAGGCTTGCAAATATAATATATATAAACACAACACATTTCATTTTGATTTTGGAATTGAAATGCGAATCTCAACCGTACTCAGATTTTTTTTTTAAATTTTAATATAATTTTCCTAAAATTATATTTGTACTTTAGGGTCATAATTTATAAAGGGTTCTTTAAAGTAATTAATAAGTAATTTTTATACTATGCAAATCGATAGTTATGCAAACCGAATCTCAATCGATAATTGACATTTGATATTTGGTATTTGATTAAAGATAATCCCTTGAACTTGCGCCAATTTCGTAGCTTTAAGTTGAGCAAAGTGTTTTTATTGTGCCTCAAACCTTGCAACGCCTTGGCTGCCCCTTCGAGAGGTGCATTCAAATTGAAATTCGACCTTTTAAGCTCCTCTGACACGCAATTTGTTGGCTGCAAATTGAAATTGGAAATTGGAAATTGAAATGTCGTGCGAGGGTCGCGCTCCTCGGATCGAGCTTCCGAGGGTGCGCTTTGGCATAGCCAATGGCATTTGCCAATGATATTATCTGAGTGCGACCTTGTCCATGAATATTTTATTTATTTATTCTTTTTTTTTTCCATTTTGTTTTGCCCCGCTTTGTTTTTGTTGCTATTGAAAATTGACAATGGGGCCAATTGTGGGTGAGCAGCAGGCAGAATTTTCATTATCACCCAAGCACAGACAATGGCGAGTGGGCCACTGAACTGACGAGTCGATTGTGCTCACCTGTTTACGTTTGCCCCCCCTCCCTCTCTCCAGCAACCAAATATACAGACATAGCATATGAACCCAAGAGCTGGGCTCTTATCGCGGCTATTTGGTCAATACGCTTCGTTGGCTCTGAAATCATATGTGGGCTTATTTGTTTTATGCTCAAAGATCGCGGCTCGGGCGGTAATTATTCAAATGGAGCAAATGGAGCCACGCACCTTATGAGTTTTGTAAGCACAACAACAAATGCAAATGAATTCAAAACTTTTGCTTTGTTGTTGATTTTGGCAGCTTGATACGGGCTTCTCTTTGGACGAGGTTCTACGCTGGATTGTGCGGGCTTAGAAAGCGTTACCAGGTTCGCTTTGGATGTGTTATCTCAAAAGTACAACTCAACCCAAAGCAAGAGCACATTTTAGTAAGCTACTTTAAGTATGATTATGATATATTATATCATTACATATCTAACGTTGATTATGATGGAGAATAGAATTTTGTTCTGTGCACACTTTAGCTCTTGCCCGGAAGACCTCTTGACTTGATAATGCTCAGTCTTTAGTTTATTCCTTTTCATTATGCTCTGTATTTTGTTATTATTCATAGTATTATAAAGATTATATTGGGTATCTTTCCATCTTAAGCTTTTACTTTTTTCAAGGGTTTGTACGATCTCTTGAAGAAACATTTTGAATGCTTGTTTTTATACCCATTCGCTCTCTCCAGCCTTTAATTGCTTTGAGAGAGAGCGTTAGATGCATAAACGCTTCTCTTCTCCCATATAAAATACTCTTTTTTCAAACATTAAACTAACTAGAATTAAATGCTTCTTCCAATTTTCCTTCTCCTTCTTATATTTAGCTCAGAGAGCGCGAGAGAGAGAGAGAGCATGTAATTGACTTTTCATTCCCCTTTGTATTGCATTCGTAAACGATTTGTTAAAGTTCGTTTTGAGCTTTTATTATAAGAAACCTTGTTAAACTGTTTAAAATTTGGGAACTTTTCGCTCCAAGAAGAGCACGTTATCTTAGGAAAAAACATTTTAAGTAATATTGACTGAGCTTTTGTGTTGCGACCTTTTAGTAATTCCAAGATAGAAACCAGCATATCGCATATAAACCAAAATATTTTGCAGCCCTAAAGCCAGAAAATGCCAGTTGAGCTTTTGACGGCGCGCGATTTCTTTGTGCGATCCGTAGGGAGAGGGAGAGTCAGTTAAAGTGGCAGAGAAAGAGAGCGGAGCGCTATCAAGAACTCGCTATATATATCTATATATATGTGTATAACCGCAGCCAGGGACAGACGGGGTTTCAGTGGCATTGTGTCGATGTGAACGGTTAGTGTCGGTCGATTGTCGGTTGGATTTATACTCAGGGCTACCGTTGGGCGATAAGGTGTGCGTGTGTGTGTGTGTGTGTGTGGTGGGTGTGCGGGGCTTGGTGCGGTTACCGTCTCGGTCTCGTTGTTATACGCAAACGTTTTGTACGCATTTGCAGCGCTGGCAGGAACCAAGACCCAAGAAGAGCAAAAACAAAAATGACCAAAGCAATGTGAATAATACCAAAAAATGAAAGAAACGCCAAACAGCAAGGTGCCACCAACAACAACAGCAACAACAACAACAACAGCTTTAACAATATTGACAGCAACAACAACGACAACAACGACAACAACAACAGACCTAAAATTAGAGTCCATATCAGAGCCCTATATAGTTAGCAAAAAATCCGAAAAGTCGGGCACATATAACGCCACATCCACGGCATCGACCCCCTCGTCCTTTGTGATTAAATGTCTGTTGCGAACGGCGCGATTTATGTGGCAAGTGACAACGATATCCTCTAAAATTGGTGACACCATAGGCACCCTGTATCGCTATGCGCAGGATTCGGTTGACACATTTCTATGCGTAGCTGGGTGAGAACTCAATAAATAGGCCCAACAACATATACTCTCTATCTATATATCTTTTTACTTAACTAACGCCATTTTCCCAATCTTCTTCTATTTGCAGAAAAGCGCGTCGCAAAGAGCGCGATGGCGATCAAAACTCAACAGATACCAAATTGTATTTGGAGGAGAGCGTCCTGGAACGCAAACTACCTGAAGCTGATCTCAAAGCCCTTGTCGATCTTCCAGCTGGCTTGGACTACAATGAATGGCTAGCCTCACACAGTAAGTACAGCCAACATGTAATAGCAAAAATACCCTGTTATTTTTGTGAATTGCTAATTGCTATTCATGTCGAAAAATTATTGGACAAGCTGTATCGGCTTTCTCTCGGGGACTTTAAAAGTTAGTTTCCTACAATTTGGCATGTAGAATCTAGTCTAGCATAGATTCTGTTGGGGTATATCCAGTTTATAATAACCCTCTCTTCGAATCGTTAAACAAGAAGTTCAAAATCTCTCGCAATCCCAAACGGAGCTCAGCGATAACGATTCGATGTGTACCGCCTCATATATCATTTATAGATAAAGTATTGTATAGAGTACAGGGTATATGCTAGTCGAACACTCTTCGTCGGAAGACACGTACTACTTGCTTTTTGATTATACTTCTCACGTGATATGCGTGTTTTGATTTATTCGAATTGTTTTCGCATTCATCTATGAATTGTTATTACACTTTTTGTTTTGTTGCTGTTGTTGCGCTTATTAATGATCGGCAATTTGATAGACCAGTCGCTATTTGGGCCTCGTGACTTATAGGCCACACTGCGAGTATCTCAGTGCTCTACAGGCTGATTCAGTTAACTGGGCTAAGTACGTGCCGATTGGCAATTAACAAGAGGAAGCTGCAGCTAGAATGTGCATTTAGAGCGCGGTGTAATTTTATAGATTAGCAATTGCAAATATAATTGATAGAGATCTCAAGCTCTCAAGGAGAGGGAACCTGGGCAGCTATCCATATAGTTAAATGTTCTTACTTGGAGATTCTTATAAGGCTGCGAGATATGGTCCAAAAACAAGATGTTGATTTCGATTCTTATCAATTTCGTGTAAATGCTGCAAGCTTTAAATGATTTAATATAAGGTCGAGCCTTACGTGAACCTACGTTTCGATTTACAAGGGCCTAACTCTTACGTACCGACAGGGCTAAATGGAGTCGGCCTAGCTTAAAGTATTTAATTAAGTGTATTCTACTATAATCAAGTTTAGATTAGCATTGGTCAGACGGCAAATAACATGAATACACATTTAGCTGGCGTCATAATCGTACTTTTCGTTGAAATAGATTATCGAGGGCCATAAACCTCGTCAAATTTGAACCTTGTTCTTGAGTTGAGAGACTCAAGTTATATAACGCGTTCAAGACCTACCTTACGCTAGAGTATATAATCGAGGTCCAGATCGAGACATTTCTACTACACACAGAGAGTTGATTTTCGTATGCTCGCTTTGCTCTGTTTCGTAAAAGCATCTAATGCTTGTAATTCTCAACAAGTTAAGGATGCGCAAGGCATTAGCCTGTTCTGGAGTCGAGCAAAGAGTTCAAATAGGAAAGAGGAACTTTTTGCCTATTCGAACCGTTTATCTAACTCTAGGCTAAGTTTCTTTGGCATGTAACTTAAACACATTAAATACAGTCGCCCCTTAATCTGACCTAATTCTAATTAATACGCCGGATTACGAACGCCTACTTTTTGCAGCTGCTGCTCAACAGTTAGTCCCTCGGCAGGGCTTCAGCATTTAATTGGGACACTGTCTTACATCATCACATGATTATCTACATCGTCAGCATCAGCATCATCGGAGTCATCATCGTGGTCTTGATTATCTTTCGATTTCGTGTTGTTCTCTGGGCAATTAGTCGGATATTACATCATCTCGTGTTAATCTCTTGAATAATGATAGCTACGCAAATAGAAATTAACGCGCGTTCTCTGCGCCTTGCAGCCTTTAAAATGGCTTGGAAATAATTGGCAGTGTTTCAGCGAATTGTAATGTAGCCCCTCTCCTCCCCTCTCCTCCTGCTCGCCTTTCCTCTGTCATCTCTCATCTGCATATTCACATATACACACAGATATTGCATTTTCCTAATAATCAACTGCAAAGGCCGCCAGCTGTGGGCGGGTCGTGAGGTCGCGGGGTCGCGGGGCCGCGTGATAAAGGCCACAAGATGACTTCAGATACTTGCATATACATACATATGTATGTGTGTATCTATGTGTGTATGCATGTTTATGCACACCTCACCCCGCTATCCATTAAAAATGATTTCATTTGCCTTGACTTCCTGCCGCTGCTTTCGTCGCCGGATCTCTTTGTACAGCGCATAATGCAATTTTGCCTGACGTAATAACATTTTTCTCCCCCCTTCCTCCTCGCTCCTCCCTTTCCGACTGGACTGTCGTTTGCCCTTTTACTTTATCTGAGGCACACTTGTGCCAATATTGCATTAACATTGACCTTATGCGAACGATACGACAATGCGTCTCACACCAGATAACACTTTGACGAGCTGTCCGAGCAGCTGTTTCAATGTCACTTTTTCAACACTTTTTCAACACTTTTCCAAACAGATCAGTCACTGGTATAAGAAGAAGAAAAGAGAGAGCGAGAGAGGGCGGTCGAAAAAGTGTTCAAGATGAGTGTAAATTTTGATTTTGATTGGCGACAGCCTAACAACACGATTGAGGCAGGTTATTTAATCTCTATATGGACTATTCCACTGAAAAGTGACTTTAAATTTAAAGTATTGTAAAATATATTATCAAACACGTAACAAGACGAATTTGTGGTATATTTTTTTTATCTTTCTCATTTGAAATTTTAATTTTAAATGATATTGTAGTCCAATCCGGACAACATATCTATGCAAAGTCTTATCCGGCTTTAATAATAGTCGAGTTTTTTCATGTGGACAATTTAACTATGCAACTTACCGGAAAAGTTGATGGACTTTTTTCTGGCTCTGCTCAAAGAACTCGTTTGAAAAACATTCGTCAGCCTTGATTGGGAAAATTTAATCCTTGGCTGTAAATTACTTTTTTTTAAGATTAAAATACAACTATACAAACTTATAGGAGGAAAAGGAATGAATTTCATGAATAGAAAATGGCTGTAAACTAATTTTTAAAGACCCAAATAAATGATTCGTTGACCTTGACTGATTTAAGAGCTAGGTGGAAAATGAATGAAATAAATATGAATTCGAATATAAGATGGCTGTAAACGAATTGTTAAAGATATATAAACATTTTGAAGAGACGTGCTCCATTGAATTTTACCATTTAGTTTGAAAATAGGTGATTTTGACTGAATTTTAACATATAGATGAAAAATAGGTGAAATATATATGAATTTGAATGGAAAATAGTTATAAAAATTTGTTTTGAAATATGTATGAAAATTCTTAAGAGACTTGTTTTACCCATTTTGACTGAGTTTTAACATCTAGGTGGAGAATAGGTGAAATAAAGGTGAATTTGATGGAAAACGGCTTTAAATTCATAATAGACCTGTTTCACTAATTTAAAAAAACTAAAATAGGTTATCTAAAAATAAATTTCAATGGAAAGTGGCTTGAAACTAGTTTTTAGAGATCATAAGAGACGTGTTTACAGATTAAGACAGATTTTTAACGTTAAGGTGGAAAATAGGTGAAATAGAGATGAATTTGAATAGAAGATAGCTATAAACATATTTTTTAAGAGGCGTGTTTCAATGATTTTGACTAGTTTTAATTTTAAGATCTAGGTTGAAAATAGTTGAAATAAAGATGACTTTGAATAGAAAGTGTTAGGCTCAGGCAAAGCCGGGTAATATCACCTTGTATCTTCTCGTTCAACTCATAAATACCCTTACTAATCGGAAATTCGAACATTATCTTACAGCTCTGGCTCTCTTCGAGCACGTGAATTTGGTCTATGGAACTATTAGTGAATTTTGTACACAATCCGGTTGCGCAGACATGACCGGGCCGGGCAACAGGTGAGCATATCGACATAAATCCAACAGATGAGAATATTTGTAATTAAAACTCTGCAATTATAGAACGTACTTATGGTTCGATGAGAAGGGCAAGAAGACGCGGGTCGCGGCACCGCAGTACATCGACTATGTGATGACCTTTACGCAGAAAACGGTCAGCGACGAATCGATATTTCCAACCAAATACGCGAACGAGTTTCCCGGCTCGTTCGAGTCAATCGCCCGGAAGATTTTACGCTTGCAATTTCATGTGATAGCGCATCTGTATGCGGCGCATTTCAGAGAAATCGCGCTGCTCGGCTTGCACACCCATTTAAACTTGACGTTCATGCACCTCACGGCGCTGCATCGCCGCTTCAATCTGATCGACGAGAAGGAGACGGACGTGCTGCGCGATCTGGAGGTGGCGCTCCGCCTAACCGACGACAACAGCGTCTGCGGCCACGACTCGCTAGCCGAATCCGGCTCAACCTCCGTGTCCGCAACCGCTTCGCTCTCTGCCGCCAACTGTGAGCAGCAGCAGCAACAGCAGCAGCACAGCAGCAGCAACAGCAACAGCAATTCCTCCGGCGAGGCGCTGCACGTCAATTCACAAAGCATCTGCGGCACATCAGCAGCGTCGCCGGCGTCGTCTCTAATTGATGGCGATGCTGCCGCCCCGCCCATCTGCACGCAGCCGGAGGCGGGCGCGGCCGGCAAGCCGCCCGGCAGCGGTGGCCTCTTGGGTGGCATTTTGGGTGATTTAACCAGCGGCGAATTTGGTGATACGACCCGCTACTGCACCTCGGCAGTTCCTCCTCATGCGGCTGGCACGGATGCCGCTGCCGCCGCCGCCAACACATTGCCACCGAATGGGGCAACAAATGGCGCACTACATTTAAATTTTAGCAACAATAACAGCAACAACCACAATTTGAATCACTTGAACCATCACCACCATCATCACACCCATCACCATCACCACCATCATCCGCACACCCATCTGCACCACCTGCAGCAGCAGCATGCGGCATCTGCAGCGGCGTCGGCAGCGGCAGCGGGGGCGGGGGCGTCGCCCACAACGCAGCACAGCGGCCTCATACAGTGCAATGCAGCGGGCGCAGCAGCGTCTGCGGGCGGCGGCGGCGGCAACAGCAACACAACAGCAACAACATAGTGTGACAGCAGCAGCAGCAGCAACAACAACAACAACAACAAACAAACAAACAAAAAAACATTAGAAATACTAGAATTACGCAAAAATGTTATTTAATGTTATTACTTCTATGATCCTAAAGTTGAAAATATTGTAAAAATAAAACAAACAAAAAACAAAACATGAAAAATTGTAAAACACAATTATCGATAATCGATAGTCGATTGCAGTTCGACAGTTGCGTAGTTCCATAGAGCACACACACACACACACACACACACGTTCATTCTAGGAGTTGATATGTATAGAAAGAGAGCTGCAAGCTTAGACCTAGGGAGCGACAGAGAGAGAGAGAGAGAGAGAGCGGTTGGGCTCCTGCTACATGACGCTTAATAAGCTTTATATGTAACACCCACAACCAGGCCGGTTCACGCCCTGAGAAGACCAGAAACACACAAATGACAGTTAAAAGGCATAGCCTAAAGGCAAATACAGGCAAATTAGTTCATAAAACGAACAAAACAACAAGTTGATAAACTATAGTTATAATAAAAACAAAATAAAACAAAACGAAACAATATTGTAAAAATGTTAAGAGAACACATTAGAGAAATAACACGCAAATTAAATGACGCACGGTCACACTGTTAGCTTTAACAATCTCACCCAACTGGCAAGTCCTTCAACTCAATTGTATATTACTTAATTTGTATTTTCGCTGTTTTCTGTGCATACGAAATCGTAAGAGTATTAATTGCAAGGCAGACTTCATAGAGTTATCGACTGTTTAATTCGTAGAGTAAAACATGTTAATATACCTCAATAAATATTTAAATGTGCATAACCCTAAAAACACAATTTAATATTCAACTATGAATTTCGTTTCCTTTCGTAAGCTAAATAGAATATGTGACCTTCAGCTTGAATAGTCTAAATTTAAAATGCCACGCCTGTAGTTCCTTTCCTACTTCTAAGTCTAAATATTAATATTATCATAAGACGAAAGCTTTACTTTAGTGTTTATGCACATTTAAATAATTTTATGATGAAGTATTTTAAGAAACATTTTTTGGCGCTGATAACACATGTTCCATTTATTCATTATTTAGCTCTTATCTCAACTTTTTGCTTTGGTTCCTTTCCTGTTTCGCAGAACCACTAACATTTTTAAAACCTTCGCTTAGCTTTGGCTATATAAACAACATTTCGCAAACTCTTTAACGGCAACTAAAAAGCACCTGAACTTGTAGAGTATTCCTAGAGTATATCTGTATCTAATTGTCGCAAATCTTCAAAAAACACACACACACTCTAACTCGTATTTCTCTTCTACTTCGAATAGGTATGCACCAGATATTTCACGTCTCGTGTAACCCGCACACAGAGAATGTTGCACCAGTTTTTAAGAATAACAAAAAATTATAATAACAGTGTTGAAAAACGTGCTGAGAGTTACGAAAGAACAAGAAATCGAATTGAATTACCAAAGGCAATGAAGCTAATTTACTTTAAACTACAAAAAAAAAAAAACAAAACTATATTTAAACAAATAATAAATAAAATAATGTTCAGTGTATACTAGGTTCTTGCTTGTGTATGTGTATGTGTATGTGTGTGCGTATGAGTGAGTGTGTGAGTGTACATGTGTGTGCGATATGATTTATGTGCATTAGATGGGGCATCTTCTTTCTAGCCGTAGTTGAACCCAGACATTCGAAGCTCACTGAACAGTCCAGGCTTTAGCTAAAACTATCCAATAACAATTTTAGATGCGTTGACAAAATATGAACTATTCATTAAATTCGTTCGAATGTTGTGAAAGATTCACATAATGCTGGTAAAATTATGAAATGCTACGGGAAATTACAGAAACACGAGTATTTGCGCGATATTTTCCAACTGGAAATTAGCAGAACGACACATTTTATGATAAAAGACAAAATGAAACAAAACAAAAAGGTCTACAAAACGAAATATAAAATGCAAAATCATAATGAAATAAACTGTTATGTTCAATTAAAAAAACGGTGTATTAATGCTAAAAGTTATTTATGTTATTTTTTGTGTTTTTTTTTAATATTTGAATATTTTTAGAGTAGAATTTTCCATATGGAGAGATAAGTTGGCTTAAAAACAGTTGGATTATAAGCATTATATTTACGTAAGTATCTTTGTCAACCTTGAGAATTAAAGAAACTTCATTGTAGTTACCTTATGTGTTAAATGTGCACGTTAAAAATTCCACCCGCAACAGTGGTAAATAGGCGGAAATCGTTTGTATGAAAGTTGTTTGTTGAGCATCCGATCAGTTTCAAAATCATTTTCAAAGCTTTTTGAGAACATTTACTTTACACGGGCACGGCCGGAATATACCCGCTAGTATATATATATATATATAGTATATATAGTATATATATATATATATATATATAGTATATATAGTATATATATATATACATACATATATATAATTATTCTCGAAGGTGTAATGTTAACTTTTTCGAATCTTCGATACAGATAGAACTGCAAGTCGTTGGTGCTTTAAAGTAAACAATTTTTACACAGAAAAGAACGAAGCCCTTTATTTTTTTTTTAATTTAATTTATTTTTATGCCCTGAACCCATTGAAAATTGGTAAAAAGGATATAGTGTATTTGTGAAAATGTATGTAACAGGCAGAATGAAGCATCTCCGACCCCATAAAGTATATATACCACAATAAACCAACTTGTACCCGCCAAATTAACCCACAATTTGAATGCAATGGATGTTTTAAGAATATACAAATATTCTATAGCACAATTCGATCTACTGTTGAAAATTTCATCAAGATCGGTTAAGAAACACAGAAGTTATTAAAGGCAAACTGTTTTGGCTGGCCACGAGTTTGGGGCAGCCAGCGCAAATTCCAAGAATTTTTGTGTACATATACACACACACATTCATGCGCGTCTTCAGTGAATTCATTCAACAGCATTCCAATTGCAATTGTATTGTTTTCTGTGCTGCTATTTTAATTCGTTTTTTTTCCAAGGCTTAATTATTGGTGTGGCTATTGAGTAGAGGCGGCGAAAAGTAGCGCGGTCAGTGACGAGTTTGTGCCCTGCCGAAAAAACTATATTTTTTTTTTTGGCTGGTGTGGCTGTTGCGTAGAGGCGGCAGCAAGTAATGCGGTCAGTTGCGAGTTCGAACCCTGCCAAGAGAACTTTGTTTTTTAATTTATCTTTATTACTACTGAAACAAACGAGCGTGTAACGCGACTTGCATTTGGTGTTGGAATAAGAGGGTTCAGAGTATCCCCTAGTCGGGAGCTCCCGACATACATACGGACGGACGGACGGACGGACAGACAGACGGACATGGCTAGATCGACTCGGCTATTGATGCTGATCAAGAATATACATATATACTTTATGGGGTCGGAGACGTTTCCTTCTGCCTGTAACATACATTTGCACAAAAATCATTATACCCTTTTTACCCATTTTCAATGGGTTCAGGGTATAAAAAAGTGTATCGAGGGATATACTGAGGGAATGGTTTGCATGGAAGCAGACCACAGCACAACACTTTCTAGAAAATATATATATTGTATTTAAAATCAGATGATAACGAGAAGCAGCCAAATAAAATGAACGCCTGATCCATGCCTTTTGTTTATTTATAAGTATATATTGAGTCTCTGACCTACTAATAATCGCTTAAAGTCGCCGAAATATTGGACACACGTTCTTCCGAATGATTGCCGTATTTCAGTCTATTTACGTACGTGCTGTCGCTGAATACGGTTGAGATTCGCATTTCAATTCCAAAATCAAAGTGCTATCAAAATGAAATGTGTTGTGTTTATATATATTATATTTTCAAGCCTAATACTGATCATAGCTAAAGCAGAGGCTAACGAAAATGAGGTAAAAACAGATTATTTATTAATATTTGTGTGCATTGCAGAAAATAAATCGTACTTTTTTATTAGTCTTCTACGGCAACCAGAATAGCAGAGGAACAAGGTGGTGTTCACAGTGAATGCACCGACTTTGCTGATGCTCCGGGTATCCATAAGATTAATCCGGATAAAGAAGGTCCTTTCGATGTACTTTGTGACAGTGCGACAGCAGGTCCTGGCTGGACGGTTATCCAGCAGCGAATCGACGGTAAGGAGGATTTCTACAGGAATTGGACCTCTTACCGCGAAGGTTTTGGTTCCTTTGAGGGCGACTTCTTCCTCGGTCTCGAGAGGATTCATCGCTTGACACGCGCCCAACCCCATGAGCTCTACATACATATGGAAGGATTTGATGGTGACATCAAATACAGAAGGTACGAACAATTTGCCATTTCTGGCGAGAAGGACCAATACACCTTGATCACCTTGGGTAAATCTGAGGGCAGTGCAACAAAGGATTACTTCCTATACCACAAAGATAAGAAATTCAGCACATACGATCGTGACAATGACAATAATGATTCTGGCAACTGCGCAAGCCGAGACGAACGTGGTGGTGGTTGGTGGTACGGTCATTGTGCATACAGGTATTGATCGCCACAGCTTTGTCAAAGCAATTTATATGCAATTAATTTTTATGTGGTTTTTTTTAGCAATTTAAATGGCAAATACTATGATCAAGAGGTGTCAAAATATGATTCCATATTTTGGGATGGTTACAACTCCTTAAAAACAGTCAAAATGCTTATACGCCCCAAAAGCAATTGAAAATGAAATAAAAAACAACTATGTGTAGCATTTATTGTAAAAAATTTTAAATTATTTTACAATTTATTTTGTAATAAATTCAGATGCTGTAATCCCGTAAAATAAAATTAAAATCGATACATATCAAACAAATTCAAATGATTTAGAATTTGATATTAAAACAGACTCCATTATTAACTTTTATATAAAGTTGGATATAAAAAAATCTATGGAGACCTTAAAGTTGCGCCTCAGTAGGCTGTTGTAGAGAAACCATACCAAAGGCCCGTTCCAGGTTTAAGAGATTCAAGCAAATCAGTTGGACAGGTGGAAAAATGGATAAAGCAAATGTTAGTCGGACACTCTCACTTAACCATAAAGTATACATAATTATTATACACAGAGAGAAAAAATCAAGTGAACCTGCTCATAAAAGTACGGTAAGACCCAGAAATAACGGGCGAGAAATAAAAATGATAAGCGCAAAGTCTTAGACAGCAGGTCCCCACCTGCCGCGGGGCGAAAACAGAACAAGACTGACGCCAGTCCAGTTGGTATACATGCTCCCAATAGATATGCTCTCTTGGCACCACCCGATAACGACGAAGAGATGGATACTGACGAATCTGATGCCGAGCAGATAAACGGAGACACGGATCTGCAGGAATAAATATCATCAGGCTTTTCTGGCTAGTCGCGAAACGTATTCGAGTGTCCATGAAGACGATGAGCACTTGGCTGTGGTTGGACTCGACGATGAGAGAGCGAATGCCACTATTGCGTCTCGAAAGCAGATCAAGGCTTTCAGTGCCAAAGTTGTGGAATTGACCAGATTCAATGAAGACAACTAAGATATTTTTTGTGTATCTAAAAAAAAAGTATTAGATTAATGGAATTTTCTATATTTTTAAATTATATATATCTACACCAATATTATACGAAATTATTTGAGGGAAACATTAAGATGAATTTTAAGAAAGCTTTTTGATATTTTAAAATTCGATTTTATGTATTTATATGTATTAAAAAAGACTTAAAATAAATAGAAATGAATAAAGCAAGCCATGGAATGATCTTCTACTTTAAGACTATGACCATGCTTCGAAGCGACAATTAATACACTAAAAAAATAAATAATAATTAAATAAAACAGCTAAATCAAAAAACCTGGTCAATATGCCTTGCTTCGAGATAAGACAAATGACAGAGACGAGATGAGTAGTAATTGCTTACCATTGGATTGCGATTGGTAAATTAAGCTAATCGATACAGAAGAATTGATTTTTATTTATCTTGTCTGTTTTTATGTAGCTGAGAAGCTTATGCATCTACTCAAGCGTAAGGTATACAAACTGATGAAAGACTACAATGCTACAATATGATGTCATCGTTCAAGAGCAGTAAACAAAAATATCATACCGACTATTTGGCCACAATTGATAAATATGTACGAATACTTCGATGAGAATCAGCAACAGGTTGCAACAGTTGAGGTGGATCTACTGCAGAAGCGGAAGATCCTGGCCAATGTACCGAATCGCAAACAGATCAAGGCACAGAGTGCCAGACTTCTGGAGATTAATTTGAATAACATAAATAAACTTCACAAGCATCTTTATACTTTAAGTTTTCCGCTTTTTAATTCCAATTGGGCGCATTTGATTTCAGCTCTTAAAGGGTTTATTAAAACAAAACTATTTTTATGCACTCCAATGTGCAGATTAGATTGAACCCTGGATGTGCTTTGGCTTTAATTTGTGAAAAGAAAATCTGAAAAAAATCATGTGAAATACATTTAAAATTGTTCATAGGAGCCCATGGATTTAGATTGTACTCATTTTTATATAACTCAGGCTCCATATTCGTTATTTTGCTTGTTAGGTACACTTCATTCCAAGTTTTACAAAAATAAATAAATAAAACCTTAAAAAAATTTTAATAAAAAAAATAAAAAACAAAAAAAAAAAACACACACAATGCCCTGCTTTACGCGAGAGAAGAGCATATCATACGTCTCGCGGCGGGATAAGCAAAACGACAGAGATGCCATGGCACCGCGGCCAGTGCATCCGCGCGCCCTCAGCTGCCATGGATTCCTTGGCGAGGGCTTTGTGCGCCAGCACTTGGTGGTCGACGAGCGCTGGACGCCCAACTCCCTGTCCGAACAGTTTGCTGGCATGTCCGCACTGTTGGGTAAGTGATAGAAGCATATAATGCAAATCCTTTTGGATTAATTAACACCTAATCGACAGACCGTCGCGCGGTCTTCAAGCGACACGAGACAAAGGCCAATCGGCAGCGCTACTTTCTGGAAAGTAAGCGCTTGAAATTGCAGTGTCGCGATGGACGGTCTAAGCTTCACAAAATAGTGACCGGAGACAATACCCACAAGATTCGCAATTTCTTGATCAACAACAGGTACATGCAGCGTCTGTACCAGAGAATGCCCATACATCTGGTCGTGGACAATATCAATCAGCGTACATTTGTGCTGCGCAAGGAGCGGGATCGTCTGGAGTGTCGATTGGGTCAACTAAAGTGTCGGTACAGAGAAATGCTGGTAGGTCTTGAGGAGCGAAAATAAGAAGTGAAATATTTATAAATTTATTTACAGATTGAGCGTGCAATTCTAGAAAACCGCATCAAGTATGAGAATGAGTTTGTCTTAGAAGAGGAGGTGAAGTCGCAAGGGTTCATCAAGAGGATTGAAAACTCGAATATTCGCCTCAAGGCCATCAAGGTCATTAACTCTACATATCAGAAAATGGTGCAGGTGCTGTTGCATGATGAAATATTTTATGAGCCCATTCTCCTGTCTCTCGCCGACGACATGGAGGATCAGGCGAATTTTATAAAGCACATACTCTATCTGGGCATGCCGGCCATAGCCAAGTTCAGGGAGCTCAACTTCCAGTATCGACAGTTGGAGACCAAGTCGCGTAAAAATCTTTTGGAAAAGCAACAAATGCTGGCCTCATTTGGAAACCAAAAGCGAGCTGGTTCTGGGGTAGCAGCGCGTGCTAAGCCCGAACAAGAGCTGTCTGCAACAGCGGATCCCAAGCGTTATTTGCGGGAGACGCGCAACATGCTGTTGCTCAAGAATGTGTTGAAAGTCGTCGAGAAGATCATCAAGGAGGTAAAGTTTGGTACACTCTGCTCCCAGGCCAGGGAGATTTATCCGCGGTAAGTCCTCCAAGATCATGAACGGCTGAAGTCTTAACATCTGTTTGTAGCATGAAGAGCCAGGTGGAGAACAATCAGATTATACGACGGATCGCCGAGCACGAGGGGATGACTCGGGATGCGCTGGAGGACAGAATGAAATTGGCCTCTGTGCTGCAGGGCGTCTTGGTCAACAATCTATCCGAGGAGGAAATTAAGTATGCACATAATTAAAATATATTTATGCACTTTATCATTTCAACTATGTCAAACAGTCGCGTGGAGTATATTAAAGACTTGAGAAAAACTTTGGAAGATGAGGATAATAAAGAGTTGCAGCTAATGGAGTATCTAAGGAATCGCGGCAATGCCTTTATTATGTTCCGGTAAGTCTACCAATATCTTTTGAATTGACTATTGCATTCCATTTTGTTTGGCCATACAGCTTAAGTCTTTGGAACCTTATTGAAATATTGCGACATGTCGATCGCAATCCTAAAACTTTCTACATCGCATATCCGAACTCGTATTTGAAACTGCCTCTTCTCAAATTCGATATGTTAACCATGTACGCTGCGCAGCCAGAGCTTTACGAGGAAGATCGTTAAGTTGAGAAATCCGCTAAATGCGAACTGTTTTTAATTTATACCCTATTTTGTTTTGTACACACAGTTGAGAAAGTTATGCACGTGCTTAAGCGCAAAGTATTTAAGGTGATGAAGCTCTTCAACGCGGATATGGAACCGTCCAGGCAGAACTATAAAGATAAGTATCATTCCGCTTATTTGGCCACCGCCCATACAAACGAATTCATGGATGATGACGAAGATCAGACAGCGATGACCGATGGTGATATAATACAGGACCAGAAGATTATGGCCAATGTACCCAATCGCAAGCAGATCAAGATACTGAGCAACAGAACTATCGAGGAAGCTATCAGACGTGAAGAACTACTATAATGTACAAATACCTATTGTGCATTTGTATTTATAATAAATATTAATGTACAGCAAATAGTATAAATATTCGAATTTACAAGCAAAAAGAGGGATCGATACAGTTGAAAAATGTCCCTGCTATTAAAGCGGGCGTTTAGGGAAATTTATCGATATCGATTGAGCAGGTTTTTTGAATTGCAATCGAAGGGTAATTAACAGCTGCCAAGGCGGCCATTTTGCTTTGTAAGATTGAGAATCATTTTAGATTGATGTAAAACTGTCTTAAATTTAATAGGAAATATTAATTAAATGTTGGTTATAGTTTTTATTATTATTTAAATGAACCACTATAAGTCAAGAAAGTGGAATAGCCCTTGCAACAATGGCAATTGTCTAAGGCATACACATATTGGAGATTCCAATTTAGGTAACCAATGAATTTACTTTCTATTTTTATTTACTATTATAATTCCTTTTGTTGTTTATTCAGAGTGTTAGTTCTTTCTACGGTTAAGTACATTTCATTAAATTTTTTTAGATACAAATATATATTTAAAAAGTTTAGCATACCGCCCTCGGCGGGATAAGGCGTCCAATCCAGATATATTGGCGCCCAAGCCAGTGCATCCTCTTGCCGCGAGATTTCATGGACTCTTTGGTATGTCCTATGTGCGCCAGCATGTGATGGTTGACGATCGCTGGACCCCCAACTGCTCGACCGAGGAAATCGGGGACATGCAGCGTCTGTACCAGAGAATGCCCATACATCTGGTCGTGGACAATATCAATCAGCGTACATTTGTGCTGCGCAAGGAGCGGGATCGTCTGGAGTGTCGATTGGTTCGACTAAAAAGTCGATACCCATTGTGATTAATTTCTTAAATGAAGATGAAACGCGCCATGCTGGAGAATCGCATAAAGCATCAAAACGAATATGTGTTGGAAGAGGAAATCGAATCGCATGGTTTCATCAAAAGAATTGAGAATTCGAATGTGCGCTTAAAGGCCATCAAGGGCATCAATTCGACATATATGAATAAAGGTGCTACGGTCTCTCGATGGTGACACGGAGGATCAGGCGAATTTCACAAAGCACATACTCTATCTAGGCATGCCGGCCATAGCCAAGTTTAAGGAGCTTAACTACGAGTATCAACAGCTGGGGGATAAGTCGCGGAATAATCTTCAGGCCAAGCAGATGTTGTCCCCATTTAAAATCGTAAAGCCACTCGGTTCTTTGGTGGCAACGCGTGCCAAGTCCAATGAGGAGATTTGCGGGAGACGCGCAGCATGCTCAAGTGCTCAAGTCCGTCGAGAAGACCATTAAGGAGGTGAAGTTTGTGACACTTTGCTCCCAGGCGAGGGAGATTTACCCACGGTAAGCGTTCTGAAACGATAAGCAGCCCCAGTTGAATATTCCGATTACAGCATGAAGAGCCAGGTGGACAACAATGAGAAGCTCCATCGCATCATCGAGTGCGATATGTTGGCTCATGAAATGCTTGAGGCGAAAATGAAAAGCGCCAATGTGTTGAAGGGTTGAATGCTGGTGAACAATCTATCCGAGGATGAGATCAAGAGAGATACTTTCTAAAATCAAATTTATTGCCAATTTGTTAAAATCATGCTCAACAGCCGGCTTGAGCGCATTAAGGATTTGCGCAAAATGTTTACAGTCGACTTTAACCTATCTGAAAAATCGCGACGATGCCTATGTTATGTTGCGGTAGGTAAAAACAATCTATATTACATTTCTAAATTAGAACTGAAATAGCTTAATTGATAACAAATGTCGCTTAAATTAGCCAACAGAAAATTAAGCTGCAAATATGCTTCTTTATTTGAACTCTAACTACAATGTCTACAAGTTCCATGGCTAAGCGAATCCTCCGGATAATGATAATGAAAAAATAAATGGCAAATCAATTTTATGACATGGAGGATCAGGCGAATTTTATAAAGCATATACTCTATCTAGGCATACCGGCTCCTATATATATATATATATATATATAAGAGCCGGTAAGCCCAGATAGAGTATGTGCTTTATAAAATTCGCCTGATCCTCCATGTCGTCGGCGAGAGACAGGAGAATGGGCTCATAAAATATTTCATCATGCAACAGCACCTGCACCATTTTCTGATATGTAGAGTTAATGACCTTGATGGCCTTGAGCCGAATATTCGAGTTTTCAATCCTCTTGATGAACCCTTGCGACTTCACCTCCTCTTCTAAGACAAACTCATTTTCATACTTGATGCGGTTTTCTAGAATTGCACGCTCAATCTGTAAATAAATTTATAAATATTTCAATCCTTTTTTTTGCACCTCAAGTCCTACCAGCATTTCTCTGTACCGACACTTTAGTTGACCCAATCGACACTCCAGACGATCCCGCTCCTTGCGCAGCACAAATGTACGCTGATTGATATTGTCCACGACCAGATGTATGGGCATTCTCTGGTACAGACGCTGCATGTCCCCGATTTCCTCGGTCAAGCAGTTTTGGGTCCAGCGATCGTCAACCATCTCATGCTGGCGCACGTACGACATACCAAAGAGTCCATGGAATCTCAAGGCACGAGGATGCACTGGCTTGGACGCCAATACATCTGGATCGGACGCCTTATCACGCCGCGGGCGGTATGATAAACTTTTCTCACGCATAAAGCAGTGCATTACAAGTGTATTTATTTATTCGTTTTTTTAAATATATATTTTTATCTAAAAAAATTTAATGAAATGTACTTAACCGTAGAAAGAACTAACACTCTGAATAAACTACGAAAGGAATTATAATAGTAAGTTAAAATAGAAAGTAAATTCATTGGTTACCTAAATTGGAAACTCCAAAAACTTATTTCGGGCTCGCATTCCAGTGTATGCCTTAGACAAAGGCCATTGTTGCAAGGGCTATTTTCCCGATTTTTCCACACTTGCGGATGGAATTTCCCGAAACCCCGCCTTAACGTGCACCTTCATCACATAAGGCAACTACAGTGACAATTTCAGCTTCCTAGCTCTTACGGTTTGGGCTGTGCGTTGATCACCAATCAGTCAGTCAGTCAGTCAGTCAGTCAGGACAAACATTTTTATATATAGAGATATATTGAATTTAAAATCAGATGATAGCGAGAAAAAGCCAAAGCAAATGAATTTCCCTATATGCAATCTATCAGCATTCCAATGAAGGTCACTTAAGGCCTGACCCTTGCCTTTTGTTTATTTATATTGAGTTCCTGACCTACTGATAATCGCTTCAAATCGCCGAAATATTGGACACACGTTCTTCCGAATGATTGCCGTATTTCAGTCTATTTACGTGCGTGCTGGTGCTGAATACGGTTGAGATTCGCATTTTAATTCCAAAATCAAAGTGCTATCAAAATGAAATGTGCTATGTTTATATGTATTCTATTTATAAGCCTAATACTGATCATAGCTAAGGCAGAGGCTAACGAAAATGAGGTAAAAAACAGATTATTTATTAATATTTGTGTGCAATGCAGAAAATAAATCGTACTTTTTTATAAGTCTTGTGTGGCAACCAGAATAGCAGAGGAAGAATGTGGAGAGCACACCTATAAAGCAGTGAGACCATTATTAAAATATATTCATCAGATGAAGGAGGAAATTGAAAGCAATAACAATAAAATTGAAGGCAAAGACAGGGAAATCAAGCAACTGCAGGAAAAGCTGAACCAACGTAATGATTTGGTCATCGAGGAACTGAGAGCTCAGAATGAATTCTACAAACAGAGTATCAAAGAGCTAACGGACAACGTTTTATCAATAAAAGAGGAAATGAGTAAACCCAATTGCAATGCCTTGAAAATCCAGGACTATGAAGAGCAGCTGGAGAAACAAAAGAAGTCAATTGATCAACAGGCCCAACAAATATCCCAACTCAAAAACGAAATCAACATTTGTGCCAAGAAACTAAAAAGCTGCGAAGAGAAGCCCGTTCTCAGTGACTGCACCGACTTTGCTGATGCGCCGGGTATTCATAAGATTAATCCGGATAAAGAAGCTCCTTTCGATGTACTTTGTGATAGTGCGACAGCAGGTCCTGGCTGGACGGTTATCCAGCAGCGAATCAACGGTAAGGAGGATTTCTACAGGAATTGGACCTCTTACCGCGAAGGTTTTGGTTCCTTTGATGGCGACTTCTTCCTCGGTCTCGAGAGGATTCATCGCTTGACGCGCGCCCAACCCCATGAGCTCTACATACATATGGAAGAATTTGATGGTGTCATCAAATACAGAAGATACGATCAATTTGCCATTTCTGGCGAGAAGGACCAATACACCTTGATCACCGTGGGTAAATCTGAGGGCAGTGCAACAAATGATTACTTGCTATACCACAAAGATAATAAATTCAGCACATACGATCGTGACAATGACAATTTGTATACTGGCAACTGCGCAAGCCGAGACGAACTTGGTGGTGGTTGGTGGTACGGTCATTGTGCATACAGGTATTGATCGCCACAGCTTTGTCAAAACAATTTATATGCAATTAATTTTTATGTGTTTTTTTCTCTTAGCAATTTAAATGGCAAATACTATAATCATAAGGTGTCCAAAAATGATGCCATATTTTGGTATACTCAGGACTCCTTGAAGACAGTCAAAATGCTTATTCGCCCCAAAAGCAATGGTAAATAAAATGAAAAAACAAAAAATGGATAGCATTTATTGTAAAAAAGTTTAAATTGTTTTACAAATTATTTATTAATAAATTCAGATGCTTTTAAATCGATGCATATTAAAATAATTCAAATGAATTGGAATTGGATACAAAAAAGTCCATGGAGTCCTTGAAGTTGCCTCGCAGTAGTCTTTTGCCTAGAGAAACCATACTAAAGGTCTTTTCCAGGTTTTAGAGATTCAAGCAAATCAGTTGGACAGGTGGAAAGATGGATAAAGCAAATGTTAAAAGTTACACTAACAATTGGGGTCTATCTCCTAGAGTTAACCATAAAACATCGTATATTTTATGTGTTTTCAATGAAACTTTTACAATATACCCAGCTTTTTGGGTCTTACAAGCATTTTGACTTTTTTCAAGGTCTTCCAAAACACAAGCTCTGCCAAATTAGAGAACTTTCCATTTAAATTGCTAAAAACAGAACCAATTAAATTTCATTCACTGTTTTTTCCGACAATTCATACCATAATGTACAGGAATTATACCACCAGCCACCGCGATAATCCATTGCGCAGCTGCCACTCCCATAAGCATCATTATCACGATCGCATGTACTGAATTTCATATTTCGGCTGTAAGTCAAGCAATCTGTTAAATTGCCCTCACCTCTGCCCAAGGTGATTAGTTCGTATTGATCGTCCTCGCCAGCGATCGCAAATTGTTCATATCTATGGTATTTGATGATACCACCAGTTTGTTCCACATGTATGTAGATCTCATGGGGTTGGCCGCTCGTCAATCGATGAATCTTTTCAAGTCCTAAGAAAAAATCGCCATGAAAGGCTCCAAAGCCTTCGCGGTATGTGGCCCAACTCCTATTGAAATCCTCCTTGCCATTGATTCGCTGCTGGATAACCGTCCAGCCAGGACCTGCTGTCGCACTGTCACAAAGTACATCGAAAGGACCTTCTTTATCCGGACTAATCTTATGAATACCCGGCGCATCAGCAAAGTCGGTGCAGTCACTGAGAACGGGCTTCTCTTCCCAGCTTTTTAGTTTCTTGGCACAAATGTTGACTTCGTTTTTGAGTTGGGATATTTGTTGGGCCTGTTGATCAATTGACTTCTTTTGTTTCTCCAGCTGCTCTTCATAGTCCTGGATTTTCAAGGCATTGGAAGTGAGCTTACCCATTTCCTCTTTTATTGATAAAACGTTGTTCGTTAGCTCTTTGATACTCTGTTTGTAGAATTCATTCTGAGCTCTCAGTTCCTCGATGACCAAATCACTATGTTGGCTAAGTTTTTCCTGCAGTTGCTTGATTTCACTGTCTTTGCCTTCAATTTTATTGTTATTGCTTTCAATTTCCTCCTTCATCTGATGAATATTCTTTAACAAAGGTCTCACAGCCTTATAGGCGTACTTTCCACATTGCTCCTCTGCTATTCTGGTTGCCGTAGGAGACTTATAAAAAAGTACGATTTATTTTCTGCAGTGCACACAAACATTGATAAATAATCTGTTTTTACCTCACTTTCGTTAGCCTCTGCCTTAGCTATGATCAGTATATTGCTTGCAAATATAATATATATAAACATAACACATTTCATTTTGATAGCACTGTGATTTTGGAATTCAATTGCGGATCTCAACCGTATTCAGCACCAGCACGCACGTAAATAGACTGAAGTACGGCAATCATTCGGAAGAACGTGTGTCCAATATTTCGGCGATTTGAAGCGATTATAGTATAGTAGGTCAGGACCTCAATTTAAATAAACAAAAGGCATGGATCAGGCTTTAAGCGCCCTTCATTGAACTGTTGTTAAATTGCAAATAGGACAGTTCATTTGCTTTGGCTTCTTATCGATATCATCTGATTTTAAATTCAATATATATATTTTCTAGAAAGTTCCCTCAGTATATCCCTCGATATTTTTTAGACCCTCAACCCATTGAAAATGGGTAAGAAGGGTATAATGTATTTGTGCAAATGTATGTAACAGGCAGAAGGAAGCATCTCCAACCCCATAAAGTATATATATTCTTGATCAGCATCAGCAGCAGAGTCGATCTAGCCATGTCCGTCTGTCTGTATGCAAGGATATCAGAACCTATAAGAGCTAGAGACTTGAAATTTTAGCTGTAGGTCCTCCTAGTGCCCGCGCAGATCGAGTTTGTTTCCGATATTCGATAACTTGCCCCGTTTCCAAGTAATCGATCAAAATCAATATCGAAATCCTGTTTTTTGAGCAATTTTGGTAAATAATAAGAGCTAGAGTCACCAAACTTGACATGAATAGTATATATATATCAAGTTTATATATATATATATAATAGTATAATATAATATATATATATAATAGTATATATATATATCAAGTATCTTTCATTTTATAGCTTTCGCCACCACCTAAAAGCTATAAATCATGTTAGTAAACCAACTTGTATTGCCTACCTAATAAAGCCACAATTTAAATGCAATTGTCATTTTGAGAATACACGAATATTTTATTGTACAATAAGATCTACTACTGAAAATTTCATCAAGATCGGTTAGGAAACACGAAAGAAAATGTGTTTTGGCCTGCTACACGTGCAACAGCAAGCGCAAATTCCAAGAATTTCTGTACACATGTACACACACACATTCTATCAACATCATTGCAATTGCGATTTTTTTGTTTTCTGTGCTGCTATTTTAATTCGTTTTTTTCTCGTTAAGACTTTATTATTGGTGTGGCTATCGGCGAAAAGATTCTTTGGCGAAGTTTTAACTTATTTTCAAAGCTCTACATAAAAACTTAATGAATATGTGTTTGAGCGATTTAAAAAAAATCCACCCGCAAATGTGGAAATTAGGCGAAAAAACTTAACTGAACTTTATGGGTTTTAATCGGTTTCCAACTAATTTTCAAAGATCTTTATCAGAACTCATTTGAAGCGCCTTCGCAAAGTTCTCCGCTATTGGATAAAAAATGCGGGCTAAGGGTTTAATAAACCTATGTTTTTTTTTCGGCCTCAATATTCTTACCACAAGACTAACATGGGCAGAAATCTCTGATTCCAAGATTTGCTTCGTTATTCGATGCACTTAAAACATATTTTTAAATAGAAGTGGAGACCAAGATGGGTAGATTTCAATTTTCCACGGGCGTGTTCTTAGTGGAAAGGCAATACCTTAAGTTTTTAGCACAAAACGTTCTACGGGCAAGGCCGGGCAATACCCGCTAGTATAATAAATATATATAGCTGGCTACAAAGATTGGTCGAAAATTAGGTTCTTGTATGAAATACAATTCTGTTTTCCACTGTCCACTTAATAGAAGCTTCATTATTCTAGTATAGAAACGATCGTATGATTGATAAACACATCCGCTATATTTGTGCAAGGGTATTTAATTGTTGGTTAACTATAACAAAATCTAATAAACTAATTAAGTGAATATTTTAATATATGTATGTGTACACATGTAGTACATGTAGTACATATACATATTTGTAGGTTAATCTCTGTTTTCCAATCAGAACATCGGCCAGCTCAGGCTCTCCCGCGAATCTCTATAGTTTTGGAGCTACACGCACACACACACACACACACATATGTAAAAGTTATATTATCGTTTATTTAATAAAATACAACTACATGTGCGTGTGTGTGTGTATATGCATGCACATATGTATACAGCTGCGTAAGTGTGTATGTGTGTGTGTGTGTGCCTTTCAGTTTCAGTTGCAGTCGTAAATATAAATACAAGCATACAATACATTTAGCCATGACGAACTGTAAACACCCTTGCTGACATAATAATCGACCAGTTTAAATGGCAAATGTTTTATATAGTTTATTGATCCTAATCAAACGGTTCTCGCTTAGCAGAAATTTGTGTAGTCATATTCCTTTGTAACTCATTTAAATGCTCGACACATAGAGGGCGTACATAGTCGCTGTTGCTCGAATCGTTTGGGTTGATTTTGACGGATGTGCTGATCGCATTCGGTTCGCCTCAGCTCGCCTCAGTTCGCCTCAGTTCGCCTCAGTTCGCCTCAGTTCGCTCAGTTCGCCTCAGTTCGTTCAGTTTAGTTGGACGCTGCAGTCGAAGCGAAGCGGAGCCAAATAAAATTGGGCAACGGCATTGTTGAGATTGACTCTTGATAACAACAACAACAATGATGGAGCGCATTGGGCTGCTGGCACTCGCTGTGCTCTCGGCTTGTGTAGTTTACGGCGCCGGGGGGCAGTCGCCGCCGGGTCATCGCACCAGGTACGAGCCGAACTGGGCGAGCCTGGACCAGCGACCGCTGCCCCGCTGGTACGACGAGGCCAAGGTGGGCATCTTTCTGCACTACGGGGTGTACTCGGTGCCGAGCTTTGGCTCCGAATGGTTTTGGACCAACTGGATAAGTGTGTGAGCGAGAGAGAGAGAGAGAGATATACTATATATAGAGAGCAATTTGAACGATTCGTTACAGATCTGCGCAATCCCGACTATATACGCTTCATGCAGCGCAACTACAAGCCCGACTTCACCTATCAGCAATTCGCGGATCAGTTCACGGCGGAGCTCTTCAATGCCACGCAGTGGGCCCTGCTCTTTCGCGATAGCGGCGCCAGGTAACCCCAAATGGATCCATGTATTTCATCAGTCTCAATAACGATCTGTCCTCAGATATGTCGTGCTGACCAGCAAGCATCACGACGGCTACACGCTGTGGCCCTCGAAGCAGAGCTTCGGCTGGAACGCGCTCGATGTGGGACCCAAGCGCGATATAATCAGTAAGTCAGCTAGTTCTGTCTGTCTGTCTGTCTGTCTGACTGACTGATTTTCCACAGAGGAGCTGGCGGCGGCGGTGCGCAGCGTTTCGGATCTGCGATTTGGTCTGTATTACTCGCTGTTCGAGTGGTTCAATCGCCTGTGGATCGATGACAAGCTGCATCTGCTGCTGCAGCAGCACTTCGTGGACCACAAGGTGCGGCCCGAGCAGCTGGAGCTGGTGGAGCAGTATTTGCCGGATATCATTTGGTCGGACGGCGACTGGGAGGCGCCGGCCAAGTACTGGAAATCCGAGGAGTTCATCGCCTGGCTCTACAACGACAGTCCCGTGCGGGAGACTGTGGTGACCAACGATCGCTGGGGCTTCGGCACCGCCTGCTTGCACGGCGACTTTTACAATTGTGCGGATCGCTTCAATCCGGGCGTGCTGCAGGCCCACAAATGGGAGAACGCATTCACCCTGGATCGCAGCAGCTGGGGTCAGCGTTTCGATGTCACCCTAGCCGATTTCATGAGCTCCAAAGATGTCATCAGGGGTATACACTGCGCTAACTAGTATTTATTCAAGCTTCTCTTATTGGAATCGGCATTGGAATTCCAGAAATTGTCAGCACCGTCAGCTGCAACGGCAACGTCCTGATCAATGTGGGTCCCACCAAATATGGCACCATACTGCCCATATTTGAGGAGCGACTGCGGGACATGGGCCGCTGGCTGAAGGTCAATGGCGAGGGCATCTACGGCAGCATTCCGTGGATCTATCAGAACGATACTCTGACGCCGCACGTGTGGTACACCCGGGGCAAGGAGTCGGCTGATGCTGGCAGCACCGTTATCTATGCATTTGTGCTGGAATATCCGTACGACACAAACGAGCTGGACATCTATCCGCTTGGCAAGGATATCAATAACTTTCGCAATGTTTTGCTCACGGGCCTCGATTTGGGCATGGACAGCGATGTTTTAAACAAGCAGACCACCCAGATTATTATGCTGGGCATGGAGGACACGAAGATAGCCGTGAGTAGCCCAACAAACCCTCCATTTTGTTTTCTAATTTTAGCCAACTTTGGCTGTTCACAGTGGACGGCAAGCCACAACAAATTGCACATCCTATTTCCACCCAAACATCATATTGATAAGCGTGGCCTCGATTACGCCTGGACTTTTAAAATAACTATAGTTTAAGCTAACTATAGGTTAACTTTTATATTAACAAATATATAGAGGCATTTCGATATTTTAATATATTATGTAGATGTACAAATGTCGTTGGATAATTATTTGAATTTGAAATAACTATTTTTTCCCGCCAATTGCGGCCAAATTTATTGGTATATTCTCTGTTAGTGTGGCTGGTCACACTGTTCATCGGCACAGTCAATATATCGCACGTCTTACTGCCCCGTCTCTAGTCTGATTGGCACAACAAACGCGAATAACTGCAAATCCTAGCGCTGGTTTTTCCCTGCACATAACACCTAGTAAATTCTTATAATTAATTACGAAAATTGTGTGAAAATGTTGAATGCCTCTAACTAAGGCAGTTGCCTAATAAAAAGTGCATTAGACAAGCAATTAGTGCACAAAAAAATAGAATAAGTATTGGACGCTGAACAAGTGTAGGGGCAGCAAAAATGCCAATACAAAAATGCTGAGAGAGCGTGCGCCAGCCAAAGAGCGAGAGCGAGAGTGTATTTGTGTGGGTGTGTAAAATGCGCTCTTATCATTTATGCGGCAATTGTTTTTGTTGACGTCTGTCATTTGTCCAGCTGCAGCTGTTGTTAAACCAATGTTGTTTATTTATTGCACTTCTAACTGTAACTGTGCGCACAAATTTCGCTATAAAAATAGGCAGAGCGATGGCACGCGAAGGCCACCTGTCGTATGCACTGCCTGCGACCGAATAAATCGTACTTATTCAGGCGTGAATTTCGAGGCGCGCATTTGTTGTGCATGGCTAATTAACGTTGATTTGTGTCTTGTGCGTTGCGTATTCGGCTTCGGGTGCAATTATCAGTGGATTCATTAGCTTGTTCAGTTGCTAGTTTGTAGCCAAAACAATCAATGCGTCATCAATTGTTTGTTCCGAGAGTTCGGTTGGGTTTGGCGTTTGGGGTGGTGAGCGAGAGCGAAAGCGAAAGCAAACAAATTGTGTGCGCGCCGTTATGCGCAGAGCGTTGCCACATATCAAAACACTTGAATGGTTCATTTAAATACTATTCTGAAGGTTCACACATAATGCTTTTAATTTGTGAGTAGTAAGTGAGAAATCCATCAAGTTTACGTCTTAATTTACGGACAAGCACTTTTCAATATTTATTCAATGGATTTCTTTGTTTAAAAGAGCCACATTTTCACTAGTTCCGTGAACTATATACATATGTGCTGAAACTCGGCAACCCTGCGCGAGTCTCTCTACAACGGCAACTCCGGTTTAGTGAGCGCGCAGCAGCTGTTTTGTTGTGTTCGTTTGCTCTCTCTCACAACCCGTTGCCATACGTCACTTTTGGCCAAAACACACTGGCGACTATCGACTCTTTCAGTCTTAACTGTGTCTGTACTGGCGTGAGTAAGCGTTTGGACTGCGTACGGCTAGCAGCAAACGGCAGCGCGTGTTAAGAAATTATAATAAGAAACAGTGAGAACACAGATAAAGATATGCAAAGAAAGAGTTCATTATCAAAAGTGACTACGAAAAGTGAACAGCAAACGCAAGTGCAAGTGCAAGCGCAAGTGCAGTGAACCAGTCTCGGCGGACGGCGCCCTTGAACGTAAATGTGTGTGTGTTTGGTTGTATATGTTTGAGTGTGTGTGTTTGTCGGCTGCTGTTTCCAAAAATGTTCAATGTAAAAATATAAAAATACAACAACGGAATGGCTAAAATTCGATTAACAACAAAAGCAACCTTGAAAAGGCAAAACGGCGACTGACTTGGCTATTTTTACGTGTAGAAGTGGAAGTGCTCGAAATTGTATTCCATGCATGCTTGTCCAATCAGAAATCCAAAGGCACTAGCAGCAGCGGCAACTGAGAGCGCGGCCAGAACAATTGAACATGTCGTCGCATGGTCATTAACACTAGACGGTTCTGTGTGCGTAATGTGTGTGTGTGTGTGTGTGTGTGTGTGTGTGTGTGTGTGTGTGTGTGTGTGTATGTGTGTGTATTGCTGTGTCTGTTTTGTGCGTGTGTTCTTGATTTCTTTATGTAATTTTTAACATTTCTTTTATTCGACGTAGGCGTGCAGGAATTTGCGTACGCAGAAACGCTAGCGGCAGCAGTGAAAAGCGTAGCAACAAAATAGTAGTAGATATTGTAGTCGCATGAGCAGCACGGTTGGCAAACATGACGTGCTCGTTAATTAATTAACTAATTAAAAAGTGAATGAAAGAGAGTGGAATAAATAGGTGTTGTCCGAGGCCACAAACTAGAACTCCCAAATCCGTATTAATATGACATCATACGCAAATGACACAACGGCAACTGCGGCAGCCACAACAACAACAGCAACAAATGCAGGAGGCGAACCGCCAGCAGCAGCCGCAACGCCAGCGTCTACAGTCGGCGCAACTGCTGTAGTGCAGCTCAACAAGCAAATGTCCAGCCACAACAACAACAACAATAACCGTGCCTACGAAGAGGAGGACAACAACAGCTTGGATGGGCGCGAGAAAGCCGACACGACGCCCGAGAACATCAAGAAGATTGCCGAGATCATAAACGACAAGGAGGCAGAGGCAGCGGCAGCAGCAGCGACGCCAGGCTCACTCTCGCCGCGACTTCAGCAGCAGCTGCATGCGTCGAGCTTCGTGGGACTTGGCGCTGCCATCGATGAGTCAAACACAAAGTTCTGCCTTGGCAAGCCGCCGCCATCGCCGGCCGAAAAAGGTGAGCAAATTGACTAAAGCCGCTGTCGACGTTTCAGTCGCAGTCGCCGTCGACGTCGTTGTTGACAAAAAGCAGTCAGACAGCAGCAGCAGCGCAGCTGCAACAACAGCAACAATAACAAGAGAGTCGGTATTCATAAGCTTGCTGTTGTTGTTGTTGTTGTTGCCGTTTTCAGCTTGTTGCTTGTCTCTTTTTCGCTTTTTTGCTTTTAATTTGAATTTTTAATGAAGCTATTTGGCGAGTTTTGGCCACGGCTTTAGCGCAAATATTTATTGCACTAGTCATGGCAAACAAACACACAAACACATAAACAAACACACCCATGAAAGAACATAATGAACGGTTGCACAGTGGGGCGAAGACTTTAAATCTTTGATTTGCTTAAATTGAACGATTTCAAATTATAAATCGGTCTAAAAATTAAAAGTTGCATGCATCGAATAAAATTAAACACTTAATAAAATCGATGACGACATATTTGTTGGCAAAATCATGGGCATTTTCCATACTTTTCCCTTGGTTAAATGATCTAATAGAGCTCCTTCAAATATGTATATAAACTGAACCTGAACATCTAATCAAGCGTGCGTAGACATTATCAATTTGGGCACAAGGCCGTATGCAAAGAATTTTTTTCTTTTTGGCATGTTGCCCATCTTTTAACATTAAATCGAATATTTTGCCCTTTAATCAAAAGAAAATGTGACTGCAATTATTTCAAATATGCTTCGGCAAAACAATACAATTCCAGAGATTGTAATTCTAGCATTTGACTAAACAAAAACAATTGCTGTTCGATTCTATGGAATTTGTGGGCTGTGATTTGTGGCAACAAACGCAACTGGGAAACTCGGGTGACATAATCTATATCAGCCGACTGCCAGAGCGAGTCTCTAGTCGAACCAATTGAGTTCGCGACACTTTAAAATCCATGTTGTCATAATTTTTATCAGTTTTGGCATACCCTTGCAAAGGGTATTATGAATTCGTGAACATATTTGTTACACCTTAAATTTCGAACTAAAATAATATGTCGTAGAGCTCTTCATAGGCCTAATTTGTGCATCTTGATGTTGTTGTGCTCGTGTCTGTCTCTACTTTCTCTCTTACTCTACTAAGAGTTACAATCAGTCATTAAAATATCGCTTAATAGCAATTTATAATACACTTTATTTGATACTTTAACATAATTAATTAAGTTAATTTGATTAGCCAATGTTTACTTTTTGATAAGCTCTGATAAAGTTGCATTTAGCGTGTCTATCTATGAGGGTATTTAATTGTTGCCATTCCGCAGATTACCTTTTTCTTTTCTCGTTTTGTGTTTGTTTTTGTGACAGACAAATCTTACACAATCCCAACAGTTGCTGTCATTATCTGCCATTTTCATGCCGAGCACACGCAATTCACCCGCAAAAACGCGAAAACGGGTGACTCAACGCTCGAGCTCTGATCGATTGCAGCCAGTTGCGATATGGCCGAGGTTTTGTTTTGTTTTTGCAATTATTTCGCACAACGAAATCCATGCCATAAGCGCAAATGTAAATATTAATTCCACATCTTTATTGTTATTAAATGTGTATGCGATCGATAGCTTGTTTATCGGAACTTAGCCCAGATATCGGCTTTAACAAAAGCCAATTGGGTGCAATTTCAAACCACTTGACCCAGTACCAAAGCCAGTGTGACGAACTACAATATTAAACTTCAATTGATGTCTAATTCAAGTTATTATTTGCAATATACGAGCGACGAGCGCAATTGATGGACTTGATGATACCCATCAATCTATATATGTATATGTATCTGATTGAAAGCTCTTTTAGCTATTGGAACTTTTTGGGCATTATAAATTATTATTGGGGTTTGTATACTCCTGAGAAAATATTGAAAGCCTTCTATAAACAAGAATCAGCCTTAAAATATTCTATATATTTGGGGTAAATCTTATAAGTATATAAGATTTTGATTTTCAAAAATTTGATGATTCTTTGCTTGAATTTCGGGCTAGATTGGTTCGTTTGCTTGCGCCAATTGAGTTGTGCGCAGAAACGCCTCACGTGTCGCATCAGTTACAGGGTATACGAAAAATTGCAAATAATTGCAGCCATTGTTTGGTTGGTGCATTACGTGATTTTGTTGCAAACTAGAACAGAAACTTGTGCCACACAAAACGATCGATGTCAGGAAATGTGCTACGACAGTGTACACTATACTACATACTTACATATCTAAATATATATGTATATATGTCCATTTACCACAACTAACCGTAATTACACTGTCCACTCAGCATGCCAAAATATTGTGGATCGAGACTCGCTTTGTCGTTGTTATTGTTGTCGAGGGGCAATTGTTGCTTGTTTTTTTTGTTGCAGCTTTTTTTCTAAATAATTTTTATTGTTATGCTCGCTTTTACTTTTTGCAATAAATAAACAAAATGTTGTTACTGCCATTACCATTTAGGGCAATTTGTTGTTGAAACTTTTGGCTGTTATTTTCTTTTTGACTTTTTGGAAAGTCAAGAGCACAAAATTGAAAAGCCGCCGCCTGCTGGCTTTTTTTTTTTGGCTTAAAAAGCCTTCAAAAATGTTGGTACTGCGCTTACCCAACTATGTGCGAGCTGACAATGGCCAAGTGACAGCAAATCGATAGCAATTTTAGCATTGTTTTAGTTTTTCATAGCAATTAAATGGTAAACGGGTTTCAATTGGCTTCCAATTGGGCGATTAGTAAGCGCGTCTTACGTCATCGCCCAACTTAAAAAGTCTTCAAATCGCCTTAGTGCCATTTTTTTGGTTCGCTCTTGATTTGTATTTTGCTTTTTCGTTTCACGTTTCACTCATTGGAAAACAATCAAGAAATAAATAAATGCTCAACTCTTGCGGCTTTGCATACATTTAAATACTTATGATTATATACATATTTATATGTGTTTAGTTTTTAACACGGCGACAGCAGAGAAAGCATCCATTCGATCATCAATTGTCATCCGATTGAGGTCATCGCCTCGGTTGATTCATCTCATCAAATCTTAACACCCAAATGGTTGGCGGGCACGAGAACAACCGGCACAGTATGTCACAGCTTGTCGAAGCAGGCGACACTTGCCTGACTATTGAGAAGCCAGCCGAGTCCTTTCGCTTGGTGCCACAGTCTGAGCAGTTCCAAGAGGTGAACGACCTTTGTGGAATTATCGTGCCGGCTTTGGTTGAGCTGCTAGTGTATATTTATAAACTGGCAGTGATAAAGTCGATCGGTTTGTCGTTTCATACGAACGTTTTCCGCTAATTTTCCACACTTACTGGTGAATTTGCCAGCGTTCACTGACAATCCATGAGTTGACTACAGCAACAATTTCTGTCAGTCGCTCAGTCAGCACAAACAGTTAAATATATAGAGAGGATATTGTGTCTCGTTCATATCAGAATATGCCCTTTTTAAGTGAAACTAATATGACTAATAATAAGCTCGATTCCAGTCTAAAAAAGAATCTGCTTTCGCTCGTGCGTTATTATAGAGTTTATATTTAGTTTTGCTGATTAGGTTCTTTAAACAGCTGTCATTCTATATATTTAATTTTCGTTAATTATAACTTTATGTATAATACAATTAATGATTTTAAGGCCAGTTTATTTTTAAAGCAAGGTTTGCCGCTTTTGTCTTGTGTTTCCTGTTCCATTCCGAAACTTAATAGAATAATTAATCTGGAAATAAATTGATTTTCGGCCAAAAGTAGTTGAGTGAAATCGCCCGTTAATTTGGTCATCTTTGAAAGGCAGGTCGAGAACTTGCAAGGCGGAACGGAAGACACGTGCGTCCAAAACTTCAATGGCCAGCGCGTTAGGCGGACCGTAAAAAATTGTTACCCCTCCCCACCCACACAAACACACATTCACACTCACACACACACAATTTGTCCGAAATCAACGAACTCTAACCTTCATTTGATGCACTGCTCGCCCCCATAAAACTTATAAGTAGATATGCCCACGTCTACCTCGCCAGCCAAAGATCACGAGTACGCACGTAGAGCTGCCCCCTAAATGGACGCCTATTCCACTCCACTCCACTCCACTCCCATCCCGTTCCGTCCCGCGCAAACTTGAAAGCAAATTGTTTGCTTTTCTTTTGGCTGCCGCTTTGCCACGGAAATGTATAGAAATTTGCTGCTGGCGGAAGCAGTGGGGGAATAGCCACGTTGCAGGTGGGCGTCACTTGCAAAAGGTTGAGTATGGTCAGCAAAAAGAAAAAATAAAAAGAAAATGTCTATTGTGGGTTTTACCCCTTATTATTGGAGTTATGCACACAAGCTCTACTTGACATAACCCTTTGCGGAAGATTTTCCATTATATGCATATATTTTTTATGACATATTTGCAACGAGCATTGAACCTTTGGTTATTTTATAATAATATAAAATAAATATATTCAATATTTACTTAAAGAAGTCCGGGAAACGTGTTCTTAAACTTTAATTCAAATATTTCTACAAAAATGGGAATATTTTAAATTTCTGTTTATAATAAATTCAGCACCGTAAAAGATTGAAAACATAAAAAATATTTTTTCTATAATTTTCGGATAGCATTTTATTGAGTCCATTTCATATTTATAAGCTGTTGAAAGTATATTTGAAGATTTAAAGGGAATTGGGACTGTGATGTGAAACATAAGTGATTTTCGTTTGAAATTACAAAAGTCTGTGAAAAGCGCAATGAAATTTATTATCGTTTTTATCTTGTGAATTAGGGCTGCTTTAAATGAAGAGTCATTTCTGTTGAGTGCTTTAATTCCATTTAATGTACATACATACGACCAAGAGGCGCCCAATTGCCCGCATGCTGGCTGAACCGGCCGCGGTTGCCGGCTGCACTTGCTACTCGCTCGCTTGCCACTTCAGTTGCTGCGGTGAACCGAATTCTCTCTCCCGCGTTGGAGTCGTTTTCACCGATTAAATGGCTCGTAATTGTAACTGTAAATAAATGCTAATTTAATTGTATATTTTTGCTGGCTCTGTTCCATTGCAGCGGCTGTGCTGAGCCGAGCGAATCACCAACAGAACAGCTGCAGCAGCAGCAGCAGCGGCGGCGGCAACAAAGAGATCTCCGCTGCGCCAGATGCGGAGGACGAGTCGACGGCATCGAATTCAACGGCAACAAAGCAATCGCTGGCCTTCACCATTGACCACTTCGACGCCTCGGCGAACGACGCGGCAGCGCAGGCGGCCCGCTATAAGAACATGATGGAGCGCTTTCAGAGTCGCCACAGGCGCGGCGCCTCCATGTCCAAGCTGGAGAGCGAGGCCAGCACGGCGACCAGTGGCAACACAGGGCGGCACTCGCAGCGCAGCAGCCTCGACGCCAGCAGCGTTGCTGACGATGCTTCAGTGACGGCGGCCACGCCCAGCGCCGAAACAACGCCCGCCGTGAAGTTGCGTGTGCGCGAGCGCAGCGCCTCGCGTGTACGAGACGCCTCCAAGCGGCACAGCTGGTCGCCGCGCAGCTCGGCCACAACGGCGGAGCCAGCTGCTGGCCGCGCGTCCAACCAAAAGCCAAAGCCCACACCGCCGGCGGCGCCGCCAAAGGGCGCTGCCAATCTGCTGGCGAATCGCACCGCACAGTTCACGCCGCGCTCGACGGCCATGCAGATGGCGCTGCAGCAGGTGGAGCTGCTGTGTCCGCATCCGCCGCTGGACGACATGAAGGCGGCGGCGGAGGAGGACGCGGTCAGCGAGGCGGGCACCTACACTCTAGACGGCGATAACTACACAGAGGAGCAGAAGGATCTCATGAACATCGATCGGAATGCGGCTGCAGCTGCTGCTGCGGCGGCGGCGGCGGCGGCCAAGCTGCGGCCCAAGCAGCTGGCGCTCAAGCCCAGCCGTCCCAGCAATGTGCTCGAAGTCAACTACTACCACGAGACGCCGCAGCAGGAGCAGAAGGGCAGCAGCACCAATGCGAATGCCAATGCGAATGCAAATGCGAATGCGAATGCGAATGCGACGGGCGCCTATTTGGAGCAGCTCAAGTCGCGTGTGCTGCGGCCGCAGGCGCCTCCGACGCCGCCGTCGCCGCGATCACCGGCCGCCGATGTGGGCTGCTTCACCAGCGTCACCACGAGCGGTGTGCTGGCCAAGCAGCGTGCTCTGGACACGCACCCCAAGCTGACGCGCCACTCGCACAGTCTGTCCACCTCGCAGATCGACAGCTCCGAGTACGTCAGCAACGAGGCGAAGTTGCGTCATGCCCAGGCCATGGCCGGCAGCGCCACAGATCGCCAGAAGGCCGAGTACCGCCTGAATCTGTTCACCACCAGCAACACACAGCAGCAGCAGAAGCAGCAGCTGCATCAACTGCCCGAGACGCCAACCACGCCCACAGAGGCAGCACTGCTGCAGTCGGCGCCCACGAAGCAGGACTGGATACAGGAGTGGGCGCGCAATGCGCGTGCCCGCAGCCTGGCGCAGGATGTTAGCAGCATCTCCGCCAGCCGCAGAAAGCAGCAGCAGCAAACGCAGGCACAGGTGGGCAGATATATATATATCCGTAGTGCATTAACTAATCCCATCTCTATCTCTATCTCTGTGTGGTGCAGCTGATGACACGCAGCTACAACTGCTCGGATACGGGCGCGGATTCGCTGACGGATGACAGTCTCAGCCTGTACAATCAGCAGCAGCAGCAGCAGCGTCAATATGCGGCGGCTGCCAAGCTCAATCGCAGCCTGGCCGAGCGTTATCGACTTCTGGGCGACTGTGACTACGCGAGCGATCCGGCGCTGTGCAGCCATAATGGCCAGGTGGGTGGCGAGCCATATAAGCCACCGAAGAGCCCCAGTAAGATACCCTCGCCGCTGCACACGCTGGGACGTGCGCGCAGTGCCAGCCGCTCCAGGCCGGCCATGGAGCAGCTGCCCTCGCAGACGCCGTCGTCGCGTCGCAGCTCGGTTAAGTCGCCGGCGGCTCAGTGCAGTCCACAGCACAGCCTGGAACAGGGCTATCATCGATCGCCGCTGCATCGTGCACTCATGACCAGCAGCATCAACGAGGCCCAGCTTCAGCTGTTGACCAGCGGCGAGTATTTGCTGAAGCAGCTGCATCGACGCAAGAACTCGCTGGACGATGTGGAGCACGAGCACCGGCACGACCACGGGCACGGGCACGAGCTGCCGTCTTCGATGTGCGGCGTATCTGGCTCCATATCGCCACTGCGTCGGTCCAGCTCCTTCCAGCAGCAGCAGCAGCGACCGCTGCAGTCTGTGCGACGGGCGCGTCCCAACTTTCAGAATCTTTACACGCCGCCCGCGGCACGGCCCATGCCGCAGCAACAGCTGCAGCTGCAGCTGCAGTTAAAGAAATCCGCCAGCAGCAACAACTTTGAGCAGTCGTACAGCGACTACGACAACGAGCTGCAGTACTACATAAACGATGAGGACGAGCTGGGCACCACAGGTCCCTACTACTCCAGCGGCGATGAGGAGAACGACGACGACATGGAGCATCAGTCCGCCGCACAGCAGGCCGACTCCACGGTGCCGCTGAGCAACACGCGCCTCAACAAGGCGCTGCTCATGCGCATCGAACGCAGCAAACAGCGCGTGGCGGGCAGTGGAGCAGCAACTGGAACTGGAACTGGCCAGGGGCACACGCCATCCAAGCCGAGCTCAGCGCCCGCGGGCAAGCTGAGTGCAGCTGCTGGCTGCCAGGCGGCAGCCGGACTGGTCGCCTGCCCCAATACGCCGGAGTTGCCGCGTCGCGGCATCAAGAGCGCACAGCCACGCACCGCCTCTGGCTGCGGGCCCAAGTTGCGTCAGTCCATGCCGCGCGAGACGAGTCTGAGCCGCTTGGCACAGCAGGTGCCCAGCAGCCTGGCCAATGCCAAGAAGCAGCTGCTGCAAACGGCCAATGCCGGCAATGTCCGGGATCAGCAGCAGCGTGTGCAGCCCAAGTACCTGGACATATCCAAGTACAAGTCGGCGCAGTCGAACAATTTTCTGCGCAAAAACGATGCCAAGAGCACGCTGAAGCCTGCCGAGCAAATGAAGCGCAGCCCCAGCGCCTCCTCCATGGGCCTGAGTCGAACCGAGGGCACACGCGCCAGCAATCGCAGCGTGCGCTCAAACACCTCTGTGATGAACAGCAGCACCACATCGCTGGGTGGCGCCACAGGCATGCGCGCCTCATCCGCCGTGCGGCGCGATGCCTCCGGTGAGTAGCCAACTCTAACTAAACAATGTCGCACAACTAAAAAAACCATCTCTCTAATCCTGCAGTGAACAAGCAGAAGGAGGCCGAAATGGTCATGTGGAAGCGACGCTCCACCTACGATCCCATGAAGGCGGCCGCCGAGGACAGACGCCGCAAGGAGGAAGCGCGCCGTGCCCAGACCCAGACCCAGGCGCAGGCTCAGCGCCAGTTCAACGATGAGGCCAACGATATGCCCTTCGAAAGGTAAATTGTTAGCACCTGCGTCGGGAGGTGCCGAGAACAGCGCGCGCAACGAATAATATACAATATTTAGGTCTCGTACAGATGTTTCAGTAAGCCCCCCCCCTCTCTCTCTCTTTCTCTCTTTCTCTCTGAGCTGCCCCGCAAACTCATAAAAATCAATATACTAGTCTACTTTAGTCCGTACTTACATATAGAGAGTCCAATTTAATATCAGCTTATTTAGATAAGCCTCATGAGGGATTGTTTTAAATTCCAATTTTGGTTAAATTCGTAAAACATGAAATCGCAGAATATTATACTTATAAGAAATTGGAAATGTCACTAAAAAGTATTTAATTAATATACTCTTACTTAATTAGATATCCTCCAAGTGCTAGGGATATTCTAACTAGAGGTGACATACATTTGACAGACATTTGTACATAATAATAAATGGAAAAGGAATATCCTAAATTTATTAAATAACTATCGAAACTAATTGATCGCGAGAAATTGCCATCCGTTCATTTATCAGTGATATTCCGATTTTTAAAAGGCATTAGTTCATTAATAGAAAGCATTTTCCATTCTGTAGGCATTTTTATGCATTTTATTAAAATTTTTGAATATTATGAAATTAGAACCCAGATACTCGTTATAAAGTTGCCTAAACGATTCGCGACTTTACTTATTTAAATTTAATTCTATTCAATTAATTATAAAATATTGTTAAAAAAAAAAAAAATTAACAGTAGTATAACGAATACCACAGTTTCTATATATATTCTACAATGCATTTGTTATATTTGACAGATCGAAAGTATTCGATTTTGGGGAATTAAATTAAACAGGTATCCAACGAATTATTATTAAATTTAGTTAGCGATTCTTTTTGCCTTCACTGCATAACAAAATTTCAAGTTAAAGTTCAATTTCCAATTGATGCTCAAGTGTTGTCGCCCGTGTAAGGCCTCATTTAGTTTGTAAGTTTTGAATAAGTAGACTTTTAGACATTATCAAGGAGAGTTTACGAATAGTTCGACTTATGTTTGTATTGTTATATATTTATCTTGTTTTTCCATTTATTCTTTTATTATTAGCTTAAGGTTGTGGGTTTTTTCGCGGCTAGAGGTAAAGGTGCGTTTAACGGCCAATTGAATCTACTCGTTGCTCACTTATAATCTACACGCTTACGATTGAAACTCCTGTAGTGCTCGATGCTGTTTATAGGCACACGGCATTGCATATTCTCTTAATCTATTTCAATTGTAGGACATTTAGTTTTAAAAGTGTATAAACCAAATTCTGTTATAATTTTGCTAATTATTTTCTTTTCTTTTAATTTCTGTACACCTACAAATCCAAAAACCACACAAATGTAAACGCAACTGCCTTTGCTATCCGTAGACCATCACGCTCACACTATCGCCGTGGACAGTTATGACCAACGGATGGTGTGCTAGTGACCGATCTGTAACAGCCATAAAACTAAGAAACCAACACAAAAAAACCAAAACATTCGACAACTATCTTTCCAACACCACAAACAACGCACACACATCGAACACAAATCGAACTCTCTTCTGTACACACTCTGAAAACTACATTTAACATGGTGCAAGCAGCCGACCCAGCGAATTCCGGTTCCTAACTACGTAATTAATCTTGATTGTGACACTAGAAGCATATATTCTAGACACTCATCAAATCAATGTGAACACACCCAAATGAAATCAAGCAACGAATTTGTTAATGGATTATTACTCGTTGTACATACGATTACTTTCAATCCAACGAGAACAGCGACAACGAATTGCGAATGCGACGCCCCCCACATACAAGCTGCATAGCTTCGACGAGTTGCCAATGTAATATAGAGAAGTTGCCATGCTGAGAGTACTCGCTACTCGCTACTCGCCACTCGTTGCCCGTTACTCGTTACTCGTTGCTCGTTACTGTTTATATTGTATTGCATTCAATTCATTTTTTACGTTGCTATTCGTGCTCGCAATTGTGCAATTGTCTCAAATTTGTATATTTTAACGGAAAAAAAAAAGTCTTGTGCGGCTTTTCAAGCGCCTGTGCCACGCGCACTCTGCAACAAATGCGCATCCGTAACAAATCAAACTAATGCAACTAGTATATCATATTTGTATCATTTGGCAGCCATCATTATCGAACGTGAATACTAATTCCTAACCATTAGTTTATGCGCTAAGCAAATCTTAACAATTGTTCGTTAGCTGTACAAAATGTTTGCCTTGTCTTGTACTTACCTTAACTAATTAACTCGTTCTCGTCATCATTCATACTATATGATATATCTTAATGGATCTAACCTTTTAACTAATACAACATTCACACATATAGACAACAATTAAAAGCTTAGTTAGTCGCTAGTTTAGCACTCATTTTGTATTCGCTACACTCATTCAATATATATTTTGAACTGATTTACATGATATTCTGTATTATCTGCCTGTACTAAAAATACAATCTCTCTCTAATCTCTGCTTATGCCGATGCTCTCCATCTACCAGTGTCCAGCGACCGGCCAACAATCTGACCATCACGGGCAGCATAAACTACAGTCCAAGAAATTCAGTGGAAAACGATGCCTGGATGCTTGGTGAATCGTCGGAGTTTGGCGAATATCCCGAAGACTACGACGACGACGTGGAGGAGCAGGAGGATAACGAATATGTGGCCAGGCAAGAAGAGTCCGACGATGTATTCGAGGCGGAAACAGCGGAGACCACGGGCTAGGACAGCGGCCAGCAGCAAGTTAAACCAGCAACAGTGATATATTAAAGCGATTCTATATACATATATATATATATATATATATATTAAACAATTTATGTAAATCATAGTAAGCGCAATGCGATTTAGTTATAATCTTTTCCTACATTGTAACAACTTTGGGTTTGCATACCACACATTTGATATGAAATGATTTTGATTTATATTAACTGAAGTTTACAAATATGGGCAAGGCAGAATAAATCTGTCTTGAATAAAATGAGTGAATACTTTGCAGAGTATAGTAAGACGAATGTTATTATTACGATGCTGTCCAAAACGCCATAACTGAAACAAAAGTCAAACAAAGTATATTTTAAAAGGAACTTTACTGCATATAAGAATTTTAAATGAGAACTACAATAGAAACTGAATTCAAAATATGATCTATGCTTAGTTTACAGTTAATATACCATATATATTTCGTCTTCTGTTATACAAATGATGTTCAACAACTAAAAGATACTCAAAAAAAAGCGAGCGCTGGCCTTATATCGTTAGTAAGTCCGATAAGAACGTAGACTGCAAACAAGTATCCTAAGAATACGGAATTGATTTAAAAACTGTGCTTTAAACTGAATACGTTCCGGATTTACTCGATTTCTGCGCCTCAGCACGACAAACTCTCATAATGAACGAATTGTTTGTAGATTTTGTATGCGTACACAAAGTATATTAAACACAAAATGTCCATACAGATATATACTAAATATATGTATGGATTAATATATATAATTTTTATATAATAACGAGTACGAGTAGGGTATATACTCATTTGGTATTTGCTTTTAAAACGCCCAAATTGTTTAAGTATTTTTAACGTTGACGTGCAGCTTTCAATGCTTTCAAGCAGAATCAACTGAATATGACTTAATCTAAATAGATCTAGATTATAAAATATAAACTAAATATTGTAATTCATAATGGTGTCGGTGTCCATTTTATCAGCCACTGAACTTTCAAGTCACAAACTGATGTAGCTGCTCCTTGATTTTAATAATATGTTTTCAATTCAAACCGTCTATAAAAAATTGATCATTTTTGTTAAATGCAAACAAAACGTGTATTGTGCAATTTGTTTATTGTTGTTTTATTTCTAGAGGCAAAAAAATAAAATGCGACTATTAAAGCTGAAAAAAGCTGATCTTGTGCAATATTCTTTAGATGTAAGCATTTTTTAATATGTTCTAATATTCCTTTTACATATACATACATCATTGGTTATATTATGTACAACATTTTCAGTCAGTTCCCGCCCGTGGATTTAAGTCTGCCTGTAATATCTTGAACTCCAAGTCTATTTGAAATTATCTTTAAGAGGGTTGTGGGCTGTGCGTTGATCACCAATCAGTCGGTCAGTCAGTCAGGACAAACAGTTTTATATATAGAGATATATTGAATTTAAAATCAGATGATAGCGAAAAAAAGCCAAAGCAAATGAATTTCCCTATATGCAATCTATCAGCATTCCAATGAAGGTCACTTAAGGCCTGACCTATGCCTTTTCTTTATTTATATTGAGTTCCTGACCTACTGATAATCGCTTCAAATCGCCGAAATATTGGACACACGAGCTTCCGAATGATTGCCGTATTTCAGTCTATTTACGTGCGTGCTGTCGCTGAATACGGTTGAGATTCGCATTTCAATTCCAAAATCAAAGTGCTATCAAAATGAAATGTGTTGTGTTTATATATATCATATTTGCAAGCATAATACTGATCATAGCTAAGCCAGAGGCTAACGAAAATGAGGTAAAAACAGATTATTTATCAATGTTTGTGTGCACTGCAGAAAATAAATCGTATTTTATTTATTAGTCTTCTGTGGAAACCAGAATAGCAAAGGAGGAATGTGGAGAGCACACCTATAAGGCTGTGAGACCTTTGTTAAAGTATATTCATCAGATGAAGGAGGAAATTGAAAACAATAACAATAAAATTGAAGGCAAAGACAGTGAAATCAAGCAACTGCAGGAAAAGCTGAACCAACGTAATGATTTGGTCATCGAGGAACTGAGAGCTCAGAATGAATTCTACAAACAGAGTATCAAAGAGCTAACGGACAACGTTTTATCAATAAAAGAGCAAATAAGTAAGCCCAATTGCAATGCCTTGAAAATCCAGGACTATGAAGAGCAGCTGGAGAAACAAAAGAAGTCAATTGATCAACAGGCCCAACAAATATCCCAACTCAAAAACGAAATCAACATTTGTGCCAAGAAACTAAAAAGCTGCGAAGAGAAGCCCGTTCTCAGTGACTGCACCGACTTTGCTGATGCTCCGGGTATTCATAAGATTAACCCGGATCCGTTCGATGTTCTTTGTGATAGTGCGACAGCAGGTCCTGGCTGGACGGTTATCCAGCAGCGAATCGACGGTAAGGAGGATTTCTACAGGAATTGGACCTCTTACCGCGAAGGTTTTGGTTCCTTTGATGGCGACTTCTTCCTCGGTCTCGAGAGGATTCATCGCTTGACACGCGCCCAACCCCATGAGCTCTACATACATATGGAAGGATTCGATGGTGACATCAAATACAGAAGATACGATCAATTTGCCATTTCTGGCGAGGAGGACCAATACACCTTGATCACCGTGGGTAAATCTGAGGGCAGTGCAAAATATGATTGCTTGAAATACCTCAAAGATAAGAAATTTACCACATACGATCGCGACAATGACAATAATGATTCTGGCAACTGCGCAAGCCGAGACGAACGTGGTGGTGGCTGGTGGTACGGTCATTGTGCATCCAGGTATTAATCGCTACAGCTTTGTCAAAATAATTAATATGCAACTAATTTTTATATTGTTTTCTTGTTTAGCAATTTAAATGGCAAATACTATGATCATGAGGTGAGCGAATTAGATGCCATATTTTGGAATGATTACTCCTTGAAGACAGTCAAAATGCTTATACGACCCAAAAGCAGTGAAAAATAAAAGCAACAACAAATATGTATAGCATTTATTGTAAAAAAGCTTAAATTGTCATAAAATGTATTTATAAATAAATGCAGATGCTGTAATCGCAACTAAAATCCACAAGAGAAAGGAACACAAATATTTTAAATTCGACGCATATCAAACAAATTCAAATGAAATAGAATTCGATATTATAACAAATTTCTTTTATTTACTTCCATGTAATGTTAGATGAGTTACCTCTTGCCGATCTTGCGGACACGGACACGGACACGGAACTATTGAGCATTGATTATTGAGCAGTGCAGTGCCATCGAATTGTAACCCGCTGCTGAAGGTAGGCAGAACGCAGCTGCCTTGCATTGTAAACTTTATTAACTCTATCCCTTTGCCTACAAGGCCTACAAGTACGATCCGTACGAGAAGAAGAAGAAGTTCACCGTGGAGCATTATGATCACGTATTACTAGGCACACTTGGTCGACCTGGTCGCTGCTGTCTGAGATCTTTCCACAGAAGCTGGCACTGTTTGCTGATTGCATTGAAGCCTTCGTGCAGATTGCCTGTCCACGCCTGTCCATCCTGCTGAATCCCTATGAGCTATCCGTGGTGCTGGGCGACATTGAGTCACATTGACGCCAGATAATGCCTCGCCACGCAATATGGCTTATCCCATGGACTTCTATGCCAGCCTTCTATGCAGCCTGGGCCCCTGGACGCCTAACTTTAAGCCACCAGCGCTGGGTGAAGGCGTGAAGAAGTTTGCCCGCGGCAGACTGTTGTTGGAGAAGGACGAAACCGGCAAGGCGGCATATGGCAGCATTAGCCGACATATGTACTTGATTTCAAGAAGGGCTAAAAGATAATAGAATTTGCAGTGCGAGCACACCTGAAGCTCTCCTCATTTCTATCTAGGTGATTTAGTTGATGTGCCCGCCCAGCCCAAATGGTATAATATATATAATATAATATCGTATACCTACTAATTTAAGTTTTATATGTATTTGATTTATATATATTATATAGCGCTATGTATAATACATAAGCGCAACTTTTGTGTTCATCCATCTTCCTTTTGATAACGTGACAGCATTCATAAAATATTCTAGTTTTTAGTTCGATTTCCAGAAACAAATATAACAAATGTTTATAACGCAATTTATAATGCAATTTCATTAGCATCACGCCATGAATTTATATTTCCAAATAAATCTCTTATAAGCTTGAACCAATTCAGAGCTAGCATTAGCATTATTTTGATTTCTAACTAACTGACTGTCAATAGAAAGAAATTGGCCTCAAAGCGAAGTCGGCTTCCGGATATAAAACTTTGTTGATTGTTATCCGGACTGTCTCAGACTGTCTTTTAAAACTATATACATACGCACGATCCACAACTCGTGCGGAAAGTGGAAGGAAATCCAAATTAAATTTAATATAAAATATGTTAGCTGGATAAAGCCTGGCACGTCATATCAAAGCCTGCATATTAATCAGCAGCTAATTAGAGGATACTTTGCAGGGTATATTTTAGTCGAGCATAAATGCAGTCAGTGAACTGAGGAGTAAACAAGCGGCTAGTTAGTATACCTTGCCATATGTGTTGCGACGGGAGTATTAATGAAATTACAAATTTTTTTTCAATTTAATATTAAAAAACTATTTATTTAAGTATTTTTAATTCAGTTGATCCTGATTGGAAATTGAAAGCTGCTGGATTACTTATCAAGCATTGAACCATATTTCTTAAGGGCATTTTATTCCAGAAGTTACGAGCTATGCCCGTCGAAAGTATAAAATAAATTATCTGAAAGTTCATTGAAATGAGTTTGAAACCGATGGCACGGTAAACAAAAAACTAGCTTACAACTGTTTTCCGCCAATTTTTCACTGTTGCAGGTGGAATTTCCCAAATCACTGAAACACGTATTCATTAAATTCTTATTTAGAGCTCTGAAAATAAGTTTGAAGCATTTCGAACAAAACCTAAAAACAAAAATAATCTTGCCAGATTTAGATGCCAAATTGATCTTAAGGCCAAGCAATGAACAAAGGCCCAAACCTCGTGTCCGTGGTACGTATAAGATAAATTCTTTAAATTTGAAACCGATCGGATGGTTAACAAAAAAGTTACATACAAACGTTTCTCGCGATTTTTCCACACTTGCTGGTGGAATTTCCCGAAACCCCGTCTTAACCTGCACCTACATCACATAAGGTAACAACAGTGTAAATTTCAGCTTCCTAGCTCTTACGGTATAGGCTGTGCGTTGATCACCAAGCAGTCAGTCAGTCAGTCAGGACAAACAGTTTTATATATAGAGATTTCGGACTGTTACTCAGTTACTCAGAAATATTGATGGTGTGGAAAAAAGTGTAGCATACTTTTGCGCGCATTAACAAAATCTTTTGATATATGCAAATTAAATGTTGCAAATGTTGGAAACAAAAGAGGATGTTCGTGAGTTTCGAATAACATTTCCATGTAATTGAGAAATATTTTGATGAAAATAAGATTACCTCAAACAAGACAAGAACAACAATCAAAAAAAAAATCCCGCATAACATGCTCTTTGATATGCGCCCTTGTTGGGCGGGGCTGGAGTTAGGGGCGGGGCGGCATTGGATTTGTATTGTTAGCAGCGGAAATGCCAATTAGAGATTTCATGTAATGTTGAAAACAAAAAACCAAAGCTAAACAAAAATAACAACAAGAATTTCGGTGTACTGGGGATAAGCAAAGGGGGGACGAATGCAGAGAGCCCAGCAAAAAACAAAGCATAGTAAAATGAAGCAAAACTAATTAAATTAAATAAAATAGAATAGAATAGAATTGTAAACAACGCGCGGGTAAAAAGAAACAACAGCAACAGCAACAACAACAGCGAAAGCAAAACAAATAAAAGAGCCATAAATATTTATCAAAAGAAATAACAAAACAATCTGTGAAAAAATGCCTGAAATTAACAACAACAATGAAATGTTTGTTGTTGTTGTTATGCAATTTGCCTGATAAATGAATTAATAAAATGTTATGCAGCAACAGCTAAATACAGTCGAAATTTAAGAAAACAATTAAAATTATGAATAGTTTTATTATTATTATTATGCCTGACTGAGCCGAAATAGAAGTCTATTTCCAGAATAAGTTCAGTTCTTACTAGCCAGACTATGCCCAAACAATTCAGTTCCATGAATTCGTATGCTTCACAATGTTCAGGCTGCAAAACCAAAATGAGTTGGTCTTTGGTTCGGTTCACGGTTCCCTGCGCTTAGGTTCTGTTGCCAGATAAATTATTTAATGAAATGTTATACAGCAACAGTCAAAATGTAAGAAAACAATTCAAATTATAAATAAATCCGAGATAGAAGTCCATTTCCAGAATAAGTTCAGTTCTTTTGACTATGCCCAAACAATTCAGTTCCATGAATTCGTATGCTTCACAATGTTCAGGGCTGCAAAACCAAAATGAGTTGGTCGCTGGTTCGGCTCACGGTTCCCTGCGCTAAGGTTCAGTTCGTGGAGATGCTTGATTTTGGTTCAAGTTTTGTTTTGTAATGAAGCAATTTAATTTTTAATTATTTTAATAATTGTTGAACTGGAAATAGTGTAAGTCGTAAATATTTTCATATTAAAAACGAGGGCTAAAATTGATATGTGCCCAATAATTGGCATCTGCCAAATATGGTAGCAATGCAATTATTAGGGCCAAAGTTATTGATACTTTAGAGCAAGATCTAACTAAAATTTTATTAAATTTTGACCACTTTGTTATACGCGGCTTTTGGACAATTTGACTAAAGCTTCGATATATGGTAAAACATTAATTGGAAATCAGATTTCGAGTTGGTTCGCAATCATGATAAAAGTTCTTCAGTTTAGGCAGTTGTTTATTTACAATCAATCTTTGAAAACTGAACCAGTTCGAACTGTTTTCTACAGCTAAAATCTGTAAACATCAAAAACTATATTCAATGCTTGAAACCAAAAGTGAGTTGTGGAACGTTTGTGGAAGAGCAGCTTCACGAAATGGCACTGGTTCAAACCCTAAATCGAACCACCGACAAATTCTTGTTGGTGTTTATAATAATGATTTCTAATAAGGCAGTCTCGCCTCGTGATTTCTTCAGAGTTGATCGGTTCTATTGAAATGTTAATGCTTTCTTCTTTCTGTGTGTTTAGTCTGGCATTTGGCAACTGAATTATTTACGATTTTTCGATTATTGTTGGCCAAGATATTTGGGCAATAAACAAATAATGCTTAATGTGCCTACGAGATCTTAAACAATGCGAATTATTATTTACGAAATGAATTGAAAACTCTCAAAATGTATACAACACATTGCCAGATACTTGAGGCCACTTGAATCGATTTGATATAATCTATGGCATTATTTTTTATGGTATGCCGCCATCCAAAGATGGCTCCGCTAATTGCGTCAGCGACTCACAAGAATTGTCAGTTGTGTTTTTGATGAGGACAAGAATTGTTTAATATAAATATCGTAGTTACATTATTAGCAAGCTATTCGTGCGGATAAAGCCGCTTGAAGTTATAGTATAGGCTGGGATTGTGCACATCATAGATGGGATGCTTCATGACGATATGCCTGAAGTGCCAGTGCTCCAGGAGCAGCACAAGAGTCGACACCAGATAGCCAATGGCCAGTGCCACGAAGGAGCTCCAAAACTTGTGCAGATTCATGAGCGCCTCCTGCGGCGCCTGCTCCTCGGCTGGCAAACGTTTGATCACATCCCGCAGCCATTTGGCAATCAGACCTGACCCAGAGAGAGAGAGAGAGAGAGAAAGAGAGGGGGGGGGGGTGTTTAGATGGAGCTGAGTCGAAAGGGTTTGCTGCACCCACCGCCCTCGCCTAGGTGCTGTATGATGCTGTCGACGTGCGGCTTCAGCGCCGAATTCTTCTCGAGAGCCAGCGCCACGGGCATATGGACGACGCACTCCCTCATGATGTGCAGGGCCCCCATTGCCACACCATGTGTCTCATCTGCCACACGCAAATATCTCAGAAAGAACTCGTTGTCGTAGTAGGCGCACTGACCCCTAGCTATGCGCTTGGTCTGGCCGGGATCAGGAGTCAGTCAGCACATATGCAGGAGTTTTCTATGTAATCTTGTCATGCTCACCAAGTCGTCGAGCTGCTCCACTATCTCCATGCGGGCGCCCAACTCGCGGGCTGTCTCATCGCTGGACTCTAGAAAAAACTGCTTGTTGTCGGCTGCTCCAGTTGTGGGCGGAATGCGGGCGCGGCTCAGATCCTGGAGCGTGTCAATGGTGACGCTGAGTGGAAGGAAGATAGGCGAGCATATTGGATGATGATTGAATGATGCGCATGCCATACCTGGCCGCCGGATTGGCCAGAATGGCCGTAAAGCTGGCCCTGTAGGTGGCCACCAGAAGGATGCAGTAGACCCAATACCAGCCTGTGAGCACGCGCAGCGGCCAGTTGCGCGGCATGCGGGGCAGTGCCACATAGAGCAGCATGCTGTACGTGAGCAGAATGCAATTCGAATAGTTATCGAAGATGTCCCGCCGAGCAGCCTCCAGCTGGGGTCTTGGACGATGCCTGCCCAGGGTAATGCGAAAGCTTAAGCGCTGCCAGCTGAGCGGATCCCGACGTAGCTGCCTCCGTGCCCGTCCCCGTTCCCGTCCACGTCTCCGGCGCAGGCAGCGAAAGAAGGCCAACCGGCTGCTGCTGCCCATGAGCAGCGCATTCAAGTAGCTGATGAGATAGAAGATGGTGCCGACGGCCACCAGGGAGAGCAGGACGCCAGCCCACATGCCGCCGCTAAAGGGCAGTATGAAGGTCTGCCAGGATTTGTCCGTCGACGATTCGGGCGTCAGGAACGTCAGGCACTCAACGCTGTGCGGCACACTCAGCTCCACGAGCTGCACATAGCTCTGGAACAGATGCAGATCCCCGATGCCAAAGCGAGCCTTGTGTTGCGCCTGTCGCGAGATGGCTCAAGGCTGTGGACTGCTCGGGCATCATATCAAAGCAAAAACTTACCACTTCCCCAACCAGACCTCGCTCCTCTCTGCGGGTCTCGTTCCCCTGCAGCGACTGCTCCCAGTCGCTGGCGTCGCTCTCATTAACTGCATAGTAAAGCGGCTGGAAATTTAGGGCCTTGGCCAAGGCGTTCATGATTTCCACCTCAACGCCTTGATAAGTGTTCGTGGATCGATTCAGTTGCACCATCGGCACGTGCTCAGCAATGGCCACCGCCAGTTGAGCACCTGGAAATATAGTTGGAATCATTTTATTCATAGGGTTCATTCCACACTGAACCAGGTAAGTAACATACATGTTTACCCTATAATCATTATTGAATAATTAAAACAAATTTAAGATATGCCGAAAGGTTGCAAATAACAAAGGTCGTTCACTTTGACTTACTCTACTTATATAATATTCGGATATTTATATTTAATACAAGCCTAAGCTTGTTATACCCTTGTAGAGGGATTATAATTGTGGCATGCAATATGTAACGCACAGAAGAAGAAGATATCTCCGACCCCATCGAGTATATATGTATATGTTGTAGATCAGCATCAACAGCCGAGTTCATATAGACATGCCCGTCCATCCGTCTTTCTGTTTTTACACCAACTAGTCTCTCAATTTTGAAGCTCTCGTCTGGAAACTTTGCATGGGTCCGTCTTTCAGTTGTAGGCTGTACGCATTTGCTAGTCAAGCTATGCTGCTTATACATATATGAGCCAAATCTTGTCAAGATCGCACTTATATACCCCTATGGGTAGAATCGGTCGAAAATGAGCATATGCATATATAGTACGTTTACCAAGATATATTCATTAAGCTCAGCATTTACGAGCTTCTCTATTCTCAGATATTTGCAAAACCGCAAAGCTAATGTCTGCAAGGATATTAAGCCTTCGTTGTAAGAGATAGTAAAGAAAAATCTTCGCTGGCTTGGGGGACATCATTTATATATTCAGTAGTACAGGCCTGCTGAACGGGTTTGATCCCAACCCGATTAGCAAACTATTGTTTTCTTACGCAAAAGCTGTTGTCATAAAAAAACATCCAAGCCGAAGCATACTTTTTTCAAAAGACAAGTTAAAAATAATTATATAAGCGGGACTGCCCGACTATGATATACCCTGAACTCAGCGACGAACTGCTGCTATAAACACTTCACTTCCTATAATACAGATATACACAAAAAGACAAACACGCGAATCGCCTATCCCAAACCATATTTTGGAAAGGCATTCTTGATTAACTTTGAGGTTCCGATCCTTATTAAACTTTTTGGTATACAAAAGTGTGTACATATATCGCAAAAGGCAAAAGACCCAATCGGATCTACTTTTAATAGTGCAATTTGAGGGTGGAATGGAGAAAAGTATCCATAAAGATAATTCTTTTTTAGCAGTCTATACTAAACTGAACCCTGCAGACAAAGATTGCTTTCTCTAGCTATTATAATTTTCGAAATATGCTCAAAACCCATATCGAAATAGGAGAAGATATAAGCTAGGCTTTTGTAGCTTCCAGACGGACAAGGATGGATCCAACCAGGTCTCACTCCTGATAAAGGTTCTTATTCTAAGATGAACCAATAGGTGGGAATGGGAAATAGTTTGTCGTTGTTTACCGTGCAAATTTCGCGTTTTATCCGTGAAAATAATTGCTCCATCTATGCGTTTACCAGCTCTCCAGTTCTCCAGCTGTTTGAGGACCACAACGCGGCTCAATATGCCCGGATAGGCGATGGTCGAGATGCTGTAGCTGCCAGAGGGAAAAGTTCAACATGAGTTGGGCACAATTGGCCAGAGGACGACTCACCTGTTGTCCAGCTGTCGCCTGAGGAACAACGCGTTCACACAGACGCTCCACACGTGCAGCATATCTTCGGTGAACAGCCGGACATCGTGCAGCAGGAGGAACTTGCGCTGCATATTCAAGGCGCGACTCTCGTAGACGAACCTCATCAGCTGCTTCAACTGCCAGCCATTCAGCAGGGTCAGCACGTACAGGTCGCAGTCACTGGCCCGGATGGCGCGCAGCAGCAGCTCCACGCGCCTGGACGGCCTGTGCAAGTTCTCGCTGGCATTCAGCCGCAGCAGATAGTGGGGTCGGGGCAGAGGGCCCACGGCCTCGAAGTACGCCCGGTCGTAGAGGGCGTGGTGCAGGTCGTCTGTGATGACCGCAAAGCAGCGCTGCACCTGCGCCCGCCACAGCAGCCGCTCCAGCAGCTGCTTCAGCTGGCTCTGGTAGCTGTCCGCGGGCCTCGGACTCATCAGCTGGCTCCAATCCAGAGCTCCGGCCAGGCATATCCAAATGGAGAGCAATGCCAGGTGCATCCTTGCAGCACACACTACGCACTGTTAAGCGCTTTTCGTCTTTTCCAACTCGATTTTGGGGTAAGCCCAACTTGTGCGCCACATTCCGTATGCAGATCTAATTAAGCTCGCCTGAACCCACCAAAACCCCAGCTGTCACTCAGTGGGGTCACCCAGTTGCTCCGTCGGACGCTCGGACAGTCGGACTGTCGGATAGTCGTAGACTCGAACAGTTGACCTGCTTTACTAACATTTTAACTGGATGGCACTTGATCTAATTAAAGCTCTAAATGGAAACTAAAGCAATTGAATTCCAGAATTGACGAAATAGCGACGCAGGGAAAGGCAGAGCAAGGGAGAAACAGAAAGAGGGAGAGAGATTACATGGTTTATTTGGGACCTAAGGTTACAAATACAATACCTTCCCGATTGCAAAAGGCAAGGTGCTTCAGCCTGAGCTTAAAGACGTTCGCATTTATATAATAAAAGTAAAAATGTTTATTATCATAGATATTCACTCATTTTCCGACAACATGCGTGGATTTTCCTATAAGGATTATTTATTCATCTAAAGAAGCGGTCGTGCTTCTTCAATCCACTATACAAATTTCACGACATACAGATGGATTCTAAGTATGCGTTTAAGACAGAATGTAATGCTGTTACCTTAAGTATCATTTTTTGGGAAGTGCGTGACATTTATACAAGGCTTTGTGGTTCCAGATCTGTCAATCTTCGAGATGTTCTCAAAGAACAAGAAAGAGCAATCGAGGAGGAGTTGTTTGAGATTTTAATTTCGTGTATTTTAGGGTTCTTGTGAATGTCATAATTACCGATAAAATGAGGCAGATGGACATGATAACTTTTACTCGGTTGTTGGTGCTGATTAAGAATAAATTAAGCCAATGGGATTACAGATGCATCCTCATCCACATATATGCATTGGCCAAACTACAATATACCCTTTCTTTTTTAAGCATTTTCATGAAAATTTGATAACTCCTCTCCATCCCAGCTAATAGGCATTTGTCGACCCGTTGAACTGTTAATCCATAAAAGGAAGTTTAAATTCACCCAGATTCCACGCATGTTGGTGAATTTGGTGTAAATACAACTGTCAATTATAATCGTATCTGTGGTATTTGTCGGCTGAGCTCATAAACAAAAACGCCAGAGACTAATTTGAAATCAGACCGAAGCTAATTTGTTTGTCCGTCTTCATTAGACAGGTTCAGGGGAGGGGTAGGGGCACGGATAATCGGCCGGGCAATCGGTAAATGGGCGATCAAAGTGCGCGCAGACGCTAATGATAATGTAGACGACGTGTCACCAGGAATCAGTCAAGCAAACCGATTAAGAGACGACCAGAAGCCAGATAACCAAATGCACATTAATGTCAGCTTAAGTCCAGAGACTCCGAAGCAAGAACAGAAACAGAAACAGAAACAGAGCCAGAGCCAAAAGAGCAGCGCGAAATGCGAAATCAAATCGTCTGAGAGAAACCCCGAGCGGATGTACCTGAGTCAAAGTCCAGGGCCCAAAAGACCAGCGGGAAGCGGGTTCGAACTCGCTTGTTGTTGTTGTTGTTGTTGAGACTGAGGCTGAGGTTGTGACTGTTACTGCTTCTGCTCTTTATTGTCGTGTAATTAACTTTTTCCGAATCTCCGGATTTGGAATTGTTTGCACATAATTGCAATTTAATTATTTCTTTTCTTTTTGTTGTACTGTTGTTGTTGTTGTTGTTGCATGTTTTTATGGATTTATGTCGGTCGCGCGGTCTGCTGCCGGCCATTAGCTGCAGGTAACATCATCAGCCCGGCCCGAACTCGGGGCAGGTAGCACGAGAATCGATTCGGCCAAGTGGCAGGTCGGCCTTAACGAGTGCGTTGCATGCCACAGACGACACAGACAGATTCCCAGTTTGGGCTGTCTCCCTTTGCTCGCACTCGCGTTTTGTTTACATTGACACATTTTCTATATATTTTGTTCGTTTTGAGACTTTCAGCATTATTTATGGATGGGTTTCTTCAGGTTTCTCATAGGCACACACACACATGTGCGTGGGTCCTCACCCAACCCACGCGAGGGTAGATCCGCAGCAGATCCTTGCCCTGGTCCTGGTCCTGGTCCGAGTTTGAGTCCGGGTCCTGTCATTAGCTATGCTTCTGTTTAAAGTGCCTACAAAAATATCTTATGCGAATTTACTCCCGATTGTTGTCGTTTGTTGGCCAAAGTGTGAAATTACAAATGCCATGCTTAGGCCTGGGAAAATATCGAATCCTGCCACAGATTTCCCACCTTATGTGTCCAGTCGCAAGCTTATGATTTCCATCGGGCAGCTGCTGCGATGCGATTTGTTGGTCCTGTTCTGGCCAAATGTTGAATTATTTTTTGGGCGGAGAACCGTTAATACACCTGTCATGGTGTCATTTAGTGAGAGCGATTTGCATAGCGGAAGCGACTAAAATTAAATCAGCCATCGCTGAGATCATCCCACTTAAGTTCTATTCCCACGCTTATATCAATCGATTCTGTCATACCATATTTTAGGCGAACGGGTTTCTCGTCTCTTTTTCTTCTGTCAAACCAATCTATTCATTGATATTCTCGTATAATTCTCAAATTTTCAATTAATCGAAACACATTTAAAACCCTCTGCGATATTTCTTTTTCTTTTAATTATACAATTCGATTGAAGTTCTGCCCGAGCTGCTCCCAAGCCAAGTTTATGCGTTCTAGAAGTCAAAATAAATACTATATTTTAATTTTTTAAATTAATTACTTGTGCTTATGTTCGAGAATATTTACTATATGTGCATATATCTTTAGGTCAATTCTTTACGTTAAAGTATACCACAATGTATTGAATTATTAAATATAAATTTATAAATCTATTAATGGTAGGTTCGAACCCTTGCACTGGTTCGAATCCTTGACTTTCAACCACCTAAACCCCACTAAGCAGGCTGTGGATGTCTTTAAGTTTTGTCTTTATTTTCAATCAAACCACAATTCAATCAGAAATAAATGTATATAAAGAAAGGTTCGAGCCCTCGCACTGGTTCGAATCCTTGACCTTCAACTACCTTAGAGCCCACTAAAAAGACTTTTGATTTGTCTTAAGGTTAAGTTTTTTCTTCAAAATATACCATAATTCAATTAGAATACCTTGTCATATTAAATAACTACATTTATATATAGAAGTTTCGAACCGTCGCACTGGTTCGAATCCTTGACTTTGACCATTGACCAGCTTAACAGCCACTGCAAAGTCTGTGATTAGTCTGATTAGTTTTGGAGCAGAGCTTTATACTAATTAATGTACATACATATATGTATATATATATATATATATATGTGTGTGAATACCCTAGATTATAGATGGGGTATATACATGCTGCATGGAGGCGTTTCAATCAATCAGTTGGCAGTTAGAACTAAATTCATTAGCTTAACGAGGCATTATTAAATTATTCACGTTTAGAAATGTGCCAAGTCGAATGGGAACACTTTGTCCATATCAATGACTAATCTATGAATACATTTGTGTGTGCATGTGTGTGTGTGCACATACTTACACACACGCACTGTGGTATCTATAGAACATGCTATGTAGCTATACAGCAACATTTTGGTTCATTGAATAAAAACTTAATCAGCATTCAATTAAATGCACAGAGCTTTACAACAACAACAATTCAGTCGGGGATAGCAAAAGCCGGGGAGTGACAGGGGGGGGAGGGGGGAAAACGCGTTTTCGTTGATTATGTAAATCAATTGAGCTGCGAGATAAAAATAAAAAAAACACAAATTTTGCTGATATATCGTTCTTTAGCATTATTTTCTGATTTTTTCATCTTTTATATCTTCCGTCTCGCTTTGACATGCGACGCCTGTTTGTTGTTTTAGTTGTGGGCCTGATGAGCGCTATACCCTGTTTGCCAATGCGAGGGGTATATCAGCAGCTTGCAGCTCTTTTGACAAGCTCCACTTATTCAGCCTGCGCCTATCTGCTTCCTCTCTGGATCACAGTACAGATGCGATTTTAGCCTTTCCATCTATTTTCCGCCGTGAATCAGTTCCGCACAGCATTGTGAATCGTTCCGATGATAGGGATGAACAAAGAAACCATTTTGCTTAACATTTAACTTTTTTGTTCTGACTAATTCGGGTAATAAACTGATGAAATATAATAATGGAGTACAACTCCATTGTTGCTCGACCTGATAATGTAATATAGTCATGCGCTGACTAATGACTCGTGCCCCATATACGCAGAGCACCTGTTGTCTTTTGTAGTCATGCCAAAAGAATGCAATTAGTTGAACTAAAACTTGACTAATTGCCGCAGGTTGCACCTTTACATAAGCGTGTTGCTTTCTCTGATAATACTCTACCTCCCCACCTCCCCCTCTCTCCCTCTCTCTCGCTCTCTCTATCCGAGTCTTTCTGCGTATATAGCAACACGTGTCCCATGTCACAAATCTGCACAAAAGCTGCGCAAAGCTTGTGAAATTCTTAACCCAAGCCGCGGGCTGACTAATTCGCTTCCAGTCCGAATCAGAACTGTTGCCAAGGGTCAGAGCTGTGTTGAAATAGAGTTTCTATGAATACACACATACATATCCATAGGTTTTATAGACCTCAAATCCGCACTGCGTCTAACCTTGGAACGTCCAATCGAAACAGAGGCCCGTCCATATGACACACATCTGATATCAGTTCGCCGTTCGCCGTTTGCCAAGTGATCTAATCAAAGTAAAAATAATAAAGAAAGAAAAAAAAGTGAAGT